>CM054122.1:148346394-148946394 GCA_028751855.1 Ambrosia trifida | reverse complement strand
TTTCATTACTAATTCGTTTCAATCTTTATTTCCATGCTATTAATTCACACATTTTTTTATAATACAGTAAAATTGAACCAATAAATGTCATTATGTTTAAGGACCTTGATGTTAGAAAAAAAATGATTATACACTCAAGGTTAGAAATACTTTGGCTTTTTAATAAACTTGATGTAAAATTCCAAAATGAACAATACTCGATTGGGATGGTTTAACGGATGAGGAGATACTTTTAAATTAATTTCATTTTTTATATCCTAGCCTAAACAGATTTACCTTTATTACTTTTTTATTTTATTTTTGTTTTGTTGTACTTGTAGTCTTATAAGGTAATAGCCACGGTATGGAAGATATATTTTGGAATGTTTAAAAAAAGTTTTATGTGAATAAAAATATTTTTTACAATAAATCATTTAGGGGCTGATGAATATTTAATGTTTTTTCGGTTGTAAAGGCAACTTTTTTTATTTTAAATAAAATATGTAATCTAATTTTTCTTAATTATATTTAAATTTATATATAATATATATAATTTAAATTGTTCAACCCGTGATTCATACGGGTAAATAACCTAGTGACTGATATTTGATCGATTACTTCCATTTTTTTTCCATATCCTGATCAAAGTTATACCATTGCCTAAAATGATTGGAACAAGGACTTTAATGTATTTTTATGGTAGATTTAACGGCTAGTGGCCAAACAAAAAATGAGTCACATGTATACCTTTTGTCATTTTATAGAATTTTGAATTCAAGACATTTTTAAAACTTCAAAGTGAGTTGTCGTTGTATACACTATCGTGTGTATAATAGCGACCTTAGAATAGTTTTGTAAGCGACCTATAAAAAGTTGAGTGTCGTTATATACAAATTTCGTTGATATAGTTATATACAAATGTCGTTATTTGCTTACTAATTAATAACCATAAAAATATATTAGGATTATGTAGTTTTTTTTTTTTTTTTTTTTTTTTTTTTTTTTTTTTTTTTAACGGCAAACCAAACTTTATTAAGAAACTAGCAAGACGCTAGCACATAACATCGTACACAACAGCCCGGAAGAGCATAAAAAAAGAAAGCCGAACAAAAAAGAGAAACAATCCGAAAACGACTACGACATGGAATCATACTATAACATCTTTGCCGCATCGAATCTACACCACGAATCACACGTCATATTCCTCATTTTACCGCGATTTGTAATCCATAAGAAACTCATCACCTTGACCTCTTCCAGAATTCTCCGAGTAGTTACCTGTTTTTGATTAAAAATGAAATCATTTCGCGCCCTCCAAATGCTCCAAAAAACTGTTAGAATAACCGCGTAAAAAGCTTTCCGGACACGAGCGCCATGTTTTGCCAATAAAGGATACCTCAAAAGATCTTTCGCGTGAAACGCAAAAAAACCCGGCACATTACACCAGTCGAACACAATCTGCCATATATCCATGAACACCGGACAACCCGTAAACAAGTGATCCACCGATTCGAGCGTTGTATCACAAATTCTGCATTGACCCGTCTCAATCTGAATGTTCCGCTTCATAAGAGCATCGGCAGTCGGCAATCTATCAAGAAACGCCCTCCAGGCAACAATGACCACTTTCTTAGGAACCCAATTACACCATTCGAAATCACATTCTGGCAGCTGGTTAGTAACACAAAAAATCTCATTCTTCATGCATCGAACAGAGAACTCAGCGCTGCCCCCCAAGGACCATGTCCAGGTATCGTTTCCGGTCTCCAGACGCACCCCAAATAAGACCTGTACCAGGTTAAAATACTCGGCTGTCTCTGCATCAGACATAGTAGCGCGCCTCCATACCCACGAAAGCATCACTGAACCATTCACCATTTTGACCTGATCAGCCACTGTACATAACCGGTCCCTTTCAAGTGCAAAAAGTAACGGAAAAGTAACCCGAAAACTATTCTCTGCAGCCCAGTGATCATACCAAAAGAGAATACCCCGACCGTTCCGAAGGTTCCCTTTTATCACCCGAGAAAGATCCATATTCATATTAGACAAAATATCCGGGACACTTGCGATTTGTTTCCATGTACTACCCATTGAAACTCTCCTTGGTAGAAAGTTCCACTCACGACCATTTGCATGAAGGGACCAAACTACATTACGCCATAACGCCGAATGACTTGTCTTAAACCTCCACCACCATTTAGCTAGTAAGCTAAGATTCGCATCTCTTAGTGATCCCAACCCCACGCCACCATATTTGATAGGAGCTCTAACTTTTTCCCATGCCAACCAACTCATCTTATCCACCTCTTCCGTGCCACCCCAAAAGAAAATACGTCTAATCCTCTCAAGGGAATTAAGCACTTGAATAGGAGCCCGGAAGAGTGAAAAATAATAAAGCGGAAGTGAACTCAAAACGGACTTTAAAAGAGTTATTCGCCCGCCATAAGACAAACATTTGGCCTTCCATGCCGATAGCTTCTTATTCAACTTCCCAATGACCGGCTCCCAGTTACGAACCAAATTCATATTTGATGCAATTGGGACACCAAGGTGAATAAAAGGAAGCCGCCCCGGAATACAATTAATCACTTTAGCCATATCCGCCACCTCCGAATCCGACACTCTCACCCCATAAAGACAACTCTTTTTGGAACTTATCCTTAGACCAGAGATCAAGTAAAAGCCCCTAAGGAGTCGTCTTAAATTAAGCACATTGGACGCCGACCACTCGCCACAAAAAACAACATCATCCGCATAACTAAAGTGAGAAAGTAAAGTTCCCGTACCTCCTACTTTAATACCGTGAAAGATCCCCAACAACGACGCGCGTTTCACTATCCGAGTAAGGCCCTCCATAGCTAAAATAAATAGAAACGGGGATAACGGATCCCCCTGACGCAGGCCGCGCTGACACGAGAACTCGTACGTTGGCGAACCGTTAACCAGAACCGAGGCCCGTGAATTGGCAACAATAGACATCACCCAACCACGCCACTTACATGAAAAATTCATTTGTGCCATAATGTCATCCAAAAAATCCCACCGCAACGAGTCATAAGCCTTTTCGATGTCCACTTTAAGAAAAAGCCCTTGTAACCTTGAGCTCTTTAACCATGCAATCGTCTCGTTTAAAATAAGAGGCCCGTCAAGAATATTTCGGTCACTCAAAAACGCCGTTTGCTCTTCGGAAATAAGATAAGGCATTACTTTCTTCAAGCGGAGAACCAACACTTTTGATAACACCTTATTAATCACACCAACCAAACTAATGGGTCTATAATCCGAAAGGGTTGCCTGGTCATGACCTTTAGGAATCAAGGCAATGAAAGCCGAAAAACATCCTTCACTAATGCAGCCATTTAAGTGAAAATCGGACAATAATCTCATAAAATCCATCTTCAATTTCGGCCAGAACTTCTTTATAAAAACAAAATTAAATCCATCCGGCCCAGGAGCTTTATCGCCTTCACACTCCCATACCGCCTTAGTCACTTCGTCACACGAAAATTCAGCATCCAAAAACCCAACTTCAACAGAAGAAAGGCGCGGAACATCTGGACACATAAATACAGGTTTAGCCGCCGTAGGACCACTAAACTTATCGGCAAAGAACTCCGCGATTTTATCTTTCACTACCAATGGATCCGAAATCCACACATCATTAACATGAACCCCATGAATCCGATTTGAAGCCGTATTCAGTTTAACAATTCTGTGAAAATATTTAGAGTTCTCATCACCATCAAGCGCCCATCTAACACGAGACTTTTGCTTCACATCCATGACCCTTAACCTTTCTTCTTCCATAATAACCCGTCTAGCATCCGCTCTAATTGCTAACTCAGCATCAGAAAGTGATCGGTTCTCAGCAAGTTCTTCCAAATCAGCCACAAGCTTCTTATGCTCGATCATTTTTACGTTATGTTTATTGCGCTCCGCTTGTACCCACTGCTTAATTCTCCCTTTCAACCATTTAAATTTCACTGATAATGCAATATCCGAAGGCCCCGAGTAATGAAAGGAATCCAAGATAGAATTCACAAAATCCTCGAACCCAGGCATCTCCAACCACGAATTATAAAACCGAAAAGGAACATGGCCGTAATCTGTGCTTTTCAGAGATAACAAAATCGGACAGTGGTCTGACAAGAACCTGGGAAGAATCTTAGCAGCCGCACCCGGCCACGCTACCAAAAAGTCATGACAAACCAAGAATCTATCAAGTTTGCTCATTTTATCCCCTCTTCCTGCCATGTAAGTAAACCGGAAACCTGACATATTATACTCAAAGAGGTCCGCATCAGTGATAAAATTATTAAAAGCCAACGCTTGCTGAGGAAAGAATTCAGAGTTCATCCGCTCAGCCGGAGATCTAACTTCATTAAAATCCCCCATCATCACCCATGGACCCAAGAAAGACCTCCTGCAAAAAAGCAACGTATCCCAAAATACCTTACGACCAGCCGGGTCGTTTGGCGCATGAATATTAGCAATATTCACATAAACATTACTATGGACCATCCAACCCGAAACAATTAACACATGATGAGATTGAAAAATCCCAGATTTCCTAAAACACGAAGGATCCCACCAACAAATAAGACCCCCCGCCGCACCATCCGAATTAACATAAACACAATCAAATAAAGAATTACCCCAACACCTCGACAGCAAATGTACTTGTGGATCCGACACCTTGGACTCCTGAACCGAAAGAAAATCAACCCCATGAGACTGCTTCAGACCACGAACCCAGTCCACCTTCCCGTCACTCCTAATCCCACGGATATTTATCGACAAACAATTCATAAACCCCCCGAGTCACCCAATTCCGTAATAATTTCATCAGCAATCGGGCCCGAAAAAGACTTCAAATTCATACCCACCATTTCACCTGCATCAATAGTGGCGTCAATTTCTTTGTCAATCGCTGCTGCCACGTCGCGCATATCGGCATCCACCACATCATCCCCGATCTGACTCGTACCCCCATTACCAGGTTGCTCCACAGAATGAGTATGTACAACCGGTTGAAAAGAGAACCCCGAGTCCGCAGCAGCCTCCACCTCAACATAATTAAACCCTTTTTTTGAAGTAACCCGGTCCTTAATTGGCGAACCTGAAAGAGACAGCCGGGACCTCTTCCTGCTAGTGAAAGAAGACGACCTACCCACCTGAAAATCCTTAGGTCCACAAAACTTTGATCCACCAACAGAAAGGGACGGTCTATGGGCCTCCTTTACCCTCTCCGATCCACTAACACCCACATGGCCCAATGCTTTAGTGACGAAGCCCATTAAAAGAAATAGGCCCACCACATTTGAAAAGTTACCGCCCAGTTGACCTCCTGCAAACGGAAAGTCAACCTTGCCAAATCCTTGTTCCGGAGAATCCGGCTGGTTAATCTCCATAATTTCCTCGTCATCAACCTCCGGCACGGACTGCATTCCGACTTCCGGTGGAAGGTCTCTAATCTCCCCCTCCTCCATAGCATCATCCGTATTATCATCATAGACAACTTCAAATTCAGGAATCCATGCAATATTCTCTTCGACAACCCAAACCGTATAAGAATGATTTCGCCACACCACCGTAACTTCTTCATCGACCCGATACGTAAGTTTAGTGAGAACATGAGAGTATCCGAACGCATTATCCAGACCCGTCCACGAGAACTCCGACGGCCACACCACATTACCAAACAATTCTCCAACTTTGTCATACACCGTACTATCCCGAACGGCTACCGGTAACCCGACCACCTTCAGAACAGCAATCCTATCAAATGGAATGGATTGACCCGTCCATGGTGTAACCGACGTCAACGCATCCATCCAAATATCAGACTTGGCAACGAACTCATTCATCAAAGTCCCATCTCGGAAGGTAATAAGAACAGTTAGCCCCCCAAGATAGGAAACAGCTGCATCATGAAACCCCGCCACAGACAACATCTTTTTAACCCCATGTAACCTAGCAATGCTATCCGAAACACCGATGACGGCTCTACCGATGGAATGTTTTGGATACACTGCCACATCTTCAGTCAGATTCAGAACTTTCTTAGATCCAGAAGAAGACCCATAAACAGACTTCATCGACGGAAAATCATCAGCAATAACATTCTTATACCGTGGCACCCATGCTTTCGTTCCCATGCAAACATCATCATAAGAAATCCGATTATGAGCCCTATCAAACATCGCCAATGAAACCATAATCCGAGAGTCAAATATTACGATCTCATTGAGAGCAGGGAGAACATCATATGGATTATGAATCTTCTCGCAACGAACGAAACCAAAGACACGACCTTTAGCAGACTTCTTCCGCGGAACCCATGCATCCTTCACAACGACCAAAGAACGAAATGCCTCCCGTAATTTGAAACCAGTTACCTGATCTGATATGTTGGTGATGTAAAATGTAGTAAACTGTGCTAGATTGTCACTATCCCGGCGATCGCCTCCGCCTCCGCCTCTCCTATTAGGGTTTCCCATTATCAAGAGGGGGCATGGATGTAAGAGTATGATTATGTAGTACTTCTCTTAATTTTTTCATTTTTAGAAGAATTTATAATTAATAAATATCAAAGAAGTATAATGTAATATGCAAGATAGCAATGGGGTGGGTGCCCATTTGCAAAGACAAAGCGCTTTAGAACATCAAGATTTAAAGGTTTTAGGTTCAAGTTTCATAAACATGACTAAAGAAAATTCGTCTTATAAAAGATACTAATATGCAAGACGATTATTTAATCATATAATCACTTATATGTTTCTCTTCTCTCCTGTATTCTCGTCTTGTAAATGGTTTATGTAATTCTCACACTTGTTTACTTGAAATTGTATATATATTTTTGACTGAATTACAAGTTTTATCATTTAGCTTTATACTTGATTGCAAAGAATGCCCTTTATGTTTAAAATTGATGAATTGTACACTTTATGTTTCAAAATCTTGCACGTTTTGTCCTTTGGCCCTAACTCTGTTAGATTTTAACGTTAGTATGAGGGTAAATTTGTCTTTTTACTCTTCCAGAGACTAATTGTATAATTGGTTTAAAGCTTTAGATCCAAATGAAAAATATTCAGGCTATTTTTATAAACCCACCACCACCAAAGTCTGTACATTACCACCCTATCTCTAAACATCACCACCCACCTGGAAACATAGAAATCCTACCGGAAACATCACCACTGATGTAGCATTCGCAATTTTTTTTTATATATAAACCTAGTTATAACTTTAGGAACCTAAAATGACAATAATAGAACATCTCATAAATCGTAACTTAACGTAACGTTTGGAGTAAAACTATAATACCCAAAAAGTCCAAACTCTAGAATAATAAATACCAATTTATATGACGGGTCATTAAATGATTTTGATGGGTGGTAAATCGATTCATTATCCATGGTATTGGCCAAAATGTAGATTTCAATTCTATTTAAATGAAAAAAAAAGGGAATAAATTATATATAGTAAACCGGCATTTCATATAATTACGAATCGTTTTCTATTTCAAAAATACAAGGGATAAGAACCATCCAAATATTCTATATGTTGACAAATATTCTATGAATTTAATTTATCATCTTAAATGATAATAAAGAAATGCTTAGGCCACCCAATATATTTGTAAAATAGTCAAAAATGGTTTGCACTCTTAGACGAAACCTCCGGAAAAAAAAATGCCGAGATTGACGGCAAACAAATGATAACCGACTAATAGTATAAAGTGGTCGCAGTCGAGATCGAAACACATATTAGACACTATAGGAAATGATGCTTATCTGCTCGGTTTCGATAGCACATCTCTTACTTTTCACTCCTAGTCTCCTTCCCCCACTCGAAACCGATCTTATTCTTTGTCGAAGCCACCGCCGCCGCTATGAGCTCCGGCCATAACCTCCGACCACACCGATTCAAGGTAATTCTTATACCAACATAATCGTTCTAATTTTGATGGTAAAGAGCCCCAACACCTCATTTTCTAACTATGATTACAGAATCCAAATTTTGGAAATGTTAGATGAGGGTTGTTTAAGGGGGAAGAAACACACAGACCATGTAGATCAAATGTTTTGCTAGTTTATGCCATGATATAAACTAAAATAACAACCATTCACTGCTTAGGCATGTTCGTAATCCTTTTGGCATTTGAAAACTATAACTCATGCCCCATCAGTCTATTGAACTAATAATGCCTTGTCATTTTTTTTAGATTTCATACCCTATGATTTCTTTTTCTAAAAATATGGATTAGAGAATCATATATGTGTTTCCTTCTAGATAAATTATTCAAATGTTCTTTACTAACTACTATTTCAAGAATTTACATTGCTTATTTTGCATAAAAAATGTGTTTTTATTATGAACTCGTTATAAAGAAATTTTAGTAAACCAATTATTATTATTAATGTCTTTTATTCTATATACTTAAATTCAACCAATGGGTTAATGAAATACTTACGTTGGCATTTAAAAAAAAGGAAAATCTATAGCATTTTGTTTCGCCGTTTATAATTGTGATAATTAATTTTGGAATTCAAATCAACGGTTTGTATATAAGGAAAACTGATACGCTGCACCGAACTTTGGAAACACGTAAATTATCACCAAAATGATTCATGATATTAATCTTGAATATATTTATTTATATTCTTAGGTTGTCATAAATTCAAAGTGTGACGTTAGAAATTATTGTGAAGTTGTTCTACACGTTTAACGTTCAAGCATAATTCATTGATATCTTTGAGTTCTTGCAAGTTCATCGTAATCAAGGTGAGTTTTACATAGCCCATTTTCTATTTATCACAATTTTTGGGGTGAAACATGTTACAACATTATTTATGCAATTCAATCATCAATGTGTCTATGTGTATTTCTATGTTGCATTATGTCTTGAACATGACTAGGGTAAGCACAATTCTAGCATAAACATTTATCAGCCGACGGTATACATTGATAGATCTATTGGACTGACAATCCCACCCGAACACGTGCCTCCTACAAAGGTAGCGTGGGTGTTTGTTACTGCAATATAAACGAGTGAACCATGAGCGTATGGGATGTACCACAATACAACAGTCACAATGGTTGATTATGCACTCGATTTACTTCTAGTATGTTTTCGCATATGGACTAGATTGCCATGACACATGAATTGCACAACAAATTTTATTCGATTATCAAAACCTATGTAATTCTCACCAACTTTTGTTGACCCAAAATATTTTCAAACTTAACATGTTTCAGGTTATAACATGCTCGATGATTAGAGTTAATGCTTGAAGATGCGTAGCTTGTATTTTTCATTTTGATATACAAATTCTTATAACAATTGTATGTAATTTATTTAAATCATTTATTGAAACTTATTATTTACCATGAGCTACTGAACAATCATCAATACGTGACATCCCGATGTTTCCGCCATCGGTTGGGGTGTTACAACTGATTCCACCATCACTGATTCCACCATCATCGCACATCACCACCACTGATTCCACCATCACTGTACGTCACGACCACTGATTCGACCATCACTGTACATCACTACCCTTGATTCCTCTGCTTCTTAACCCCACCAAAACCTACAACTTGAACCACCCCTGTTTTGGAATGACTTTTGTAAAAACGATGAATACCTTTTGCTTCATCTTTAGTGCACGTATTTGGTCCAGCTCTGCATCACCGGAGCCTGTTGTTGGAACCCTATCCCCTTTCTTCTTTGTGCCGCCTTTAAGCGACCCACCAGACGATTTCTTAGGACTGGAATTAGTAACCACTTCCACCTCATGCTACTGGATTGAAGACGATTTAGGAGCAGATATGGACTAGTGAACTAAATTAGGACGGGAGCAGCCAAATTCATCATCTTTTTGTTGGGAAATTGGAACGAAAATGTCACATTTAAGGTTTACACAAATAGGCCATAGAATGGTAAAAAGATGAATTTACCCTTGTAGTAGTGTTAAAATCTAACTGGGTTAGTGTCAAAGGATGTAATGTGCAAGATTTTGAAACATAAAATACAAAACTTGTCAATTTTAAACGTAAAGGACATCAATTGAAATCTGGTATAAACGTAAATGATATAATTCAGTCTATATATTTTTAATTCTGAATTTTAAGCAAAACACAAATTGTTCCGAGAACAAAAATAATAAAAATGAACCACTCATTATATGAATTTAAAAAATAATAATAATAAAGGAAACTGATATAAATGTAATGATATTTTTTCTCACAAATTTTTCCTAAAATCAAGAAAAAATACATGATCGAAAACATTAATACAAATTTCGTTTACGTATATATATCCTTTTACGCCCGTATGTAAAAAATACAAAATTAAAACATTTATAAAAAAAGTTAGTTGATAGTTTTGTTATATACATAGGCTATGTTTGGCAAGAACTTTTAAAAGCTTTTTTTTTATGAGCTTCAAGTTTCAAGCTTTTAATAAAAAAAACTCCTATACAGTAAAAGCCTTGTTTTGTTAAAAAAACGTGAAGCTTTTAGGTTAGAGAAAAAACTCTATATTAAAAAGCTACTAGTATTAGCGTTTAAGAAAAAACTTCTACTAGCTATAAGCTTTTAATGAGTAAATGACACAAATACCCATTCCATCATAAAAAAAATACATACAAACTTTTACTTAATGCCTATTCTAGTCATTTTATACGTTTTATTAAAAGCTCCGGCTATTTTGTCAAACACCAAAATATATTTAAAAGCTATAACTACCAGCTTGCAGCCACCAGCCTCTAGCTTCCAGCCACCAGCTAGTTTTGCCAAACATACCCATAAGCAATGTATACATATTTGAAAAAAATACATAATTTTAAACATATTTTTTTAACGGCTAACAAATCAATCCCGAGCACCCTTGAAGTACTCACTGGACAAATGAGTACTCCGAGTGTAACCCGGGTCCACCTGTAATTTCACACCAGTCCTTGGGGAAAACCCGTCGTCCGAAGGCCTACTGCGATAAAACCCGGCACACCAGCAACATTTTGGTGCTGGTAGGACTCGAACTCCCCACCCCTCATAAGGAAAGCAAAAAGAATGTCACTCCACCATAAGAAGATTGACTTTTTAACATTAATAATAATAATAATAATAATAATAATAATAATAATAATAATAATAATAATAATAATAATAATAATAATAATAATAAAAAAGTAATTAACAATTCAAATTTATATTATTTGTTTTAACAATAATTTAGGGTCTGTTTGATAGCCTCTTAATGAGGCTCTGAACCATAGCATTCAGAGTGTTTGTTTCAACCTAAAAAATGTTATGAATGGAATGGTTAAGAGCTGAACCATTTAGACTTGATGCATAGCTGAACCATTCAACATTTAATCATTCAAAGTCTTTTAACTATAAAACATCTTAATGATTCAGCACTTAATCAATCAAATAGCTCTCGGTATTGAGTATATATTCTTTTAACAACATTTTTAAATTAAGAAACATTAACATCTTGGGCCCTATGCCTTTACTTTCATATAGATTTCCGTATGGAAATAGGATTCACTTTTACAAGAATTGTCTCATTCACTTTTTAGAGATTACTAAAAACCATTACCTGGAACCTTCACTAACCACCACTCAATTTCTTATTAGAATTTTGGACTTACCCTCCCACCACCTCCATCACTAACAATGGCCACCCACTAATTACTTTTCTCACCGCCACCAGTATTGTCATCCTTTTCTTGACCACTACAGTTTAAGTATCATATAATAATGTGCACTAATTAATATGAACATAATGCTATAAGTCTATAATAGGATTCAATTCTAAATGACCACTATGGTATTCAAATCTGATATCAGTTTTTGTTATAAGCACGAAAAATCGGTCGCAAAATTAGTGGCGTGATGAAATTTGTCACTAGCTTTGAATACGCTCAACTAATTACGTAACAAACAAATAAAATTGGTTATTGAAGAGCTATCCTCCTAAAAGAACCAAACCCCAATATGTTAAGCCTAGTTAATATAAGTCTAATCCTATCAAGCTTCAAGCCTAAATTGGAGATGACCCATTAGGATTTAAACTACAAGGATTCTACAAATTCAAGCCTCCTTCCCTAACGTTGAAGGGGACTTCTTCCCTAATACATCAAATACACTCATATTCTCCACTACTTATGCATACTTATAATGCTATACTAACTTGAGTGTTAGATGGTAGTTTGGAGACTCTAGTTTCGGAATCTCTAACCCCTTCTAACGAGTTCTTCAAAGTTTTTCAGAACTAGATCAAGATAGAGAAGACAAGGTATGACAACCTGATCCGGATTTGCTTATTCAGTCATTAAAAACCTAACTAAATTAAAAGTAAAATTCTCACAATAACCCTTTGACTTATTACCCTCTGACTATTTAGTGTTGACGGCAGCAACATTAGTTGACCAGAACTGATATTTACCACCAACGGAATTTTTGGTCACAAATTTCATATCATATCAAATGCCCTTTTCTGACCAAAATGCTTTAGCTGGTGTAACATATATATCTGACCGAATCCAGCCGCTTTGGTCAACTATTATTATAACTGTAACTGCCTATTCAATCAGCCTAAAAACTTCTACAAAAATCAGCCAAACCGAAATGTAAACATCCCTAATTTTTTGTCAGCTACATTAGGTGCGAATTTGGCAACAAAGAAATTATTTTGTGAAGAATTTGATGAACACAATATATATATACATATATATTTGTAAAACTTGTAGTTATAGAAATATGTGTAACGGTCACTTATCTATACATATAATAAACCAAAGTCATTTTAATGACATGTCATTCAAAGAGGGTATTCTCTTCATTGAGTGTGCCATGTGTCATCCCATGTGGCAAGGGCTTTATTTTAGGAAAATAATAATTTAAAATTTAAAAACAAAATTAGATTTTTATCTCTAATGTTTTCTCCCATAACTTTTAAATGTTAATATCTTTTATATACGAGATTTTTTAAAGAAAAAAACTACACCAAATTAACGAGCGTTTTATTATCTTTCCAACGGGTACCATAGTGCTATATAAAAAACGGAGAAAAAAACGACTATTTTTTTGTGTGGTTTTGTTCATACTGGAAAAAAACACAAAGTGTTCAGCTTATTCATTAATCATGTATAAGCAAGTCATTAGTTATGTTCAAACCAGTAAATATGATTTTTATTTACAACATGTGTTAGCATTGAAGTTGTACATTGTTTTAGGTTAGGTTTTAATATTAGAGTTATACAGTGTTTAAGGTTATGCACTAACATTGAAGATACATTGTTTAGGTGTTGATGTTGTAAGGTGAAATGGATCTTTTGGTATATTTTTTTTAAAGTATCTAATGTAAGTTAATACATAGAAGCCATTTTTATAGTTTAGATACTTCTAATTTTATTCACTTTATTTAGATTTCTCAACCCGGGACGCTCCCGGGGTATAAGCTAGTTAACATAATAAATATTGTATTTGGTAGATGTAAAACAACACAAAAAGAAACATTATATAACTATACCCGCCGGGTCATCCTCAAGAATTCTCAACACGTTTTGGGCCCGGGAAAGAAAAAAATGCGAGCCCACATGAATATTCAAATTTACAACTTTTAAGTATCAAACATCTAACACCTAAAATTTTTAAAAAATATTAAAAGTAAATAAAATAAATAATTTAAGATTAAATTTTATATACAAAAGTAGGGGAAAGATCCGGTACAAATAACTTTTTTGGTAAGAACTGTGAGAATCAAAGGAGGGTATTTTTTTTTTTTTTTTTCAAAATTTTTTTCCCCATATTGTTAAACATGTGTTATAGTATTGAAAACTAGAAAAAAAAAAAAAAATTGATGTAGAGTAATTACGTGTAGAGTACTTACATAATTACTCTAGTGTAAACTAATGTATTTACCTTAATGACGTAATTACACTAAAAAAAATTTTTTTAATTTTTTTTTATTATTCATCTAGAAAGAATGTTTAAGCACATGGAAAAAAAAAATTCTAAAAAAAAAAATAAATTTTTTTACCCCCTTGGAAAAAAAAAATTCTAAAAAAAAAATAAATTTTTTTACCCCTTTTGATTCTCACAATTCTTACAAAAAAATTATATGTATTTGATCTTTACTCTACAAAAGTATATATTAAATAGTTATCAATTTAAAGCCAAGACACAGAAAGTTAGAAACCAAATAAAAGTTGGTCACATTCTTTAACCCATATTCTCTATCTTGAAGTGTAAGCACCAACCAACTCACATACCTTAGCTTTGTTATTATTTTCCAAACAAAAATGTTCTTAACACAATTTATACATAAAATATATTTTAAAATGTAAAACTTCAGGCTTCCCAAGAGTTCAGGACCTGGGCCATCACCCACCAGCATGCCCAAGGACGCCCTGTATACCCTCAAATACGAAAAAGAATGTATCAATATTATTATAGACAAGATGATATGATACACCTGAACCATGCCCAAGGCGGGCCTCGTCACCCAACATCCTGTTAACATGTTAACAACTAAACCCTTTAACGTTCCTTAACACAAGAAGTGAGTTGTCTACAACTGGTTAACATGCTATATCACCATTAACATTGTGATTATTAGGGTACACCTTAAGGATTTAGATGATAGGGACAATCGGCTTGTAAATAATAATGTCATGAAAGAATGTATGAATGTGTTAAACTCATGTGTATGTTATGTTGCTATATTCGTATACACATAAGAATAGAATGGGTTCTATGGCACTCGAGAATTTCAGGCTAAACATAAACTCTTTATCTTCAAACATTAATACTCTAGACTTAATTAGGTTAATTAAGCGAGTCAAATAGTACACAAACACTCACGAACATTCACCCGATGATAATTCAGTGAGTTATTGGATAGATATTATGTTCAATAAAAACCAAGCATTGATGGTGATGGTGACAATGTACTCCTTTTTTTTTTTTTATCTATGCCAGCTTTATCTGGTGCTCTTACGTTATTGCCAAAATTTGTGTGTTAAGCAGCTGTAATTTTAAAAATACAGAATATATAGACAAGATGTCAACAAATAAGTTGTTATCCTTTCATTTGCCAACAAACAGTGAAGTCCACCTCTCCGGGAGCTCAAACTACCTCCGTGGTTTTACGGATCTGTAGATGCATTTTGTGGCTATCGCATTCGGATTGTACATATATCGTCGATTATTTTGAAGATGTTGAAGTTTGGAAGACCCATTCGACCTTACGGGAGGTCGAATGGAAATCAACTAGGGTCGAATGAATTTCATGTGGTCGATTGTATTTTGATGTTTATTATTTTGTTCATTCGCACCCTCGAAGGGTCGAATGAAGCCCTTCGACCATTGCAAGGATCGAATGGGTGGTCTATATATATGTTTAAGTTGGTTTACAACTTAAAATTCGGTCATTTGGTCAGATGTGTCAGTGTGTGTGTCCTAAAGTGTTTCTAGAGAGTTCTTAAAAGTTGTATTTTCATTAATATCATACTTTGTAAGCTTTATCAAACATTATATTAATGGAAATCAGATTGAAAATGGATCTCTACATGTTTTGATTTGATTATTATCATTTTGCATGCCAATTAGGGTTTCCGCACCTAGTTCGCTTATACTTGTGTGATCTTTGTATTGTTTTGTCAAAAACCAATCCTACAAAGTGGTGTCAGAGCCATTGCTCAATCACACAACTGCAAATTGATAGAAATCAGCCAGATTTTTCATTAAAAACAACTAAATTTGTGCTGTTTTGCATGAACTTTCAAAGAACATGGATATTGATTGATTCGGACTAGTTTTTACGGTTAAAATAAGAAATTCTTTCACAAAGCTTAATCTCCTATCAATCCGATTCAAAACCTACTCAATTTCATTGAAATTCAACAACTTTTGGAAAATTTAGATCAAATTTGTTGATTTTTGACGAAAAATTGATTTTGCAAATGGGTCAGGCCGAACGAGTCAGTTTTGGGGTCGAAGGTATTTGATTCAGGTCGAATAAATTGATTAGAGGTCGAATCAAATATGTTTTGGGGTTGAATCAGTTGTTTGTTCTTCATTCAAGTGTGTGTTGTTCATTCGGGTAAACGTGTGGTCGAATCAATTTGGTTTTTAGGTCGAACGTACATTCTTTAGAGGTCGAACGAGTTTCATCTGGTTGAATCAAGGTCTAGACTGATAGTTTCTCATTCGAACTCATTGTAGAAGGTCGAACCGAGCCATATCAAGTTCATTCGACCATCCGTAAGGTCGAACCAGTTTACTGGATTTTCAAATTTTCTAAGTGTAGGTATTTCGTACATCATGGATAACATCTGGGGATTACCTTTGACACCGAGACCTACTATGAACAACCACAACAAACACCTATAAACACATGGGCCGTTGCAGCTGAGAGAGGAAACACACGACCACCACAGATACCGAATTACTAGGGAGTTTCAAGTTCATCAAAACCCGCTGTTAGACCTCCTACACAACCAATGCCAGATTATTAGGGAGTTGCAGCAGCAGCAACAGTTCAAAGTCAGACCACCAATGCTATAACAACTTTGGTTAATGACTTATCTACTGGAAATGAAAACCGTCCACCAAAGATATTGGATATGAGTGAGTATCATTCGTGGCAGAGAAGGTTTAAGATTCATCTTGAAGGTATGGGTTTAGATTGTGGGGAAGCGTGGCATATGATCATGAAGGGTTATGTTGCACCGATGATTGAAAACTCAAACACACCCATTGCATTTGATGACCTGAAGGACGATGAGAAAAAGAAATATGCAGTTGAGAAGAAAGCTTATTCACAGTTATCTCAGGCATTTACTACTGATCTGTTACATCAGTTAGGACCATGTGCTACTTCGAAGCAGCTTTGGGATGCTTTAAAGAGTAGGCATGATGGGAATGAGAAAACGAGGAGAATCAGAGTTGAAGAGCTAAAGAAGGAGTTCGAAAACTTTAGCTATGTAGGAAATGAGACATTGAAAGAACTTATTCCAAGATTCTTTCATTTGCTATCATATTTATCAAACTATGAGATTGTGTATCCCATGTATGAGGTTGTTGAGAAGTTTACTGATTCGTTGCCGCCATATTGAGGACAACACGTTAAGGTTTTGA
Source organism: Ambrosia trifida (assembly GCA_028751855.1). Classification (NCBI taxonomy): domain Eukaryota; kingdom Viridiplantae; phylum Streptophyta; class Magnoliopsida; order Asterales; family Asteraceae; genus Ambrosia; species Ambrosia trifida. The sequence continues at coordinate 148,929,255 of CM054122.1, read as the reverse complement.
GAGAGAAAGATTCATTTCCATACTGAACGATGAATGAGTTTATCCAAAAGTTGGAAAACAAGGATATGGAGGAAAGAAGGAAAGCTAAAAGAGCATAGATTCCACAGAATCCTTAGCTTTATTATGCTAGTTCATCTTCTACTGCTATTCCAACAGGAGGTGTGAGTGTTGCACCACAAACATCTTTTGTATCAAAAGTTGAACCGACTAGTGCAGCAAGTTACTATGGTGTGTCATCCGGACTATCATACACACCAACATCATACACATCAACTCAACCTCCATTACAAGCTTCGAGTTATTATGGAACATTATCGATGAATATGACACAACAACAACCGCAAGTTGCACCGGTGATATCCCAAGCCTCATCAAGTTCTAGTCCGATCATGTTAGAAACTTCTACATGAACAACGTGACAGTTGAAGTGGCACAACAACACATTGCTTTGGTTTAAGCAATGGTTGCTTCATACAACGAACTAGTGGCTAGTTAGATTGGCAACAATAATCTGACAAATGAGGATTATGCCCAGATTGACAAGGAAGAAATGGAATTGATTGACATTCAATGGGCATTTGCGAGTGTTATGAGAAGAGCAACAGAGTTCAATGAGAAGACCGGTAGAACGGATCTTGTGACTTCACCAAACACTACCTATGGTTTCAACAAGGCGAAAGTGACTTGCTTTAACTGCGGAACCAAAGGACACTTTTCTCGAGAGTGTACCTAACTGAAACAACAAGGTAACCGAAACCCATTCAACTCAAACTACCAAAACCATCAATTACAAAACCAAGTTACTTTCGAAAGCCAAAACAAAAACAACTATCAAAACCAAAACAATTTCCAAAACCGACAAAACACCTTCCAAAATACCACACAAAGACAAACATCCACAACCAACCAAACTCAAACAACACGAAACTATGAAAGAACCATTGTACCTGTGAATACACCAAACACTCAGAAGCAAAATAAGAACCAAGCTTTGGTGATCCAACAGGATGAGGGCTTTGATTGGAATAATATGCAACTGGGTGTTGAAGAAGTCACTTGTGGGAATGTCGCTTGTTTTACTCAAGAGGTGGTGAAAGAGGAGTCGGTGATAGTTGAGGACTTGGAAAAAGAGAAGGTTCCTGAGAAGGTGGTTATTGAAGAGATTGTTGAAGAGGCGGTTCCTGAAGTTGTTTTAGAGAAGGTTGAGGAATCGGTTATTGAGGAAGCGGTTTCAGAGACTATTATTGATTCTATTGCTGATGTCTCTGAAGATCATGAATCTGTCTATTCTAACTCTGAAAGCGAATCAGATTATGAAGCTAGTGTGAATTCGCTTGATGATGATATTGAGCAACTTCTTGCTGAAGCGGACTTTCTGATGACTAAGAAGTCTTGCATGGTGGATGACGCTTTCACGAAAGTCGATTAATCCAAATTCTTCCTAGGAAAGGAAGCTCATTTTGCATTAATGGCTATGACAGAAGCTCCAAAACCGGTAAGTTCTAACTCATCTTCAAATTTTAAATATTGTGGTAAATGTGATAGACATAAGGATGAGGTTAAGCACTTAAAGTATGAACTTTGAGAGTGCTAAAACCATCATTGAGTCATATCGAAAATGTGAGAGAACTTTAAATAAAACATTAGAAAGCTATAAGAAAGACATTTCAGAATTAACAAAAATGCTTTCACATAAACAAATTGCCATTAATAACTATATAAATGAAATTTAAGAAACCAAACCGAGATGGCAAAAATCAAATGTTTTTCTGAAAAAGTGAACAAAAAGTTGGAGAGTTACATCAATGTGGCCTATGTTCTAGATCACATTGTTGAGGAACCTGTCAAAGAAAATGTTCAATCCAGTGTGAACTACAAATCTGTTCCTTCCCCGGTGTTATTTGAAAATCATAATCTTGATGCTGTGACACCGAAGAGTTCAAATAAGTCGGATTCCAAGTTAGAAAACGAATCAAACACTTCTAGTGTTGGAGATCCGAATTCTGATGTGAGACCGATTTTGAGATTGAATGATGAGGGAGTAGTTGCTGTAACTGATTATTCTGAGTCTGAGAATGAGAAACCTAGGAAGAACGTTGATATTCCTTTGGAAAATCACATTTGAACTAATGAGTGTTCATCACCACGTAAGGTTTAACATCCTCCAAAAGTTGTGAACAAGCAGAATCAGTCAATTAAGCAAACTGAGAAAAATGAGTCAAGTGACAAACCGGTGAAAGTATTTTATCGGATGGAAGGATCTGATAAAATAATTTCTGATGATGAATATCCTATACAGTTCGCAAATTATTCTAAAATTGATAAAATTTGGCAAGAAAGTACTATTTGGTTTCCAAAATCTGAAAGAACCAATGATGTACCACTTGAACTGATTAAGCGACTGTATGGTGATAAATCTAAACCACCAAAGGTTCATGTCACTGAATTTGTCAAACGAAAGAACAAGGTTAACAGATTGGTTGAACCGGCTTACTCAAAAGAGTCCGCTCCTAAGAGTTTAAGGCGTAAGTGTATTGATGATCAATACCCGGTTAACTCATTCGCTAATCATCATGACAATTACTCATTTGAAGAGTACCATGCCTGTTACAAGTGTGGGGAGAGAGGGCATTTACTTGCTCATTGTCCATACGTGCGACACAAAAGGCATGAAGTTGAGTGAAGGCAAAACCAGAGGAATTCAGGTGTTAGTTATCCTTGTGACACCCCACATTTTCAGGTTCCTACTTTAACTAAACTCTAGTTAACTTTACTTACATTCACAGCATGTTACTTAACTAGGGTTAGTTAGCTCTTCACAATCGGTATGGCCTGATGTGTGAAACCGACTTAACAACCCCCACACGGAAAATAAACCCTCCAACACCTGCTAAATTCAAGAACATCATCTGGGAAGGTTAGAAGGTGTTCGGGTCTTTATTGTGAAGAGCTTTAGGTATATTGTCTTAAACTTTTGTGTTTTAATCATTCTTGATTGTGTTTAAACACCATAATAGTGTTTGTCTAGACTTGGTTATATTTTATAAAGATTAAAACTTGGATTAACATCATAAACATGAGGATTTATGAATGGTTATGTGGTATGATTTCATGTTATTGAATATCTATGATGAATAAGCATCTAGGGTTTATAAATCATGTTATGTACGATGAATCTTGCATGTTGTGATTGTATTAGTGTGTTAGGGTTATTGTATGATGATTATTTGAGGTTCTTGAATGATAATATATATACACCTAGGGTTTGAAATAGTTGGGAAGATTGTATGTTTAAAATCTGGACATAAGGTGAATGTCGACTTGTAGGTTCTGTAACTTAACTAGAAATTATTGGTTTTCATTTATTCTTGATATGTGCATGTCGTACGTGGTCTTAGGTTTCTAGAATGGTCAAGATCATGCGATTTGGTGGCCGTTTGATATGTTTTTGGAATTTTATTCTAATGAAGGTCTAAACTGATTTTCGGATTAAAAACTTGGGTCAACTTTAATCAGTTATAACTCGAGTTTTGTAAAGAATTAGGTCATGAAATTTGGTCAGTAGGTTGATATGGGAATAATTTGGCTTTTCCATGTAGATTCATACCATTTGGATGAATACACGATTTTTAGGATTTTTACCGTAAACTGACCTGCTGTGAAAGTTTTCAGAACCTAGTTGTAGTATTTGATTTTTCATAATTTTTCACCATGGTTTTAATAAGAAATAAAAATAATGTAACGACAAAGGGACTCATAAAAATATCCTGAAACATTTTTGTTGTCTAATTCTTTGTTCAAGTATTTTCAGAAAAATCAATTTGGCGGTGTATAATCAGTCCTAAAAACACAGATTGTGACATAGATGCATATGTGCTTATTTGAGGTCTTATATGCTTTGATTTGGACTTAAAGTTACGGGTACACTTGTATGAGATGTATTTGAAGTGTATAATTGATATTAATCATAACTTTCACCAACGGGTTTCGTAGGGTTTACTTGTGCATGTAGTTACACTAGTTGTCACTTAAATGTTTTCACAACATTATACGTCTTGGACAAACGAGTTATGTGGTGTATGGTATATACACACGTACTTACATGATGACACGTATAATAGGGAGTCGGTAGCACATCCTTATTACTTTTGGATTGGATTTTAGCATTGCAACCTAAGGTGAGTTTCACTACTCTTTTCTCAAAAGCATACGTCTCAGGGAGACAACTTACTTAATCTTTCTAGTCCAGGTTTGGGACTAGTGTTTTTATCCCGGCTTTTGGGATGGGTTTATTCTGGGAGGAATCGGGTTTTGCTAGTTTCACACTCTGTTTCCTTGATGAACTAAACTGTATACTATCATGGAAGTCCTTCACTATATCGAATGAGTTGCCGGGTTGGCAAACGGGTTATTAATTGATAGCGCTATTAGGTTTGACAAACCTCACATCGTGCTGGGAGCCGGGAGTGAACTATGAACTTTGATTTTATCATTGTTGATAGACAATGATGGGAGGCAAAAACCAGCTCGCGGGGCGAGGGCATCGTTTAAATAGCAGTTCGGTACTTTCATTGTTTAGTTATCATGGATAGGTTAGCTACCCTTGGCATACACTGAACTAATTGTTATTGAATACTGTTTTTGGGTTTGGGAAACCTAACTATTGTTCTTGGGTTGGGAAACCTACACTTTTACTTACCTAACTTCGTGAACTCACTCACTTTATGTTGACACACGATAGCATGCTTTTGAAGGTCTCTAGGTTCGGAGCACGATAGGACATGCATCATTGTGTCATGGGTTATGAACATTATTGAACTTATACTTTGCTTTGCATTCAATGGTCTTATTTTGGGTGCATTGTTTTGCGCATGAACTTAAACGATTATGTTTGATTTACTCTTTCGCAGCTTATCTAAACTTTGTGGTTAAACACTAAATTTGATTTTTGAAAACAAACTAATTAGTTTGGGCATTTAGAGTCGTTCATATGACTTATGGCTATGAGATCCTGGTATGTCACGCGCCTTGCGGTATAAACCCCGCAGTGGAAATTTGAGGATGTAACAGACTGGTATTAGAGCCACTGGTTATAGTGAACTAGGACTGTATAGTGAGTCGAGTCTATAACTGTCATAGCATAAGCATTGCATTAGTTACACTCACAGCTTAGGTACACAACTAGCTTTTGGGCTATGTATACTTGCTTAACATGTTATTGGAGATACATAATCCTTTAACACTAAATCCAATACTGAGCACATCCTTGGTGAAGGACGAGAGCTAGGCCATGTGGCGCATCAATTGGGACTAGAATTCCAACCAGCTTCATGGATGGGGACGTCGGCAATAGAGTACCAGTGAGGATACCAACTATTAGATACATGGGAGAGAATCCTTGAAGGCAGTATAGCCACTCTAACGGAGAACTACGCAACACCCACGGTGTGGTGCTACAATTCGAGTAATGAAGGGAAAACTATGGAGGGTCAACGAGAATTGTTGAAGGAGCGAGTGAAACACTTGATGACATAGTTAGTAACTACCCAGTCCAAATTGGGAAAATGTATGCTGTTAGTGTTAAGAATCACTTACACCTCCGGAGGAGGAAGAAGTGGAGATAGAGAAGGAACCCGAACCAATCAAACCCGAAGAGAGAAAATACGGAGAACTCTTATCTATTCAGGGTGATCATGGTGGTGCCATGGTGGGTATCATCTCATTTTTGAATGCCTAAAAGTGCATTAGAAAGGGCTATCTAGCCATTCTGGCTAACATTTCTGACATTCGAGCTGAAGTTGAAATGAGGATTGAGGACATCTCCGTAGTTCGTGATTTCCCAGATATCTTTCCAGAGGAACTACCTGGATTTCCACCTATTCGTCAAGTGGAGTTCCAAATTGATCTTGCACCTAGAGCAGCCCTAGTTGCACGCGCATCATATCGCCTAGCACCAGGCGAACTTCAACAACTGTCTACCCAACTCCAAGAGCTGTTGGATATGGGTTTTATTAGACCTAGTTCTTCACCTTGGGGAGCCCCAGTCCTTTTTGTTAAGAAGAAGGATGGGAGTTTCCGCATGTGTATTGACTATAGGGAGCTGAACAAGGTGAATATCAAGAACCGTTACCCATTACCATGTATTGATGACTTGTTTGACCAACTCCAAGGGTCGAGTTTTTATTCTAAGATTGAATTGAGGCCAGGATACCATCAGCTGAGAGTCCGAGAGGATGATGTAGCCAAGACAGCCTTTCGAACTCGCTATGGACATTATGAGTTCCTAGTGATGCCATTTGGGCTAACCAATGCACCTGTGATGTTCATGGATCTTATGAACCGCGTGTGTATCCCTTATTTGGACAAATTCGTCATAGTATTTATTGATGACATCTTACTCTACTCCAAGAGCAGGGAAGAGAACGAGTAACACCTGCAACGAATCTTGGAACTTCTAAGAAAGGAGCAAATGTATGCAAAACCTCTAAGTGTGACTTCTGGGTTTGGGAAGTCCAATTCTTAGGACATATGGTCAACGAGGCTGGTATACATGTCGATCCCGCTAAGATAGATGCTATCAAATGGTGGGAGGCTCCTAAGACTCCTACTGAGATGAGCCAATTTCTTGGTCTTGCGGGATATTATCGCATATTCATTGAGGGATTCTCAAAGATCGCTCAACCCCTCACTGCTTTGACGTAGAAGGGTTTACTTACAAGTGGGGAGATGCCCAAGAATCTGCTTTTCAGTTGTTAAAGTCAAAGCTCTGCAGTGCACCAATTCTATCATTACCCAGGGTACAGATGACTTCGTGTTGTACTGTGATGCTTCTATCCAGGGCTTGGGGTGTGTACTGATGCAGCGTGATAAGGTCATCACGTATGCATCTCGTCAACTGATGGTTCATGAGAAGAATTACACTACTCATGACTTGGAACTAGGAGCAGTGATTTTTGCTCTATAGATTTGGAGGCATTATCTATATGGAACGAAATGTACGATCTTTACTGACTATAAGAGCCTCCAACACATATTTGATCAAAAGAAGTTGAACATGCGACAACGTCGATGGGTCGAGCTCCTGGACGATTATGACTGTGCCATCAAATATCATCCAGGGAAAGCTAACGTAGTAACGGATGCCCTCAGTCGTAAGGAAATGAAACCCAAGTGGGTGCAAGCCTTACGACTCACTATCCATTCTAATCTTCCTAATAAGATTTCAGAAGCCCAGGTTGAGGCTTTGAAAGAAGAAAATGTTTAGCTCGAAACTTTGCATGGTGCTGATAAGCACTTGGAACTGAAGTATGACGGTCTTCAGTACTTCATGAATCGAGTCTGGATTCCACGCTTTGGGGATCTCAGAAAACTGGTGCTTGACGAAGCTCACACCTCTTGTTATTTGGTACATCCTGGTTTGGATAAGATGTACCACGATCTAAAAACTATGTATTGGTGGCCAAACATGAAAGCTGAGCTAGCCACTTATGTTAGTAAGTGCTTAACTTGTGCCAAGGTTAAGATTGAATATCATAAACCTTCGGGCCTACTCCAGCAACCAGAGATCCCTATGTGGAAATGGGATGAAATCTCTATGGACTTTATCACCAAACTCCCTAAAACACCAAGTGGGCATAATATGAGTTGGGTTATTGTTGATTGGCAAACCAAATCAGCACACTTCTTGGCAATCAAGAAACAGACACGCTGGAGCAATTGGCCAACATCTATATTAAGGAAATTGTCTCTAGGCATGGGGTGCCTGCTTCTATTATATCTGATCGCGATTCACGATTTACTTCTCGTTTTTGGACTACTCTCTAAGATTCATTGGGGACTCGCTTAGACATGAGCACGACCTATCACCCTCAGACGGATGGACAAAGTGAACGTACCATCCAAACATTGGAAAATCTGCTACGGGCTTGCGTGGTGGAATTTGGCAATGGTTGGGATAAACACTTGCCTTTGATCAAATTCTCGTATAACAACAGTTACCACACTTCTATTCAATGTGTGCCTTTTAAGGCATTGTATGGACGCAAGTGTAAGTCTCCCATATGCTGGACTGAAGTTGGGGATAACCAACTGACAGGTCCTGAACTCGTACATGAAACTTCTGAAAAGATTGTGCAAATCAAAAATCATATGGCCGCTGCTCGTGATTGACAGAAAAGCTATGCTGATAAGTGTACGAAGCCTTTGGAGTTCCAGGTTGGGGACAAGGTACTATTAAAGGTGTCTCCTTAGAAAGGCATGATTCGATTTGGGAAACGGGGAAAGTTAAACCCGGGATATGTTGGACCATTCGAGAGTGTGGAAAGGATCGGTCCGGTGGCTTATAGGTTAAACCTGCCTGGCGAACTCAGTGGAGTGCACAATGTATTCCACGTATCGAACCATAAGAAATGTCTGTTTGATGCGACATTTGTGGTACCACTGGAGGAGATCCAGGTGGACGGTCAGTTACAGTTTGTGGAAGAACCGGTGGAGATTCTTGAGCAGTGCATCAAGAAACTCAGACAGAGCACTATACCTATTGTCAAGGAACGATGGAATTCCCGTCTATGACCAGAATACACGTGGAAATGCAGGGATAAAATGCGGCTTAAATACCCACACCTCTTTACTGAACCTGAACATGTGCATAGATCAAACGCTAAACGTAAAGAAGCTCACTCAAAGTGAATTTTGGGGCGAAATTCCTTTCAACTTGGGGATGACGTGGCATCCGGTAACCAAGCACACATTTGTACACTGGCTTTACTGTTTACTTACTGAATTTTGGGACGAAATTCTTTTCAACTTGGGGATGATGTGACACCCCGCATTTTCAGGTTCTTACTTTAACTAAACTCTTGTTATCTTTACTTACATTCACAGCATGTTACTTAACTAGGGTTAGTTAAGTGAGTCACATGTTGCACAGTTATAGACTAGTAACTGCATAACAGAGGTAATTCAGGGAATTACCGAACTACGTATACGAGTATTGAACCCTGAACGTTGGTGAATTAAGAAAATAGATAATTGTGAATTAATGGATTGATATTAATTGCAATTACATGTTTCTGTGAATCTATGTGCAAACTATTATGTGATTACGTGAAATTAAACAAAACGCGCAATCAAAATCGTAATCGATGAACCGTTAGGATGGTTGGGGTCTAAATACATGGGGTTACGCTTGGTAGGGTTCAAAATAACGAAAACATCAAAGAAAACGGACAATACACTGAACTGTGCCACCCGAAACGGGCCGTGTCTAAATGAACCCGTTCACTTAGACCGAACGGCCGTTTGGTATGGCCTGACGCGTGAAACTGACTTAAACCCTCTATTTAAGCAACCTTAAGCCCCATGCACCTCGTAACCTCAACCCTAATCATCCATAACAACCGCCACACGAAAAATAAACCCTTTAATACCTGCTAAAGCTCAAGAAAATCATCCGGGAAGGTTAGAAGGTGTTCGGGTCTTGATTGTGACGAGCTTTAGGTATATTGTCTTAAACTTTTGTGTTTTAACCATTCTTGTTATGTTTAAACACTATAATAATGTTTGTCCAGACCTGGTTATATTTTACCAAGATTAAAACTTGGATTAACATCGTAAACAAGTGGATTTATGAATGGTTATGTGGTATGATTTCATGTTATTGAATATCTATGATGATTAAGCATTTAGGGTTTATAAATTATGTTATTCACGATGAATCTTGCATTTTGTAATTGTATTAGTGTGTTAGGGTTATTGAAAGATGATTATTTGAGGTTCTTGAATGATAATATACACCTAGGGTTTGAAATATTTGGGAAGATTGCATGTTTAAAATCTGGACAAAAGGTGTATGTCGATTGTAGGCTATGTAACTTGACTAGAAAGTATTTTTTTATTTATTCCTGCTATGTGCATATCATACCTGATCTTAGGTTTCTGGAATGGGCAAGATCATGCGTTTTAGTGGTCGTTTGATATGTGTTTGGAATTTTATTCTAATGAAGGTCTAAACTAATTTTCGGAATAAAAAGTTGGGTCATTTTAATCGGCTATAACTCGAGTTTTGTAAAGAATTAGGTCATGAAAGTTGGTTAGTAGGTTGATATGGGAATAATTTGGCTTTTCCATGTAGATTCATCCCCTTGGATAAATACACGATTTTTAAGGATTTTTACCGTAAACTGACATGCTCTGAAAGTTTTCAAAACCTAGTTGTAGTATTTGATTTTTCATAAGTTCTCAACAAGGTTTTAATACGAAATAAAAATAGTGGAATGACAAATGGACTCATAAGAATATTCTGCAAACTTTTGGTTGTCTAATTCTTTGTGACAGTATATTTAGAAAAATCATTTTGGCGGTGTACAATCTGTCCTAAAAGCACAGACTGTAACATAGATGCATATGTGCTTATTTGAGGTCTTATATGCTTTGATTTGGACTTGAACTTGTGGGTATGCTTGTATGAGATGTATTTGAAGTGTATAATTGATATTAGTCATAATGTTCACTAACGGGTTCGTAGGGTTTACTTGTGCATGTAGTTACACTAGTTGTCACTTAAATGTTTTCACAACATTAAATGTCTTGGACAAACGAGTTATGTGGTGTATGGTATATACACACATACTCACATGATGACACGTATAATAGGGAGTCGGTAGCACATCCTTATTACTTTTGGATTGGATTTTAGCATTGCAACCTAAGGTGAGTTTCACTACTCTTTTCTCAAAAGCATACGTCTCAGGGAGACAACTTACTTAATCTTTCTAGTCTAGGTTTAGGACTATTGTTTTTATCCTGGGTTTTGGGATAGGTTGATTCCTGGGAGGAATCGGGTTTTGCTAGTTTCACACTCCGTGTCCTTGATGAACTCAACGGCCTACTATCACGGAAGTCCTTCACTATACCGAATGAGTTGCCGGGTTGGCAAACGAGTTACTAGTTAATAGTGCTATTAGGTTTGACAAACCTCACACCGTGCTGGGAGCCGGGAGTGAACTATGAACTAAGATTTTTTCATTTTTGATATGCAATGATGGGAGGAAAAAACCAGCTTGCATGGCGAGTGCATCGTATAAATAGCAGTTCGGTACTTTCATTGTTTAGTTATCATGAATGGGTTAGCTACCCTTGGCATACGCTGAACTAGTGGTTATTGAATACTGTTTTTGGGTTTGGGAAACCTAACTATTGTTCTTGGGTTGGGAAACTTACACTTTTACTGACGTTACTTCGTGAACTCACCAACTTTATGTTGACACACGATAGCATGCTTTTTGCAGGTCTCTACTTAGGAGCACGATAGGACATGCGTCATGGGTTATGAACATTATTGAACTTATACTTTGCTTTACATTCAATGGTTTTATTTTGGGTGCGATGTTTTGCGCATGAACTTAAACGATTATGTTTGATTTACGCTTCCGCAACTTATCTAAACTTTGTGGTTAAACGCTAAACTTGATTTTTGATAACGTACTAAATGGTTTGGGCATTTAGAATCGTTCATATGACTTATGGCTATGGGATCCTGGTATGTCACGCGCCCCGCGGTATAAACTCCGTAGTGGAAATTTGAGGGTGTGACAATCCTCAGAGACAACAATTTTATTCTCAAAATAGTTTTTATCCACAACGAGGAAACCAACCGATTGTTTATGACAATCACAACCGAATTGCTTTGGAGAAGAAACTGAATTAACCTATGGTGAAAACGGCTAATGAGAAACAAAATGTTTATCCAAAACCTTCTGCTACATCATCTGCTGGACCTTCGTCTGTTAAATCAGACAAGGTAGTTAGGAAAGTTCCATCATAGAACGATACTAAGAAACCTGAGGAGGTTTCTAGAGAAGTTTTACGATTGACTGATTCTGATGAAGATCCAATCGAGTTTCCGTGGTCTGTACAAAGAGCATGTTTTCTGAGAATGAAGTACAACGGACCAATTACTGATTGCCAATTACACAAGGCGAACTTGTCACCACCATTAAAGTATCTACTACATGTGATACTTCATGTTTTTGGACCAGTGAGAGGTGGATTCGACGTGCTGAGGAATACATTAAGTTCACTTGTTGTTGCCCTGATTCTGAACAAAGATTACAACGTATCTGGGATGATCTTTAGCCACATGAAAGAAGTGTTTCAAGGTTTGAAGGCACACAAGTTTCTTATGTATCCAAGATTCCTGCAGATGATCTTTGATTATAAGCATCTAGATTTGAGGAAGGATCTGCTACAAGTGGTGAATCAGGACAATATGAATATAACGACACTGAACAGAATGAAGACATACAAAGGAAAGGCAGATGATGAGAAGCCGCCTAACCGACACTTGTTTGGACATCTTAGTACAGTTGGTTATACAGATCCTGTATTGGATGCTATTAAACATCCTACAAGCAATTCTGATTCCGATAGTCCGTTGGTGCCAGTAGATAAAAGTGCAAAGAGAAAGCGCCAAGTGATCAACAAAGGTGCTAAGTCGAAAGGAAAAGGAAAAGGAAAAGGAAAAGAGAAGATTGCGGAGACAGAGACTAAGAAGAAGAAAACAGTCAAGGGTAAAGGAAAGACAAAGAATTTACTGATTGATGAATATTCGGAAGAGACTGTAGACGATGCAGTCTAGGATTCTGAAACTGAAACACTGAAGGATACTGATCCCAATGCCACTGGTATTAGTACTCCTGAAGCATCAGAGAAGATTTTTGAAGAACAGAGGAACAAAGACTTTACAAAAGAGAATGAGAATTTAATTCTTGATGAAGAAGCTGATTTTGGAAGTTCTCCTGTTGTACCTGTTTCCAACAAAGAGAGGAAGGGTGAAGCATATGTCTCAAAAGGAACCTGCCAGGAAAAGAAAGGTGATGAATAGGATTCCTTTGACCCCGATCCAGCAACATTTCAACAAAGATTTTGAGTTTTGGTATTATGACTGGGTAACAGGTGAAGCTATGATTGTGCTACGTGATAAGAATCCGAAGTTCATTTGCAAGAAGATATGCGTGTTCGATCCTATGTGGTTGATAAATTGTTCGAAAGAAGATATGGACATGTTGTATTATAATTAGATTCATTTTGATGTTAGAGATATAGAACCTTCTTGGATGTTTCAGAAGGTTGCTATATTCTGCTTCGCGTGGGGAATATATGTTGGACGCGACAACGAAAAGCTGTTGGGCAAGATGATCAAGATTAGATCTGAATAGAAAAAAGCGCACACTTTTACATCAAAACCGAGCATGAGCGAAAGCGCTAAAAGGAAAATCATGATCAAGCTTCAAAATGCATAATCAATCCGAGCAATATCCAAGGGGGAGTTTATAGATGCATTTTATGGCTATCGCTTTCGGATTGTACATATATCGTCGATTGTTTTGAAGATGTTGAAGTTTGGAAGACCCATTCGACCTTACGGGAGCTCGAATGGAAATCAAATAGGGTCGAATGAATTTGTTGTTTGGTCGATCGTATTTTAATGTTTATTGTTTTGTTCATTCGCACCCTCGTAGGGTCGAATAAAGCCCTTCGACCATTGTAAGGGTCGAATGGGTGGTCTATATATATGTTTAAGTTGGTTTACAACTTAACATTCGGTCATTTGGTTAGGTGTGTCGGTGTATGTGTCGTAAGGTGTTTCTAGAGAGTTCTTAAAAGTTGTAGTTTCATTAATATCATACTTTCTAAGCTTTGTCAAACATTAAAAATATAATGGAAATCGGATTGAAAATGAATCTTTACGTGTTCTGATTTGATTATTATCATTTTGCATGCAAATTAGGGTTTCCGCACCTAGTTTGCTTATACTTGTCTGATCTTTGTATTGTTTTGTCAAAAACCGATCCTACAGGACCACCCTTTTTAGAGCATGAGTCAAGTTTTTATGGAACCAACACTAAACACTACGCATCCATGATAACTAGCAGTCTTACTCTTAGAAGCCAGTTGGTTGCTGGCTTTGTTGCAAACTCTGGCGGAATGACATGGACCGTAGGGGTGACTAACATCGGTAACGAACATATCTAGATTGTTTCCCTCTTAGTGTCTAAGTGTTTTGGGCTCGTTTGTCAACTAGCCCATATTTCTTTGCACTCTAACATCGTTGTCGACCCTTGAACGTTTGAACTATAGTGGCATGTGATCTATAGATCTCCTAATAAGAACAATAACCTATACCTATTATACTTTTGCTTAACGGTTGGGACCATTTGTTCGAACATAGTATGATATTGGTGGAACGTGAACCCCCTTTATCCATCTCCATGGACATTTGAATTTCACAACCCATTAGACCAACCGGAGCCTAGAGCAATTTATCAACCGTTGATCACACAACATGGTTCACACTACTCTCACTCACTCCATGAAGGGAAGATGGCAACGCGCTAAGCGCCAAATTCTATTACTCAAGGCAATCTGCCTAAACAATCGGAACACTCGAACTCTTATTCAAACCAATCGGAACACTAAGTTCAACCAATTATGACTAGGGACATTCAATATTCATAAACTCATGTTATCACTTTAACAATGATAGAAAGTTGGTTCCTAGCCCATCCCCGTATCAAGAATTTTATAAAAATAACAGCTAAGTGGATCTACCCATAGTTGTTTCTTATGTTGAATGACCACCAGATAAGTTACCCGGTAACCACACATAGACACAGATGCAATTTGGGACACAAAGACAACGTTCATTCACCCTAAAATGGTTTTTGGATGATAAAAGGGGGACATGCACTCCCAGTTAAAGGGTCGCCGGTGGTTTAAGGTTCGCCGGTGATGTTTATGTGGAGTCAATTCCCTGTTACAAGATAATACTTTGTTTATATGTTATAAATCTAAACTAAGCTGGCCGTTACAACTTAGGCATGATTAACTAGACTAAAGCTGGCCATTACAGCTTAGGTGCTCGTACTATGAGTGACATAAGTTAGAACATACCATGTAAACAATCGGTCATGGGTTTCAGATGTTCACCGGTAATCGGTATTTAGGTTCTGGTGGTAATATGTGAGATTGAAGTGGGTATAAGTGGAAGATGGAAGGTTGTCGATCCTATACATACACATATATACCGACTAGCTTGAGTGTATGCACGCATATAATGATTATATGTATATTAGGGTTGATAGGTGGAAGGAATCGTAGCACTAGGGGGATATGGAGTGTGGTTAAAGAGGACAGCTGGAGGAGGGAAGGGATTGGCGGTGAAGGTTTGTAACCGTAAATGGGGCTTGGGCCGGTTATCTATCTCTTAGATAATTGGGCTTCACCTTTAATGGTGGCCCAACACAATTAGTTTAAGTTAAACATTGGACCGGGCATAACACAACAGCAATTACGATTGGGCTAAGGTAACTGGGCCTCACCTATAAAATGGCCCAATTCTGTGAATAATCATGTATAGGCCGGTTTGTTTTTAGATTATTATTCGGCTTTTGTTGGCCCATTTAGAAACGATATAGTTTTAGAAATAATGAACGGATTAGGTTAATTACATAAGTTAATCATGATAGTTTTTAAGGGGCGTTACACTCTCCCCCCTTAAGAAAATTTCGTCCCCGAAATTTTGTTTTGAAAACAAGAAATATTACCTGAGTTTGAAATAGGTGTGGGTATTTGGCTTTTATTTCATCCTCTCGTTCAAAGGTGATTTTTGGTCCTTTCCTTCTACTTCATTTAACCTTGACTACAGGGATTTTACTCCTCCTAAGTTTCTTTTTTTTTTTTTTTTTTTTTTTGTCTTGACATGATTTCAATTGGTTCCCCAGTGAAGTTCAACTATGGATTAACTTTGATATTATCTAAAGGTATGATGGTTTGAGAATCTATGATGCATTTCCTTAGATTGGAGATGTGGAAACATTATGTATTTCGCTTAATTCTTGTGGTAGCTCCAATCTATTTGCTACTGGACCATTCTCTCTATTATTTGATAGGGACCTATGAATCGAGGATTTAACTTCCCACGCTTTTGGAATCTTATCATACCCTTCCAATAGGATAAAATTAAATTCTAATGGTTTTCTTCGTTGATCGGCATAGCTCTTTTGTCGGCTTCTAGCTGCTTTTAGTTTTGTTCTTGATTTGGATGATTTTGTCGGTGGTTTCTTGTATAATTTCTGGACCTATTAGTTGACTTTCTCCCGTCTCATTCTAGCATGTTGGGGACCTATACTTTCTCCCGTATAATGCTTCA
Organism: Ambrosia trifida; assembly: GCA_028751855.1. Taxonomy (NCBI): domain Eukaryota; kingdom Viridiplantae; phylum Streptophyta; class Magnoliopsida; order Asterales; family Asteraceae; genus Ambrosia; species Ambrosia trifida. Next base: position 148,913,045 of record CM054122.1, on the reverse strand, counting down.
AATGGGGCAGCTTGCATGGAAGCATGGTAGCTATTATTATAGGAGAATTCTACTAATGGTATATGTGTATCCCACCTTTCACCGAATTCCATAATACATGCACGAAGCATGTCTTCTAGCGTCTAGATGGTCCTCTCAATCTGAGCATCCGTTTGTGGGTGGTATCCTGTACTTAGCCTTATTTGAGATCCTAGAGCCGTTTGGAATGCTTCCCAGAATCTAGAGGTGAAACGAATATCACGATCTGAGATAATGGAATGGGTTAGTCCATGCCTTGTGTGACAACCTGCACCCTTCACTTTTCATAAATGTGCATAATTGGTTCCTCAACTATTTCAAAATTTTCATTTTTAACCCTCGTATTTTAATAAGACCAAAATTCACAATTTAATAAAACTTATAATTTTTATAAGTAAAAGTATGCACGTTTTATACTCACATCTACACCCGAGCACGTATGTTTTAGACATTGATACTCAAAACCCTTAATTTTCGGTCCTAAAACAACTTAGAATCCGAAGGAAACATGTCCGAAACTTAAAATTGATTAAATTAGAAAAAAATGATTTTTTTTTGCTCTCGCGGTCCGCGGAGACAGTCAAAGTCCTAGTCAAATTCCTAGTTAAAGTCCTAGTCAAAGTCTCAGTCAAAATCCTAGTCAAAGTCCTAATCAAATAGTCAATTCATCTTAAAACCTTACTTTATTGTGTTGACCAATTTTAAAGCCTAATTGAATCCAAAACTAGTATAAAAACCCACCTATGACCCATTACACTTTGCACTTCTAAATCGATTGTTTCAATTCGATTAAACTCTCCCTCATACCTTTCTTCTATAGTATATTACTTTTACATTTGAAGCTTTGATTATAAGCTCTCGTAATTGGCCAATTGGAAGCTGGATATTTTTCTTATTCGGTTTCTTTTCTTCTAAATTAGACTAGTTTCGTTGTTGAATATTTGGATTGCTCGCATTTTCATGCTCACTTAGTCATCTAGTTATTTGGCGAAAGTGAGTATTTCCTATCCCCTTTTTGCTTTTATTCATTTTTTGGGGTGTTACATGTACACTTATACAAATTACAAATACACGTTCACATTTTTACAATACAATTCTAGTACTATGTGCATTTGCTCACAACATGCTTTATGCTTAGACATTACATGTAGAATACATTTGTACTTAGTGAAATCATTAACATTGTACAAGCCGACCTTAACATTGGATATCGCTATTGGATTGACAACCCGCCTAGGTTGATTCTCCCCCTTTTTCATCGGAGAATCCATGTCATTGTTAAGTTATTATCCATTTATTGGATAAGTACACCGCCGTTCATTTTAGTACATTTATACAGTCACAGGATTGATTTCGCTCATTTGTATGATACATAGTTTACATAATTGCACTGTAGCTTTGCACTTGAATTGTATAACATTTTCCAACATACTATATATATTAAAACTAGGAATGCTCACCAACATTTCATATGTTGACAAAACTTATTTTGTACATATTTCAGGTGCAGTTTGATCTTAGTTCCATAGCATTAGATTTTAGTGCTTGCTTTTAATAAAATATTTCAAATTTCATGTTTTGTTCAGACTTATGTATTTTTCCCATTTCATCCATGTAAGACAATTTAAATTATTCAATAATATATTTACATTTTAGTACCATGTGCTTTTGAACAATCGTCACTACGTGACACCTCGATGATTCCGCCATCGGTTGGGGTGTTACAGATTGGTATCAGAGCCATGGTTATAGGGAATTAGGTTATTAGAATGCATTTTGGCCTAGTCTATAACCAAGCTTACATTCACGAGTCCTCTCGTGTTTATTTCTCTTTATCCTATTATTTTCTTTCAAGATATTTTCGCTATGATTCTTTCTCGTTATTCTTTCGGTGTATTTTTTAAAGAAGAAGATACTCGTATTTCACAAATGAAACGATATCACCAAGTTAAGAGTGACATCCATACCTTGGTGATTAGTTTCACTCCTCTATATGTTATTTATCTTAGGAATATATCTTTGAGATAGGAGTGACATCCACACCTCAAAGAGTATTTCTTTCAAAAAGGAACTTAACCACTAAGCTGGGAGTGATATCCTTAACTTAGTGATTGGTTTCATTCCACAATCGTTTTCAATTTTGAAATACATCTTTGAGTTAGGAGTGAAATCCAAATCTCAAAGATCTATTTTTGCGTCTCGTTTTTAATCTCGCTAAAGTTTTGGAATTCACTATTGATGGGGCACGTGCAATCTGGAAGGGTGAGCGCCTGTATCCTGAGTTTTCTGTCTAGGTCTGGTATTTCGTATAAATCCCAATCAGTTGAGGGACTCATATACCTACCTGGGAACTCTTGTGATGAGCATTCACTTATAGGCTAAAGTACGCCCCCACAAGTCACTAGGAAATTTCAAATACCTTAGTTAGTCAAAGTTTCCTATAGAAACAATTCCAATGTTTTATATCATTGATATTTATGTTTGTTTATCAAATACCTTATTTTTTAAAGAAGAAGATACTCGTATTTCACAAATGAAACGATATCACCAAGTTAAGAGTGACATCCATACCTTGGTGATTAGTTTCACTCCTCTATATGTTATTTATCTTAGGAATATATCTTTGAGATAGGAGTGACATCCACACCTCAAAGAGTATTTCTTTCAAAAAGGAACTTAACCACTAAGCTGGGAGTGATATCCTTAACTTAGTGATTGGTTTCATTCCACAATCGTTTTCAATTTTGAAATACATCTTTGAGTTAGGAGTGAAATCCAAATCTCAAAGATCTATTTTTGCGTCTCGTTTTTAATCTCGCTAAAGTTTTGGAATTCACTATTGATGGGGCACGTGCAATCTGGAAGGGTGAGCGCCTGTATCCTGAGTTTTCTGTCTAGGTCTGGTATTTCGTATAAATCCCAATCAGTTGAGGGACTCATATACCTACCTGGGAACTCTTGTGATGAGCATTCACTTATAGGCTAAAGTACGCCCCCACAAGTCACTAGGAAATTTCAAATACCTTAGTTAGTCAAAGTTTCCTATAGAAACCTGTTTTATACTTTCATGTTTACAAACTTACGTGATCGAAGTCACAGTTTATCCTCATATACCTAATACTAATATTGTTGCACCCAGTCTCCTAAGCCATAGCCAACTACCATTAGTTAGAACTTCTTAGTCAGGCTAAACTCATACATAAATGCCTACCAACACGATACACACTAGTACACTACTCTCTAAAACGATTAATTTGACAACTTATTCTATAAGTCTTTTCACAAAGCATATTCGCCAAACTATAACACACTTTTCATACACCTTGTGCCTTGAAACAAATAGCCCGCTATGAGCCCAAAGAGATGCCTTAACGATCCTGTAAATAAATGATCTTTCAATGTATAAATTTCGTAAAAGTTTGAAAATTTAAAAGGTTTCAAGTTTACTCAGTCTTAACGGGTAACACTTCGATTTTCTCAACATTTCATCACAATTAAAAATTTCCGACTTTTCAACCCACAAGTTAATGAAATGTTTAAATACAGAAAATTTTATTTTCCAAAATTCGTCAAGGCATCTGAGATCAGTCACAACCTTCACATCATTTTAAATCTTGGTCTTTCGAAACACATTAGATTTACACATACTTCATGAAATGGTTTCATCTTGCATTTTATAAACTTGCATTGCATATTTTCCAAATCAAATGTAAATCTGCATGTTTTCATATAACGTATCCAATATATGTTTTCGGGAGGAATTTGCAACTAATAATATACCTTATAACACTTTTCAAACTCGACTTCTCATAAACACATGAAAATGTGTACCTACGAAATCTTTTCAAGTGAACCTGTTTTGAACTTAAAAATTCTTCGGTTTCCAAAAAGTTATCCTCATACCAATAGACTATACGTCTGTTCTGCGCACTTTCATATACAGTAAATTTCATTACTTTTTTACACAATTCTATTTATAGTTACGTTCGTACATTATCTTATTATTTTTGTATTATTCTTTTGTTGGTAGTTATTTTCACGCGTTATTCGCAACTATTCTCGCACTAGTTATTAGTAGTTATTCTTACAACACTAGTTTTGAACATTAATTTAACTCGTTTACTTTCATTTTGTGCAAATTGTGTGATTTACTCGATTTACGATATGCTATTCTTTCAATCGAAATTTTATGCTATACTTATATACTTACATGAACGCATATTTGGTATGCATATTTTTTTTGTTGTGAGCAAAACCCTATTATACTTTACATTATTTTGTTCATCATCATGACCAACGAACATACTAATTGATAGCTCGTATGAGATCTAAGCCAGTTCCCATGTACGACTCGGTTCAGAGTATTCCTCTAACCCAAGGGGAACGGTGTAATCCTCAGAGTTTATCAATATGGTTGTTTAGAGCCCAATGATGTGAACAAAAATTTACCGGTTAAGGGTGAACCCGAAAGGTGAAGAACCCTTAATCATGTCTTATACTTACACATTAATCTCATTATGGTTAAAAGGTGAACCTGAAAGGGGAAGAACCTCTAACCGCATCTTATACTTGAGCAGTATCTACTACTTAACACATTTTGGTTGCACGCATTGTTTCTTGTATTACTTATGTTAGTGTTATGGAAAAGCATAGCACCCTAGTGTAAGGTAAATCGATGATTACGGTCCGAAACGCAATCATGAATTTACAGGTACATGGGGGTGGTGTGTGATTCTACTTAGGCTATTGGTAGACAATCAGTACGAGTCCAAAGTATCAGTAATGTGGTGGGTTAGATGCGGTACACCCTATATATAAGCACGAGCGATACTGCGGGAGCGGACTAGAGTCTGACCAAGAACCTACCCATTACTATCTCTTTATTAGATCGTTGACTAATAGCTAGCATTTTCGATAAGAATGTTCTTACACGAGCTTCAATTCGACTTCCTAGAGTCTTTCTCTGAACCATCCACACAGAAAACACAAACTTTCTATACTCTTACACTCTCTGTTAGTCGAAATCCTGTTGCACGTCCTTAATAAAGTTCGGTCAGAAACTTCTCTAAAGTAAGGGAAGCTACTATAACACTGCCCTGCCCTAACCAGTTACATACTTTTCCCAAACCTTGTTCATTATAAACTCTTAATTCTCTAACCTCGGGTCAAACTTTAAGGATTTTCAAACTCTTATTTTGGGTATTAAACAACTACTTCAAACTTTGTCAAATCATGGCTGATGCATTTCTTAAAATCTACTGTTTCTCAGTATGATCTCTATCATCATCTCTATTCCCTTTATCAATTCTCTAAACAACTACTTCAAACTTTGTCAAATCATGGCTGATGCATTTCTTAAAATCTACTTGCCTTTTTACAAATGTCTTTTGTTTCATGGAAACCTTCACTTGAAAGTAATTTCGGGACGAAATTGTCTAAAGTAGTGGAGACTGTGACAACCTGCACCCTTCACTTTTCATAAATGTGCATAATTGGTTCCTCAACTATTTCAAAATTTTCATTTTTAACCCTCGTATTTTAATAGGACCAAAATTCACAATTTAATAAAACTTATAATTTTTATAAGTAAAAGTATGCACGTTTTATACTCACATCTACACCCGAGCACGTATGTTTCAGACCTTGATACTCAAAACCCTTAATTTTCGGTCCTAAAACAACTTAGAATCCGAAGGAAACAAGTCCGAAACTTAAAATTGATTAAATTAGAAAAAATGATTTTTTTTGCTCTCGCGGTCCGCGGAGACAGTCAAAGTCCTAGTCAAAGTCCTAGTCAAATTCCTAGTCAAAGTCCTAGTCAAAGTCTCAGTCAAAATCCTAGTCAAAGTCCTAGTCAAATAGTCAATTCATCTTAAAACCTTACTTATTGTGTTGACCAATTTTAAAGCCTAATTGAATCCAAAACTAGTATAAAAACCCACCTATGACCCATTACACTTTGCACCTCTAAATCGATTGTTTCAATTCGATTAAACTCTCCCTCATACCTTTCTTCTATAGTATATTACTTTTACATTTGAAGCTTTGATTATAAGCTCTCGTAATTGGCCAATTGGAAGCTGGATATTTTTATTTTTCGGTTTCTTTTCTTCTAAATTGGACTAGTTTCGTTGTTGAATCTTTGGATTGCTCGCATTTTCACGCTCGCTTAGTCATCTAGTTATTTGGCGAAAGTGAGTATTTCCTATCCCCTTTTTGCTTTTATTCATATTTTGGGGTGTTACATGTACACTTATACAAATTACAAATACAAGTTCACATTTTTACAATACAATTCTAGTACTATGTGCATTCGCTCACAACATGCTTTATGCTTAGACATTACATGTAGAATACATTTGTACTTAGTGAAATCATTAACATTGTACAAGCCGACCTTAACATTGGATATCGCTATTGGATTGACAACCCGCCTAGGTTGATTCTCCCCCTTTTTCATCGGAGAATCCATGGTCATTGTTAAGTTATTATCCATTTATTGGATAAGTACACCGCCGTTCATTTTAGTACATTTATACAGTCACAGGATTGATTTCGCTCATTTGTATGATACATAGTTTATATAATTGCACTGTAGCTTTGCACTTGAATTGTATAACATTTTCCAACATACTATATATATTAAAACTAGGAATGCTCACCAACATTTCATATGTTGACAAAACTTATTTTGTACATGTTTCAGGTGCAGTTTGATCTTAGTTCCATAGCATTGGATTTTAGTGCTTGCTTTTAGTAATTTATTTCAAATTTCATGTTTTGTTCAGACTTATGTATTTTTCCAATTTCATCCATGTAAGACAATTTAAATTATTCAATAATATATTTACATTTTAGTACCATGTGCTTTTGAACAATCGTCACTATGTGACACCTCGATGATTCCGCCATCGGTTGGGGTGTTACACCTTGAGACTATTTCCTGTAGATAGATTTTTCCCAAATTTTCTATATTGAAATTTTCTTGTATTGGCAAAACGTGAGCTGACTTGGTGAGTCTATCTACAATAACCTATATTGTATCGTGTCCTCTTAAAGGCATTGGCAACTTAATGATAAAGTCCATGGTGATTTGATCCCATTTCTACATAGGGATTTCTGATTGTATTAAGAGACCGGTTGGTTTTTGATGCTTAACCTTAAACTTTGAACAAATCAAGCATTTGACTACAAATTCAGCTATATCCCTCTTCATTCCTGGCCACCAAAAGTTTCTTTGTAGGTCTCTATACATTTTGTGGCTCCCTGGATGTATAGAGTATTTGGAGGTGTGTACTTCTTCTAAAATTCTCTCTCTTTGATTCCCGTAGCTAGGAACCCAAATCCTTTGGTGATGCCTTAACATTCCATCCTTTCCTTCCTCCAATCTTTATTCTTCTCGGTTGAGTAGTTCTTCTGGAATGTTTGCAGGTTCCAATTCTTTTCTTTGAAATTCTTGCGAACGACTTAACAATTCGCTTACTACTATCATTTTGAAGGTTTTGGTTTCTAGGTTTCTAGGTTTTATCCTTTCGACTTATAGCGTTCACTACTATGTTGGCCTTTTCTGGGTGGTATTTGATTTCACAATCATAATCACTCAGAATTCCTACCCACCTTCTTTGATGCATGTTTAGGAGTTTTTGATCGAAAATGTGTTGGAGACCCTTATGATCAGTGTATATTGTACATTTTGTTCCATAAAGGTAGTGTCTCCATATTTTCAATGCAAAAATTATGGCTCCTAATTCTAAGTCATGTGTAGCATAATATTGTTCATGTCTTTTCAATTGCCTAGAAGCATATGCTATAACTTGATCATCTTGCATTAGGACGCATCCTAATCCTTGAAGAGAGGCGTCACAGTATACGGTAAAGATTTTGCCTGCATTAGGTAGGGATAAAATTGGAGCTAGCCTTACATAATTTGTCTTTGAGGGTTCTAAAGGCTTGTTCCTGAATTTCTCCCCATTCAAACTTGGTCATCTTCTTAGTCAAGGTGGTTAATGGTAGGGCTAATCTTGCGAAATTCCCTATGAGACGTCTATAACACCCAGCTAGTTCCAAAAAATTGTCTAATTTGTCTTTAAGGGTTCTAAGTATGTTGTTTGTTTAGTTTTCATAATAAACAAGACCGCCACAAGCCCAACCAAACTAAGACTACCCTAACCCCCGGCTCAAACCCAATCCTAGTAAGCATTTATAGATACGTCGCTACCGCGACGAAGATGGGAAAAATCCTCATGCTACACGAGCTTCCAACAGTTTGGCACAAACGTTTTAATCTCCTTTAAACACATTTTAACTCCACAATACACCCATTCTTAACCTAACTTGCCACAGAACACCTCCTTTACAAAAACCATAGCTCTAACCTATGTAACCACCATCTTGGAGCATCTAGGAGCTTAAGAAGGCTTAGGATCAAGTTTTTAAGATCGTTAGATTTGTTTACCTTACCCATTAGCCTTAATCTTAGTTTTTATGTTTTGTGCATGCAAACCATAATGTACATATCTAACATGAGACGTTTTAAGCTTATAAGACTGAGTTGTTAATGATTATTATGTGTTGTAATGATGAATTGATTAATAAAAACATTAGGATGCATGATTAGGTTTTAAACTTGCTGGATGTGGAAACTTTGATGAACTAGATTATAGGGTTTTGACTCTTATGCTTGTATGATGATGTTTTGGATTGAGTTTATGCTAGCCTCGGCGAAATAACATGTTTATTTGAATGGTTATTTAGATTAAAACATGTTGGTGTTCTTTACTTGCAATTAAAGGAAACTTTATTGATTTTGGGATTTCAATCTTGATATCTAGACATGACATGAAATATGTTATGATAGAAGATGTTTAGAAATGGTTAAATAATAATGTTAGAAGCCCTTTTTTTCATTAAAATCAAGGGTTAGATCATACCTTACTAAAACTAGAAACCTTATGCATGAAAATTGTTCAAGTGTTCTTAGATTACTAAAAGTGAAAACTTGCATATATGTATGTGATGTAGGATTCACATAGGGACAAGTATATGGAGTTATTATTATAACATGATAGAGTTAGTTGTGTTCTTAGAGCATTCCCAATAGTTTCACCATCCCCTATCCATTCATAACCAATTACAATCACATATTACACTAAAAATCATTAGGTAGCATTTCGTACGTAGGAATGAGAGGCGGAATGGAATGGAGCATTATGATGGAATGAAAAAAAAGTGTTTGGTTGGTCAAGGTAAGGGAATCATCCATTACCTCATCCATTCCATTCCCTCCAAAAGCCCCTATGTTCATTCCATCCAACACCCCCGTTTTTTTTTCCATTTCATTCCCCCTGTCACCCTTAATCACCACTGACCACCACCACTACCCACCTCCACCACTACCGCCCATCACCACCACCGCCATTGCCACCCACCCACCGATCACCGCCGCCACTCTCCGTCACCAACCACCACCACCACCGTCGACCGCCATCACCGACCACCACCACCACCGTCGACCGCCGCCACCCACCACCAACCGCCACCTCCATCTCCACCACCTACTACCAAGCACCGACCGCCACCACCGACACGCTCCGTTACCGACCATCACCACCCACCGACCACCACCGCCACCGCCAACCATCGTCGTCCCGTGTCGTGACCCACCGCCACCGACCACTACCACCGTCACCGCCGCTACTATCACCACCAGACGTTTCCACCCACCACCACCGACCACCACCACCCATCGTCGTTGCCGCCACTGACAACCACTACCACCACTGTCGTCGGCGCTGCCGCTGCCAACAACCAACCACCGTCGACGGCACCCGCTGCCAACAACCATCGCCACCACTCACCACCGCCAATTTTATTCCTTTGTCTTTTCCTTCATAACAAACAATACAAAGTAATGATTCATTCCATTCTTACGTGTAACCAAACATAACCATGGAATGGTAATCATCCATTTCATTACCTTGTCCATTCCATTACCTTGTCCATTCCATTACCCTATACCAAACAGACCCTTACATTTTCTCTCTCTTCTACACACAACCACTTTCAACAAATATTAAAAAATATATATAGGAAAACAGTTTTCCCCAAAATATTCCCAAATATCCTCAAATATACCGATAAACAGTATGTTCCCCATTTTCTTCACTCGCAACCACTCACAACCTCATAAAAAATATGAAGTTTTGCCTCATAATATTATAGGGGGCTAAATGTAATTGCTCTTAAAACCTTGAACATCCTGTGTACGTAACAAATGACACATTGTGTGACTACCTAACGAGCTAGAATACTAGGATTAAATGTTAAGTATTTACTTGCATGATTTTGACTTAACAGGTTGTCGGATCAAACTTGGTCAATTTGGTCAAACTTACTCAACCAGTTTTCTAAAATACAAACCATGCGATTGTATGGATACAATGGTCAGATGTACACACACAAACATGAACAAACACTTATAGACTTATGTATGATAGGTAACCAGTAAGGGGTCATTTTCATACACCCGCTTTCTTGTATTTACTACCACGCAATCTAAGGTGAGTTTCATGACCCCTTTTACTTGGTTTCCTATTATGGAAGAAAGAAGCTACAAACATAAACCCTAAAGTCCTAAACATCTTTCTTTTTATATCACTTGCTTACTTGCTTAGTTTTATATCACTTATTACTTTCTATATCACTTGCTTACTTTAGCGCAAACACATCACTAAAGTCCTTACAGTATGAGCCGTTATTATATGGATAGATAGAGAGGGAATTTGGATAGATCTATTCGGTTTGACAAGCCCACATGTCTTGACTGGAGGTCAAGAGGGTACACAATTGTCCTAGACACTTGTCACCGTCGTGATGAATGGGGGCGGAAGGCAAACAAACGACCAACAATTAGCTTCAGTTTCATAACACTTAGCAATTTGTACATATTGTCTGTGTCTAGCTAACAAAGGATATAAATAGTAAACATCTTTAAGGTTTTTTTAAAATTTCAATAAACTCTACACTTTGTACGTTCGATTTCCATATAACCCCATAACTTATATATTTATTCTAAATATTATTATTTTATTGTTATTATTAATTATAACCCTCTTAAGTAATGTTGTTTACCTTTTTAATAAACTATACACTTTAATGTTGTTTACAGTTGTATCATTTGCTATTTATCTCCTTTACTATGTTAATTTTTATGTTTTGGTGTAATTCTTGCGTGTTAATGCCTATACGTAGTATAACGGTCTTGCTGTAACATGCATGTACTATAATACTAGTTTGCCAAGGATCTATTGGTCCAGTGGTCTAACAGTGGAGTGGGAATGAGGTTCCTGCTCGGGAGGTCCCAAGTTGAATCTGAGGCGAAGGGGATAACCCCGGATATCACCTAAAATAAGTTGAGTGTTATGATCCAAATGGAGACGTACCTTGGGATTCAAATGTGGGCTTGGGGTTGCTGGTGTTTGGCTCTTGCCAGTTGATCTGCCTTTCGAAAAAAAATAAACTATAATACTAGTTTAACATGGATATGACAACATTTTTAAATTTTGTTTTACATATAAAACAATGTTCTATGTATAATTAATAAAACCATGTTTTATGTCAGAAATGAAACGTTGTACCTATCTTTAGGTACATTTAGGATGTACATTTTATAAAAAGGAATGGAAATAAATAATCCTAACTATTGACTATTGACCAATAACAGTCCCAACTACGAAAATTACCAATAGTGGTCCCAACTTTCGATATATTGGAATATAATGTACCCAAACTAATGGCGTTAGTGTGGTGCTGACGTGGCATGCCATGTAGGATGCCACGTATGATCATTTTGCCACCTAGGATGCCATGTCAGATGCCACGTAGGATCATTTAGCCACCTAGGATGTCACGTCAGCATCACACTAACGGAGTTAGACCTCCGTTAGTTTGGGTCAATTATATTCCAATATGTCGAAAGTTGGAACTGTTATTGGCCAATAGTCAATAGCTAGGATTATTTATTTCCATTATTCCTATATAAAAAGTAAAATCTATTTAGATATCATCTTTATACTCCTTATGGAATCATTTTAGATATAGGCTTTTGTAGAAGAATAAAGAATTGGCTAACAAATGATCGGTCCATACCCATCTTTTAGAGTTTTAGGGACACAATCACCATCACTTGCTACGACCGAAGGCTGCTTTAGGTTTTCAGATCACCAATACTGGGGAGATATTTTCTTAGACCATGATGGTTTAGTATCTATCACATGTGAACTCAATGATTGTGAATAATATCAATTGTCAACTCCATTGCAACTAGGCTACATTTCCAACTTTTAAGAGTGAGTCTAAATATGCATATGTATCCCTCTTATTTACTTTATCCCCTAAGAGCATTCACAGTAGAGCCTCCATATTATTATGAGATGAGCCTCCATATTATATATAGTGTGTATAAGTGGTTGTGAATAGAGGAGATAGAGAATATATAGAGAAGTTACTGTTTATCAGTAAATTTGATATGGAACTGTTCATCCTTCATAATTGTTTAATATTTTTTGAAGTGGTTTTGAGTAGAGGAGAGAGAAAAGCTAATGATAAAAGTATAGAATAAATATTATTAAATAGAAAAAAGTGAGAAAAAGTAGTGTTTTTAGAGTAATTATGGAGAAAATATGAAGAAGCTATTGGGAATGCTCTAAAAACCTAAATAACTTTTATTAATAAGTTTATTAAGTAAGTATAACATCTATAATCTATAATCTATAACTTATAATAAAAGAATTGAATATTGATGAGGTGACATTCAACGGAGGCCTAAAAAGCCATTTTAATGACATGACATTCAAGGATGCATTTTTCTCCTTGAGTGTGCCATGTGTCATGCCATGTGGCAAATTAAAAATAAATTAAATAATAATATTAAACTTAATCTACTAAATTTAAATTGAGTTATTTTAGGAAAAAAGAATTAAAAAACAAATTTAAATTTTTCTCTCTTATTTTCCTCTCATAATTTTTAAACATTAATATCTTTTATATACGATATTTTTTAAAGAAAAAAGTTACACCAAATTAACGAGCGTTTTATTATCTTTCCAACGAGTACCATAGTTCTATATAAAAAACGGAGAAAAAAACAACTATTTTTTGTGGGGTTTCGTTCATACAGGAAAAAAACACAAAGTGTTCAGGTTATTCATTAATAATGTTTTTTTCTTTTAAACCATGTTCGTATCTACGATGTTGAAATTCAGCTCAATCACAATGCTTTCATTGGAATTTTACTCTTTTAAAGATGCATAGGTATACTTCATTAAGAGAAGCTAGGAGAAAGAATCGTGCAACACTGCAACACATGGTGTCACCTTATAGCAAGGTTATTTTTTTATTTATTTAATTATAAGGGTAATAATTATTACTATTAGTATTAGTATTATTAGAATTGTTATATTTTTCAACACCGTGACGCTCCCAAGATAAAAGCTAGTATGTAATAAAGTTATTAAAGATGTAATCAGAGTATACAACATAAAAGTATAACAAATATAGCGAATATTTTTTTTTTATATATATATATTCAAATGTAGCAATTACAAGAACTTTGGTACTTGAACACATAGCATAATGTTTTGCATGTTTCATTCAGAGGAGGGGTACTTGATGTAGTTTACATTCATAAGAGCACAAGAGACTAAACACTATGTAAACGTGAACGGTGAACACGAGTTAATAAAACGTTAGTAGAAACTAATTCAATGATAAATCGATTAGTGCTGGTGATTGGCTTATCAAAAGCAACTTAACCCCAAATATACCGATCAACAGTAGATTCCCCATTTTTCTTCACTCACAATCCCTCAAAACCACCCCATATAATTTGGAGGCCACTCTCACATAAAAATGGGGGAGCTATTGTGAATGCTCTAAGGAGGAAGGGCAATCCTAGAGTAATCTGAAACTAAGGACCCCACCACTTTACTATATCCACCAATCACACACAATCCATGAGATGGACTCAACCCTTTCCCCCTTTTCTTTCTTCGGCGAGCAGAAGTCGATCTCTCATCCTTAGGCTTCAAGCCTAACAACCCGGGCGGTGTAGCCGAGACAACTACGAAGCTGGAGGCTCCAAGCAGCCTTAGTTACCATTGATCTCCTAAGTTTCTTTGAATGACCAATTATAGCAAACGCCTTGTATTAACCATTTATAAGTGTTGTTGGTCAGATACTATTAATTCCACTCGCCATTAGAAGACAATGTTGGTGATGATCGGTAGGAACTTACTATTGACAGTCGAGTATGATTCAAACTTCTATCAACCAAGATAATTAATTAGAGGCTCAGGCTCTACCTGCTAAGTGGACAATGCCCCCTTTGAACATGAAGGGATAGGGAGCCTAATCCAGGCGAACGCGGGCTCTCTATCCCCGCTTAACAGAGGATCCGCGGATATGGTCGCGTAGCACAGTTTCGGCGGAAAGGACTTGGGTCACAACCCTACACACCTGTGGAAAACACGCGCGCGTCTGCCAACGCGCGGGCTGCTTCACATCATAACGTTCTTAAGTACGAGGTACGGAAGATCAAGAGTCAGGAAGATCTACCTGCAGAGGATCACTGACACCACCAACTGGATAAGGACGCGTGTCCGCGGTTGTCCAACAACCACTGAGGTTCAACAGTGACGTGACTAGTTCCATGCTTCCACCATGCTGCCCCTACTGTTCTGACCAGGCATGCATACCTGCTGTCAGAGGTCACGTTAGACGCCGGCAGGTAAGTCAACCATGCTGGTTCAGAACAACATACCGCCAATGGCCAGTCACAAGCTGCAACGTGTCCACCTGTAAGCTCACCGCTGACGTCATCTACAGTGGACGTCTTTTTCCCGCCTTTTTTAGATACCAAAGACAGTTAGGCCGAGCCAAGGCCCAAAGATCACAAGACTCGTCATGGGCCTCTTCTCAAGCCCACAACCTTTGATGATGTGGGTACCCAAACCTCCACGTTTAAACATTTTTAAGAAGCTATCAGGCTCGGGCCAGGAAGCTGAAAAGCCAGAAGCAGGTGTAAAGAAGCTACCTGCGCCGGCTCCTCAGCTCCCTAGCACAGGACCTGCCTTCCAGGAGGTCAATAATAAAGGTGGACCCAACATTTATGGGCCAGCCCAGCCCATTACTTCAAAGCCCAATCACACACAATCCACCAATCACACACAATCCATGAGATGGACTCAACCCTTTCCCCCTTTTCTTTCTTCGGCGAGCAGAAGTCGATCTCCCATCCTTAGGCTTCAAGCCTAACAACCCGGGCGGTGTAGCCGAGACAACTACGAAGCTGGAGGCTCCAAGCAGCCTTAGTTACCATTGATCTCCTAAGTTTCTTTGAATGACCAATTATAGCAAACGCCTTGTATTAACCATTTATAAGTGTTGTTGGTCAGATACTATTAATTCCACTCGCCATTAGAAGACAATGTTGGTGATGATCGGTAGGAACTTACTATTGACAGTCGAGTATGATTCAAACTTCTATCAACCAAGATAATTAATTAGAGGCTCAGGCTCTACCTGCTAAGTGGACAATGCCCCCTTTGAACGTGAAGGGATAGGGAGCCTAATCCAGGCGAACGCGGGCTCTCTATCCCCGCTTAACAGAGGATCCGCGGATATGGTCGCGTAGCACAGTTTCGGTGGAAAGGACTTGGGTCACAACCCTACACACCTGTGGAAAACACGCGCGCGTCTGCCAACGCGCGGGCTGCTTCACATCATAACGTTCTTAAGTACGAGGTACGGAAGATCAAGAGTCAGGAAGATCTACCTGCAGAGGATCACTGACACCACCAACTGGATAAGGACGCGTGTCCGCGGTTGTCCAACAACCACTGAGGTTCAACAGTGACGTGACTAGTTCCATGCTTCCACCATGCTGCCCCTACTGTTCTGACCAGGCATGCTTACCTGCTGTCAGAGGTCACGTTAGACGCCGGCAGGTAAGTCAACCATGCTGGTTCAGAACAACATACCGCCAATGGCCAGTCACAAGCTGCAACGTGTCCACCTGTAAGCTCACCGCTGACGTCATCTACAGTGGACGTCTTTTTCCCGCCTTTTTTAGATACCAAAGACAGTTAGGCCGAGCCAAGGCCCAAAGATCACAAGACTCGTCATGGGCCTCTTCTCAAGCCTACAACCTTTGATGACGTGGGTACCCAAACCTCCACGTTTAAACATTTTTAAGAAGCTATCAGGCTCGGGCCAGGAAGCTGAAAAGCCAGAAGCAGGTGTAAAGAAGCTACCTGCGCCGGCTCCTCAGCTCCCTAGCACAGGACCTGCCTTCCAGGAGGTCAATAATAAAGGTGGACCCAACATTTATGGGCCAGCCCAGCCCATTACTTCAAAGCCCATTAGGGTTTGGGGTTTCACCCTCTATAAATAGAGGGGTTACACCCTCACTCAAATCCATCCCATTTGTCTTGGTCTCCACTCAAGACATCTCACTCACTTTCTCTCTCTCTCTCTCACTAACTAATCTGCCTAGCTCCCATAGAGGAGCCTACGAGCTGCTAAAGTATCACATCAGCAGCTCATGAACTCTCCATAATTACACACAATAAAGCTGTTAAGCTCCCCTGCTGAACTCATGAGCTCCCCTGTCGGAGCCCTGGAGCTGCCATATCTGCAGTCTACATATCCATGGTTCTAATAACCAACTTTCAGCCATCAAGTTAAGCAGCCCGAAATCACCTCGGCTGCTAGCTAACCGCCGGGTTTCAACCACCACCTCCTCTCATACTTCGTATCCCTCATTTACTCCTTTATCTTTACTTTTATGTACATTTCTTGGGATAAATCACTAATGTTGAGCGTCGGAGGGTGGTCCAGAGACCCCGGACTCTGGACCCCTTCTAACGAGTTGTTCGTGGTGCAGGTACATGCTCGGAAGGTGCTAGGTCCAACCCGAAGAGATATCCATACCATCTCCATGCCTTATTCTTGTTGTTTCAACAAGTGGCGCCCACCGTGGGGCTATCGCGCTTAGAACATGAAACTCTTCGTGGTTTACTCCCAAATGTTCCCAAGTTCTTTATTTTTAAGGATGGAGAGGATGTTCTTACCGGAAAAATCACTCCTACACCTCCTACACATGTTTGCGTTTTTTGCTCCACGTTCAAAACGCCGGTGACCGGGTTCCATACACTTGTAACTCGGTTGCTACATGTAACTTCTTTGATAAAAACGTCAAACCTGAAAATCTACTCATATTCTTGATGAAAAATTACAACCTATTGAACACATGTTTACACTTAGTTCAAATATAATTCACGACGTGGATGCAAGAATCCCACAACTGATCCACGAGTAAAAAAAAAAAAAAAAAAGAGATCACATAAATCGGAGCTGGGTAGCATATCTAAACTATAAATAGGGCAGCCAGGAAGCTCCAGGCTGCCATATAGCAGCCCTGCTACAGTGGTGAACAGTAAAAAAGTAAGAAAAGTCAAAAGTCAGACTTTCTTACACACTAATCCACAAAGGTGCTTAGTCAAAAGCAAATCAGACCTCAAAAGCATAAAAAGTGGTATCTTTCACCAAAATGGCAAAAACACCTGCTGACATATAGAAAGGGGGGTCAGCACTCGCTCCCATAAGGAAGCACCTGCTCCCAGAAGGAAGCAATTGCTCCCATAAGGAAGCACCATAAGCGGGAAGCCTTCCCTTATGGCAGCCTCTGTTACATCTTAATGTGCTAAACGTGCACAAAAAGAGGGTCAACGCTTAGCAGGTATGGAAGGCAAGCTCCCCCATGGAAGCTCCCTGAGCTAGAAGTCCTCCCCTGCGTGAGCTCATGTTACATCTTAATATACTAAACGTTCATACCGAAATGGGGTCATGCTCCCCTAGGGAAGCTCTCTGGGCTAGAAATCTTCCTCTATGTAAGCTCACTTTACATCTTTGTGTACTCAACATTCATTTATAGCTCTTCACTTCACTTCATGTGCACATGCGATACAAGTACATGGTCGCTCTTTCGACACTAACATTAGGCACAAGCTCCAAAAAAATACTAGCTTAAGCAAGGTAAAGTGTAAAAATATTTTACTTCTCATATCGCTGAAACGAGCTTCTCAAGAAATAATCAATTGTTCTAAATGTTGCTAAACAAAGTCTTGAATAATACTAACATTACATCTCGTTTCAACTTTTAGCCTAACCTATATTTGACCCAAAATTCTTAGTAAAAGTGAACGGACTTATGAGTGTAACCATGGTGTGTAAAAAACCCATGCACTTGTAAGCTAACCATTAACTTCACTTATAAAATAATAATAAATAAATATAAATAATAAACACACACTTTATCAGCTAGTCAGGACCGGTAAAGCAGGCTGGCTCCCGTAGGGCAGCTACAGACCACTATTCAGCTTTATCAGCCTAAACAACTATTCACGTCAGAGAGTACATCAGCTGCTACAGGACAGCTGTAGGCAACTATGCATGTCAGTGCGTCAGCTGCTATATGACAGCTATAGACAACTATTCAGCTTTATAGCTATTAGAAAAAGTACACTACTCATACCAGCTGCCATACGGCAGCTGCAGACAACTCTATAAGTAAACTTATGAGCTACAGCCTGGGAGCTACAAGCTTATAAGCTGCAGCTTGCATGCTACAAACCTAATGCTTGGATCCCATAGATCGAAGCCTAAAGCTCGAAGTTAGAAATTTGAAGCTCGAAGCCCAAGGCTAGAAGCTACAAGCTCATGGCCGCAAGCTAGAAGCTCGCAACTACAAACTCGCACCTATGTCATATAATATACTTTAGCTTTTACATCGAAAAGACAAAAGTCAGATCTACACAAGCTATAAGTAGGTAGCCTAATGCAAACAACATAATACATACACCCAAGTAACCCTTGGGGAAGAGAACACATATAAATAGGGTGCCTTGAGTACCTCTAAGATATTTGCTTCTTAAGGCCACACTTGTCTTTAAACAGTTATATATGACATATTGGAAGACAAAAAAAAAAAAAAAAAAAAAAAAACATGTCAAAAGCCACGAAAATTAGCTCATATGTCATACGCTACATAGCCTCCGGCTGAGGTAAAGAAGCTAACAGCTTGGCAGCTCAGCTATACGTCACCACATGAATCAATCCGAGGTTTTATAAGTACTAACGAACGCTAGGACGAATCATCCGTAGAAAATTAACATCTTTTCCGTACACCAAAGTCGTTTAAGGGAACGAGCACATCGCTTAGGGCAGGCTCAACACCTTCCTTAAAAAGACTAACAACTTGGAAAAGAAGAAAGATGCCTCCCCATATCAAAGAGCCTGCTTAATGTCATGAAGGCTTGGCCCACTCACTATGGAAAGCATAAAACATAACCTCGTATACTTGCTCGGCTTAACACCAATTCAATGCTTTGCAAAGATAAGCTGCTCTCCTAGGTAGAAAGGAAGCCACCCTATCGGAACAAAATGAGCTTTGCATGACCTCACATATGGTGACTAGAGAAGCTCACAAATGCATCATTAAAAAGTTTTTGTGACCTCCATAACACACCAATCAGAAAATGTAGCAACTCGCAAAGCCAAGAAGCACGGTTCCTACGTCTTCACAAAATCCAAACTTATCTAGTCTTATCAAGTACCGTGCCCATGATAACATGTGGCATAAGTAAGGCAACCGTATAAAGATTATATCTCACAAGGAGGACCATCTGCCCAAAGGCATCATGATCTAAACGAGCTATCTCAATTACACGAGCTTGGCCCTTTGTCCTATCTCTCTCATAGGATAAAAAAACTTTAGCTTGCACACAAAAAACAAAGATGTTCGCAAATGACATGGCACATAAGGAAGTTAACCGCCTAAACATGTTCGCGAAAGCATTCAATGTTGAACAGTAGACAATGTCACTTGTTGTCACATGTTCAAAGAAACATTTATTCGGTTCCAAAGCAATGGCTTACTTGAAATAAGAATGAACTTCCTCAAACACCTAGTTTAAAGCTTCATATATACGGATCTTTGAATCCCAAAAGCTTGACATGTCTAGAGGCTTAGGAAGCTCATAAGTGAGAAGTTCAAAAACGAATGGTTAGATACCAAGTCATAAGCACCCATGACTATGTCATGATTATTCATGACTGGGGGCTGATAGTACGGGTACCTAATTTTGAACAAATCAAGAAGTTTAGAAACCAAAAAGGCGAGGAACTAAAAAGTAGAGATGCCGATTAGCTACACATGTCAAGGCTCCTGCCCTAAAAGCTAAAATGGTCACAAGCACATTGCTACACATGTGACATCATCGGTAGGAGTAAAGAAGCCTCGAACAAAATCATGGTCTGAATAAGGCATATGCTTCTCTAGTGGAGGAACGTTGCTTATTGCAGCTAAGCAACAACGAACCTATCAAGCAAGCTAAAGAACAACACATAGTCCTTTCAATTGCTCCTTTCCAGGTGACTCCGCTTATGTAAAAGATATAACAATACTTACCTTGCACATGATTATCTACAAAGAACGAGGCATAAACAAAATCGGCAAGATCAAGGTTAACTAAAGCAGCTTGCTCAATCATTGAAGCAAACTGCTAAAACCTCCATACATCTTGCCGACACTGCAAGAGAATAACACTTAGCCGATATATGGAAAAGTTTAAACACCTCGTTAAGGGAACCTCATAAAAAGAAGGTTCTATAAAAGACAAGCCTATATGCCTAAACTAATCCTATCAAGTGTGCAACATCCGATAGATGGTTAATACTCACAAAGCCTACGAGGCTTAGAAACATAATAAGCCACAAGAAATATTAAAGCTATTTGTGGAACACCAAATGGCTTACTAAAACAAGCAAAGAAGCTTCAAACAATGGATAGGGCAACACAACAAATGATCAAACAAGGAAGCATTGCTACTCGTGCCTACCTAAGAAGCACGCAGGTAAATTGCCAATGCAACGATGCAACTTGGTGACACTAAGGATCGTGGTAAACAACTTCTATTAATCATGAACGTGACAAATTACCACAATGTTAGAACTCCACAAAATAATAGAGTTGGGTGAATCTTTATTCGCACCTGCCCTACGGCAGCAACCCGCTGTCAGGAGCATAGAAGCTGCTCATAAGAGTATAGAAGTTGCCAATAGGAAGCATGACAGTAGCCTTCTAGAAATTGTTCACTATAGCAAGGAAGCAGCATGAAAGAGGTAGCCCGCCATAGCATCAAAAAGCGTTGGTTAGGAGATATTTTTGCCATATGGTAGCACCTTGCTAAAGAATTGTTCAAGGAGTCCCAAAACCTCAACACTCGAAGCCATGAGACTTCACCACCCATGAGGTAGGTGAATATCTATCCTTGAACTTTTACTTACTAACTCTCCTTCAACCAAACACCACGCTGATGCACCATGCCATTAAACAAGCTCGACCTCTACCTCATGCGCTTTAAAGTGTCCGATGATTAAGAGAATTTTACTAAATTATGGAAAAGCTTATTTTTACTACCTTCTCTATTGAATCAACTCATACGAAAGGTCAATCAATGATCACCATATACTCTATTCTAAACAATGTGGTTGAAGGCGTAAGAGTATCTCGAATGTCACCAAACTTACACATAAACATCGTCCAAAATGTTATGAGATATCTTTGTCTCCTTCAAAAGTTGATCACGGGTTCAAGTGTAAAGTTCCCTGACCTTGCATGAAGCTTCTCATACAAGGAGTTGTCCATTCTTAACTAAGTAGCTTCCATTCTTACATAGGAAGTTAACATTTTTACATAAGAAGCTGCCATTCTTACCTAAGAAGCTGCCCTTCTTACACAAGAAGCTGCCATTCTTACGTAAAGAAGCTGCCCTTCTTACACAAGAAGATAACCTTCTTACTCAAGAGGCTATTATTCTTACATAAAAAGACTTATGGAACTACAAAAGAATCTCCCTAACATTTCCTCATGACATTTCGTCTCTTTGACATATGGTGAACACAAAGAGAGGAACTTTAGAGGGAAGCTTATCATATAAAAAATCCACATTATTTTAAGTGCATAGTATTAATATGCATGTATTATTGCATTACCCCAACTCATGGAAAAACTAACAAGGATATGCTCTTCAAAGACGTACTCCACAAGACATTGATCCATGAAAGTTGGTCAAATACCACAACATGCATACGAAATCCATGATATAGCCTACTCTAAGGCAACCTCAGTTACCATAACATCTTGATATTCTATCAATGAATCCAATTCATACTCGAAAAGCGTTGTCTAGACAATGTAGTTTCTAAGCTGCAAACTAACGGAACGAAGGAAACTCTTTCGTGCAACCACAACCACTTGTCACTTATCTTATCAAAGGGTGAGCCCCTCCTAACCAGGCTCCATGGGATCCGGCGCTATACCTACCCATGAAACGAGGATGAGCTCCTAGGCCACAACTGCTCAACAGGTAACAAGGATAATGACCTTCCTGTATACAGGGTTAGTTCCTAATACAATCCACAACTCCATGGGACAAGTCCTTTAGATGGAATACCTAAACCCATGAAAGAGGGTGAGCTCCTCACACCAAGACAGCTCATACATGTTCATAACAGGTTACAAGCAAGCAGATAGGATAAGCATTACATCGGTTCTCTAGCTTAGTGGCCTGGGATCAAAACGAACATTTCATATAGATAACCGTTGAGAAAGGTTAGAAACAAGCTGATAGGATAAGCATTGCATCGGTTCTCTAGCTTAGTAGCCTGGGATGGGTGACTGCTGTATGTGCGTGAAAGGACCGTATAACAACAAAGAATGATCAAACAAGTTAGTTTTAGGTGCGGAATCCCTAAAACTATCACAAAATAATAGTCAAACAGATCAAAACACACAGATCATCATTTTCAAAAGCTTTTCATTAATTAACAACTCGATTACACGTTGAAATATGATTACAAACAAGGTGAGAACGGTAAAAGAGTTAAACAAAACACTAGAGAGAATATCAGAAAGTGGAGGGAATAATAATGTCAAAAGTTACATTCAAAAATCAAACTTGTCTATTTATAGACTGCACATTCGCCCAAATTGATTGTGCGAATGTGCAGTTTCGCCCAAACAGTCTGGTCGAACCAAGTTTTACAATAAAGTATATTCACATTCGTCCAAGTCTTCTTCCTTCGCACCATTTCTTCTTCCTTCGTACCCCAAAAAGCCTCCCTCGCACCTTCAAAATCTCCTTCGCACCAACGAAAACCATTAAAACAAGTTTGTTGTTCAATCCGAAGCACTAGTCGCACTTTTGCATCTACAAACTCCCCCTCGACTATTGCTTGGATTGCTGTCGACGTTGTTCGTCCATTCTAATATTCATCAGTCTAATATGTCGTTGAATCTTCTGTTCTTTCGTCAACTCCGGTTCCTGAAATTGCTTTTGCTTTGGCTTTTTCAATTCGGGCACCTTTTGCTTCTCAACAAACTTTGCTAGCTTCTCGCCATAGTCACAACCAGCATTAATGTCGTATGCAAAGCATAGAAATACCACACGTTGGTACTTTCCTGCTTGCTCAGCATCTTTTGCATCAGAATAGATTGGATTGTAAAACAACATGATTATATCCTCATGTGAACAGTTTATTAACCACATGGGATCAAAAATGTGTACTTTCTTGTAGTTGTTCTCTCCGTCTTTCAATACAATCACGGCCTCTGCTATTTTCCAATCATAATACCACCAGATGAAATCTTTGGCGAAGTGTTGTGGGATTGACAACAAAGGAATCTTTTTCAACACTCGCGGTGGTTTGTACTTTAACGTCACCTTGGGCATACCTGTAATCTAATCAATATCCTTCTTGTGAACAATTCGTTTAGGATATTGTGGTTTAAACAAATCCCACTTGGTTCGGCTTTCTCTAGTCATTTTCTCAGCAAAATAAGTAATCTGACTATTTGACGCTCCCGTTAAACGGTGACGACAAATATCACAGATTGCCCAATAAGGAAGAGTCTTCAAGTGATGAAACTTGTCGAAATATAAGATCCCCTTCTCCCACTTTACTGCAAAGCATCTCAATTCTTTAACAAACTTCCAGGACAATGCACGACCTTTGAAAATACCATTATGAAGTTTGTAAAAGCTTCCTTGAATGTCAGCTTTCGGACGATTGTTTTCTTTTCTTTCAATTTCTTCAAGAATTCCTTCAAACTCTCCGACTGCTCGAACCGTGGTTTGTCATGCCCTTTGAAAATTTCATCTTCAAATGCTTTACTTTTCTCTTTCGCCAGTTTCTCGGCATGGTTTAGCAATTCATCTGAGAATCCAGGAAATCCACAATCTTGATTAGTCTAGAAGTATTGTGGATACTCCTCACTCGTAATATCTTCCATTTCAACATCCTCAAACGCAGGAACATCTCGGTCATCAGAATGATTACCGGCTTCCTTCTCAGGTATCTTTGGAATGAAATTGTCAGCAAGTAATTCTTCCAAAGTCTTTCCTACCTACTTAGCTAAACCCTCAAGTATCTCTTTTGAAACCGCTGCAGAAACTTCCCCATCTTCAAGATCAGGGTCATCAAACTCCAACTCAAATAGTTTATTGCTCGATTCAAATATCTCTGGAAATCTGCTAGTCATGTCGATCGTCCAGACTCGATCAGTGAGCATCTGGCGATACATGTTCTTATCGTCTTCAGATAACGATTGCAGTTTCTCATTCCAGAATATATGTTCATCCACATTCTCTCCAGGAGTCTTAGAGCTCGACTCTCCACCCTTACTTGAATCACGCTTTTCATATGTAAACTTGTCAGCGTTATCATCATCATCATCATCACTACTATCGAAAGCAGAGCCGTTTCCATCACTCGATCCACCATCTGATCCTCCATCATCTCCATCATCTTTCTTCTTCTTCTTAGTATCATTTCTTGCATCTTCATCAAGTTCTTCATCTTCTTCTTCATCAGATGGTTCGAAATCGACCTATTCTTCTTCTCTTTCCTTATCTTCATTACCAGCTTGAAGTTGAGGAGCTCGAGAGTACAAGTCTTTGATCAAATTGTCCATATTCTTGTTACTCTTCTTCAGCAGTTTATTCTCCTCCTTCAAGACGATAATTCTCCTGGTGTTTCGTTGCTCGTGCTTCAGCAACTTCTTATTCTCTCTTTTCAATCTCTTAATCGTTTTCTTCAAAACTTCATTATCATCAGCTGATGTGACTACGAGCTCCAACATCTTTTTATCATTCGACTTTAATTGCTCGATCTCAGTTTGTTGTTTGTTGATTATATTCATCATCTCAGACAATCTCTGATTCACAGCACTCATTATATCACTATCCACCGAAACTTTCTTCTTCATAGGTGGTTCAACAACATCAGGCAGTTTGCCTTTTCTGATCTTCTTGAGCACATTATCCAATGCTTCATTAACCTCATCAATAGGTATATCTTCACTCTGTTGTGTGCTCGATGTTGTCGCAGTCTTTTGTTTCTTCTGTGCTGGTGCAGTAACCGGTGACTGAGAACTAGAAGCCGGTGGTAGTTTCTTACCAGCTATCAGTGATTCAATCTCTTTCTTTC
The DNA here is from genome assembly GCA_028751855.1 of Ambrosia trifida. Lineage (NCBI taxonomy): Eukaryota > Viridiplantae > Streptophyta > Magnoliopsida > Asterales > Asteraceae > Ambrosia > Ambrosia trifida. Next base: position 148,887,419 of record CM054122.1, on the reverse strand, counting down.
TCTTGATGCTCGGTTTCTCTGTTTGCTTCTTCTTTGACTTAGCAGCTTGTACAGGAGAACCAGTAAACGTTTCATCTATGTTCATAATCAACTCATCTTCATCAACAGGAATAGGACTCTTATTCCCTTGATCTTCAACGTTCTGACTAGCAAATACACCAGCCTCAGTGGCCTTGGGCGTGGTAGTCTCTACCGTCTCAGCATCTGAATTCCAACGTTCATCTTCCTGCGTCTCTTCAGAATCAATTGACGCCTCATCCACTATATGTAAACCCTTCTTTGCCATCGTCTTGTTTCTTCTTAGCGTGCTTTTCTTCTTTTCGGGTTCAGTTGTAACCTCTAATCTTATCTCCTTTTTCTTTGTCTTTCCACTCTTTGCGCCGACATTCATAACCTGTCTTTTGCGTTTTGCATCAGGATCAACAGGATGTAATGGATCATCAGGATCAGAATCACTGTTTCCATGTCTCACAAGCCCCTCACCCGGATCTGTATAATCAACTCTTGCTAGGTGTCCAAATAAACGCCTTACTGGAGGACGTTCATCAATTGACAATCCCTTATACGCCTTCATCCTAGCAAGTGTGTTAAGCGACATATGTTCCTGAACAACTATGTGCTTAGGATCTCTTTTCAGCTCCTTATACTTGTTGTCAAACACCATCTGGAGGAAACGAGGATAAAGTAGAAACTTAAGATTCCTCGTGCCATTCACAGGCTCCAGTAAATGAGTCATCAGCATGCCTGAAACATTGAACGGTTTGTTCAATACTAAGGCAACCATCATAGAACTGATGCTCTTTCGCATCAAATCATATCCTCCAGCTGCAGATCTGAAGACATGAATCAAAATGTGTTCCAGATATTTGAATTGTGGGCAAAGTTTTCCCTTGTGTAATGAACCGTCAGTGATTGGTCCATTGTATTTCATTCTGAGAAAGCACTTTCGCTGATCCATAAAACTGAACTCCTTAGGATCTGTTGGCTCATCATCTAAGTTCAACGCTTCTCTCAGATCCTATTCACAAACAATCACTCTCTGCCCTTGGATCTTGCTCGTCAAGCATGACTCGCATTTCCAAAAATCAAGCTTCGCCTCCGACCAAAATTCTTGTATCATATCTTTGTAGATAATCGTCGGTGTAGCAATAGCATCTATCATCCTGCATCTCTTCAAAAACTCAATAATACCGACAAACTCTGTATGCTTCTTAACCTCTCCGAGATACGCACAACAGTTATGCGCATTCTCGAAGGCTAAAAGTTCTTTAGAAACAGTCTTGGCAGGCTGTGATGATGATCCAGCTTGTTCCGTCGTCTTTTCTTGCTCGGACATCGTTAAATCTGCAAAACAAACAAAAAACACATGTTAAAAATTGACAAAATTTCAAACTTTGAAAATTTTTGGTAATCAGCCTTCTCATTCGCCCAAACGGGGGTACGAATGAGAATTAACAGATACGAATGAGAAATTTTGAAGGTTCGAATGTATGGATTTTGAATAAAAGTTTCATTCGCCCAAACAATCTTCATTCGACCGATTCATTTTCTCCTTCTCCCATTCGTAATGGTCGAAGGTGACTGTTCTTAATTTTGAATTTTCAATTTTGAAATTGAGGGTTTCTGATCATGTTCTCTTGATTGAAATAGATCCTAACAGTGCCGATTAACTATCTTATACTAGCAGATTCATCAATTATACATTGTATTTGTGTTTTCAATTAAAAACTAGGGTTTAAACACAACTATTGATCAATTGATCAAACAGTTGGTTTTGAAACCATGGTTTTTGTTAATTCTCCCCCTAAAACACATACACAATGAAACCTAATCAACAATTGTCACAATGAATTCATTTATAATCAGTTTAATGAATTAGGGCTCGAAACAGTAAACAGGAATTAAATCCTGTAATCCTGAGTGTTAACCTGTAAATGATAGTGCAAAATGATCAGTATGAAGTGACGAACACAATGGAAAGGTCTAAAATAATCAAGCAACAAGGTGAGGTTAAGATGAAAAATCTGAAAAAAATTTGAATGGGGTTCGAATGAGACAGATGGGTATATATAGGCATACTCCTTCGCCCATTCTATACATACGAAGGAGAAGCTTTTGTCTCCTTCGACCCTAGTGAAAGGTTCGAATGAGCCAAAAGGGTTCGAATGAAACTTGTGTTCAAGAACACTCTCCTTTGCCCGATTAAAACATTCGAAGGAACATGTAAAATCCCACATTCGACCAACCGAATGGGCGAATGAGAATTGGGATTTTTGATAAATTTTCCAAATCTCAAAAACGAGTCCCGGTCCAATTATTTTCCAACTTTTAAGCATCCAACAATCATGTTTTCACATTTAAAAAGGTACAAAGCTCAGATGGTGTATCAAGGTTTAGAAAATCGACATCAACCACCATCAGTTATAAAAAATAAGATGGAAATGAAAAATCTTTTTGGATTTTCTAAAGTTTATGCTAAAACACACCTAAAATCTTTTTGAGTTTTGTAATTTTTGACGAGAAAATAAAATGCAAAAATGTAAATGTTTTTGGGATTTCCGGTAAAGGGATCATATCAGTTTTTGAGAAATCTGATCACACCGTTGATCTTTTTGAATTATTATCATTAAAGACAATGTGTGATCTGGCAACTGCTGATATTGTGATCCACATAAACTCACATGCAGACTTTTGTGCAGTGCTTTAAACTGATACTGATATTTATAGTATAAACTTAATTGTCTGTGGTTCCCACGCACACGACATACTCCCGTATCAAGAAGTAAATGCACAAAGACTCATTGTAAAGCGTGATTATGCTTTTGCTGTCTGTAATTGTACAAGATATAATGCATAGAGGTATACAGGTTAGCAAATTAATGCAGCAAAGTAACATATGCACTATACCAGGTTGAGGACTGATATTAATCATGATTTGCATCAGTGATTAATACGATGTAATAGATAATCTTTGATCATCATATAACATGGAAAGTTCCTCAATTCGGTAACTTTAGGATTTGGCATAAAGCTCTTTTATAAAGACACCCTGCCTGATCTAGGTCCGTAATGACTTACAGCAGAAGATCAGAGAGGCTATCCCCAGACAACTAATAACATAACGACCCTAAACCTCCGAGGTTTGTACAAATACCCTATCAAACGAAATTACGGTACTAAGACCATATGCCCATGAGGAGTTCATCCACACATCAATTCGTTTGATATGTATGTATCAGGCACGCAGTAATAGGTCTACGAAGCCTATCAGCATATCACACAGACTCAGACACACGCCCTATATAGCAGTACATTACTTAGAATGTGTCAGATCCCCACTGATGTACTATCATTTCCCTCTATACTCCAGGAAATCATTTTTGATTTTTCTGATTTTTATAGATATTCGAATTTACTGTTCCCAAGGATAAGCTGGAGCATTTCAAATATGTGACTGCCCAGATATCGTTTGTTCACAGAAATCTGACGACATTAATCTAAGGGAAGAAGATATAGCAGTCAGCAAAGAAAGTTTCTAATTTTTATGGATTTTGAAATTTTTCAATGTTTTTGGATTTTCAAAATTTTTCTGAAAAGCAGTAAAAATTTAAACTAAAAAATGATAGACTGAGGTGGTGATCAGTCCTGTTTTTCTTTAATACCATTAGCTTTTAAAAGATAATCAAATCTGGATTTGTTAAAAGCTTTGGTAAAAAGATCTGCGCGTTGGTAATCAGTGTGGATTTTGACCATATCGATCAACTCTTTAGCATAACAATCACGGATAAAATGATATTTAATCCGGATATGTTTAGCCTTTGAGTGATTTACTAAGTCTTTTGTTAATGCAATTGTGCCCTCATTATCACAGTAAATAGGGGTTTTAAGAAATTGCAAACCGTAATCCACCATCTGTTGTTGGATCCAAAGAACCTGTGAGCAGCAGCTCTGCTTCACATGTGGATAGTGCAACTGCGGTTTGTTTCTTGCATTGCCAGGTCACGAGCCTGCTCCCCATAAACTGACATCCAGCTGTTGTGGATTTGCTGTCTTTGTCACAGCCGCCCCAATCTGCATCACTAAAAGCGATTAGGTCAAAATTATCATCATGAGGGTACCAAAGTCCTTTCGATGGACAACCCTTCAGATATCTAAGGATACGCTTGACAGCTGCAAGATGACTCTGTTTCGGCTTCGATTGATATCGCGCACAAAGACATGTTGCAAACATTATATCAGGTCTAGACGCGGTGAGATACATCAGAGATCCGACGATTGCTCTGTATGTAAATGGATCAGTCAGCTCCCCCTTAAGGTCAACTCCAATCCCGTGATTAGGTTGTATCGGGGTATCCATCGGCTTCGAATCATTCATCTGGAATCGGCTCAAGACTTCAGAAACGTATTTCGTCTGGTGAATAAAGATCCCCGTTGGTCTTTGCTCCACCTGCAAGCCTAGGAAAAACTGCATTTCTCCCATTGCGCTCATTTCGAACTTTTCCTGCATAACTTTTTCAAATTCCCTGCATAGAAGTTCGTTAGTTGACCTGAAAATAATATCATCAACATAAATTTGTACAAGAAGCAAATCATCTCCTGCTCGTTTCGTGAACAGTGTGCAGTCTACCAGTCCGCGTTTGAATCCTTTCGAGAGAAGATACGTGCTCAGCTCCTCATACCATTGTCTCGGAGCCTGGTGCAACCCGTAGAGAGCTTTGTTCAAAACATAAACCTTATCCCGGTGAATAGGGTCCTCAAAGCCTGGCTGTTGACCTACGTAAACTTCCTCTTTGACCACACCGTAAAGAAATGCGCTCTTTACATCCATCTGATACACCTTAAATTTCTTCCATGATGCAAACGCTAGGAACATTCGGATAGCTTCCAGGCGTGCAACCGGTGCATAGATTTCATTGTAGTCGATTCCCTCAACCTGATGAAAACCTTGAACGACCAAACGAGCTTTGTTTCTCACTATGACTCCTCTATCATCCTTCTTGCACTTAAACACCCATTTGGTTCCAATTTTCTTTCTTCCAGGGGGCAAATCTGTCAGTGTCCATACACCGAGTTTCTGGAATTGTAACAACTCCTCCTGCATTGCTTCCACCCAGGCATCATCCAAAAGAGCATCCTTGTATGTCCGCGGCTCAACCTGCGAAACATAACAAGCGAAAGACCAGTCATTTTGAAAACCAGATTTCTGTATTTTGGCATATAAAGCAAGATTGCCAATATTCTCTGGTGCTTGAGCATTTCTCAACTGCCCTTTTGTAATCACGCTGCTACCAGGATCACCAATAACCTGTTCAAGCGGGTGTATCCGATGTATCCGAGATTCCGGATAATCAGGTACTTGTACTCCCGTTTGAGTTGTCAAATTCTCTGTAGAAACCAGATCATTACCCACATTCGATGTTGAAGCATCAGTAGTAGTTGGGTTCACTGGTGGTGTCACTGTAGCATTGTCCAGAATAGCTTCACTTGTTGCATCATCGTCTTCATCTTCTGAATCGGATGAATTAAGCGTTGTGGAAGCTTCTTGGAACACCTCTTCTTCCATCACAGGAGCAGTGGTATCATTAGAAGCTGCTTGGGGATTTACCGTGATCGGACGCACTAACGGTGAAGTCACGACGTTTTCGACCTCGTAATATAAGCGAAGTACAGCTTCTTCAACCATGCTATCTAGATTGAATGATTCAAAGAAGTCTTTGTAATCAAACATCCAATCTGGTCCTCCACCCTATACATTTTGTGTGTATCTTTGAACTTCGACGTTAGCCCACTCCTCGACTTTTCTAGTTCTTTTGTTGAATACCCGTTTTAGTGGGGTTGCATATCCAACAAAATAACCTTCTTCAGCCTTTGGTGCGAACTTCTCCAAAGGATTTAGCATTGTACACGGGGCACCAAATGGTTCTAGATACTCCAGATTCAGCTTGCGTCGGTTCAACAGCTCATAAGAAGTTTTGCCAAACTTCTTCACTGTTAAAACACGGTTTAGAGTATAACATGCTGCGTAAATAGCTTCGTTCCAGAACATGACTGGAAGATTTGAATCCGCAAGCATAGTTCTAGCCGTCTCGATTAGAGTCCTGTTCTTTCTCTTTGCGACGCCGTTCTGCTGGGGTGTATACGGAGCGCTATATTCATGATGAATTCCCTTGTTTGCACAAAGATCTTCCATCTGAGCGTTTTTGAACTCCGTCCCATTGTCACTCCGGATTCGTTTGATCTTGAGACCATATATATTCTCCAGACGTGTAAACAGAACCTTCAAGTTGTCAAAAGTGTCGCTTTTCTGATGCAAGCACATGACCCATGAAAATCTAGAATAATCATCAGTCACCACAAGACAGTACAACTCCCCGGCATGACTTTTACGTCTGACTGGACCGAATAAGTCCATATGCAAACGCTCAAGCGGCAGTTCAACAGAATTGACTTTCTTTGGTCTATGGGACTGTTTGTGCTGCTTTCCCTTTTTGCAACTAACACACTTGTCATTCAAATGGAAATGTTTTACATTCACTCCCGTGACAAGTTCATTCTTCACTAACTGGTTCATTTTTCTCAAATGGATGTGTCCCATTCTCCTGTGCCACATAATAGATTCTTTTTCTGTAGCCTTAGAGAGGAAACACGTGACTTGGCCATGGGTGGTCATTGCTTTGGACATATCAAGAATATACAAATTGTTTACTCTCGGTGCCTTCAGCATCACCCACTCTTTCAAAAGTTCAAACCCAGGTTTCAAGGTGTAGCAGGATTTGTCATCAAAATACACAGAAAATTGTTTATCACAGATTTGACTAACACTGAGCAGATTGTAATATATCTGTTTCATGTATGATATCCGCTCAAATGTCACGACCCCATTGCTTACACTACCCTCCATCGTAATGTAGCCTCCTTTATTTCCAGCAAATGCGACATAACCTCCGTTTATGTTTTTGATATCAAAGAGTAACGTGAGGTCCCCTGTCATGTGACCAGAAGCTCCATTGTCAACAATCCATAGGCTACTAACAGGGCCATCTGGAGCTCCCTGCACATATAAAGTAAAGCAATTAGATCTTTCGGGGGACCCAAGCCTGTTTGGTCTTGGGTCTTTGAACGGGTTGTTTCAAAGAGTCTTTTGATTCACAAACATCTTGGGTTAACTCAACCCCTTTCTTCTCACTTTCAACTTTCTTTTTCTCATTCCTCTCATTATGTGAAGTTGAGGCTCTTTCAGATTCCTTAGATGACCAAGATTGCTCAGATCTTTTCAAGATCCGGATCTGAGATTTTGAGGTCTCAGCCGGTTTCTTTACTTCATCTTTAAATGTAACCTTCTTGGTTACCTTCTCTGATTTAACAGAGACAAGTCCAACTGCTTGTTTTCCATTAGGTTTAGGAACAACCTTTTTGGTATCAGCAGTTGAGTTCATCACAGGTTTCTTAACTGGTTTATCAGTGGCTATCCGGTTGCGTTTATCATACGTCATCGGACGGTTTTCCCTCTTGTTGTAAAAATTGTTTTGATTAAAATAAGGTGTTTGCTGAGGGTAAAACCGTCTTTGTGGATAACCATAGTTGTCAACCGGATAATCATGATGTTGCCTCATCTCCACCTCGTGCCTTTTGTGTCGTACATACGGGCAGGCGGCAAGTAAATGTCCCCGTTCCCCGCACTTATAACACGCACGGTATTCCTCATAGTTTTCTTTGATCGGCGACTTGGAAAAACTAGCGATGGGATAACGATCAACCATGCATTGTTTCCTTAAACTCTCAGGAGCTGGTTCCTTCGAGTAAGTCGGTTCAATAAAACTGTTTGCTTTATCAACAGGCAAAACAAATTATGTGACATTGACCTTGGCATCTTTATCCGAATAAATTTTCTCTAAAATTTCTGGAGGAATGTCATTGGTTCTTTCAAATTTTAGAAACCAAATCGTACTTTCCTGCCAGATCTTTTCGATTTTGGAATAATTGACGAATTTAATCGGATATTCATCATCAGATAAAATCTTATCGGAGCCTTGCATCCGATAGAAAATTTTGACAGGTTTGTCACACGATTCGTTGCTCATTTCATTGGTTTTCTCAGATTTAAGCTCATTTTTCTTTTCAACCGGTTTAATCACATTTTTCTCAATTTTCTTTTCCTCTTTCTTTTCTACCGGTTTAACAACATGTTTCTCAATTTTCTTTACCTCTTTCTTTTCAACACTCTTACCAACAGACTTTTCATTTTTCTTAACCACATTTTTACGATGAGCATTTGCCATTGGATGAACGATCTGAGATGGTGAGACTGGCTCAGTAGTGATTATATGATTTTCATCAGGGATATCACTTTCATTTTCAACCATCTCAGATTGTTCATCTTCTTCATCTGAATCATCAGCAGCGACCACACCCTCATCATTTCCCAGTACAGGTCTCACATCAGAATACGGATCCCCGACACTAGAAGTGTTGGGCTCGTTTTCTGATGCTGAGTCAGAATTGACTAATGTCTCCGGTGGTATTGCATGTAAGTTGTGGTTCTCAAACAACACCGGAGATGGGACCGCCTTATAGTTTGCACTATTCGACTGGGAGGGTTCTTCTATGATATGGTCAACTACATATGCTATGTGCTTGTAACTCTCTAACTTCTTGTTTACTTTTTCAGCAAAGCACTTGATGGTTGCCATTTCTAACTTAGTATTTTCCATTTCATTAATATAGTTATTAATGGCAAGTTGTTTGATTGACAAAGTCTTTTTGAGTTCAGACACGTCCTTTTTATAACCATCAAGAACTTTGTTGAAATTTTTTAAATCTTTTTGATAAATCTGACAGTTAATTTTGGCACTCTCAAGTTGTACCTTGAGAAGCTTATTTTCATCTGTCAGTTTTTCAAAATCAGCACATTTAACACATTTAACACACACTTGAGATTGAGATTCAGAACTTACCGGTTTAGGAGGTTCTGTCATTGCCATCAAAGCGAAGTGAGCTTCCTTCCCTGCGAAGAATTTGGAGTAGTCAATCTTGGTGCACGCATTATCCACCATACATGACTTGCTAGTCATAAGGAAATCAGCTTCAGCTAGCAGTTGATCAATGTCATCATCTAGTGAATTCACACTAGCTTCTGAACAGATTCACTCTCCATATCTGAATAAGCTGAATCGTAGTGGTCTCCAACATCCGTGACAGAATCAAGAATCATCCCAGATTTCTTGTCTTCACTCTCAGCAATCACATCCTCATTCACTTCCTCAATTTTCAACTTTGACACTTTCTCAATCACAACCTCCTCTTCAGTCTCCTCATTCTCATCTAAATTCATCTGCTGTGCCACACAAGCCACATTCCCAGCAGTAATCTCCTCCACCCCCAATTGCATACCCGTCCAATCAAAACCTTCATCCTTTTGGATCACAAGTGCTTGGTTTTGATTGTCAGTTTGGTTTTGGTTTTGAGTGTTAGGTGTAGAGATAGGAACTATGGTTCGATTTGGATTTTGTTGAGGTTGGTTTTGAGTTGTGGGTTGTCTAGTGTTGGTATTTTGTTGAAGGTTCTGATAATTGTTTTGTGGTTGAAAGCTTGAGATGTTGGGACTGTTGTATGAAACTTGATTTTGGTTTTGGTTTTGTCTGTTTTGGTATGTTGAATTGAACGGGTTTCGATTACCTTGCTGTGCAGGCTGTGTGCACTCTCTTTTAAAGTGACCCTTCTCACCACAATTGAAGCATGTAACTTTTGCTTTGTTGAATCCGTATGTGGTGTTGGGAGAAGTTGAAAGGTCAGTTCTTCCAGTCTTCTGAATAAAGTCAGTGGCTCTCCTCATTATGCTTGCAAAAGCCCACTGAATGTCCATAAGCTCCATCTCCTCTTTGTCGATTTGTGCGTAGTCTTCATTTGTGAGATTGTTGTTTCCGATCTGACTCGCAACCAAACCGTTATATGATGCAACCATGGCAGACACTAAAGCAACATGCTGTTGAGCAACTTCAACAGTCACATTGTTAAGATTCGAGGTCTCTAACACAATCGGGCTTTGACTTTATTGTGCTTGAGTAATCTGCATCTGGTTCATGTGAGGAGTATATTGTTGTTGTTGTTGAGGTTGACTTGCTGTGTAGCAGGCAGCTTGTTGTAATGGTGAAAAAGGTGGGATAAAGTTTGGTGTTGGATAAGATTGTGGTGTGTATGATGGTGTATAAGATGAAGTTTGGGCAAGGTAGTTGATGGGTGCTTTTGTGGTTCAACAACATTGGATACACATGCAATGTGCGGAGCAACATTAGAAGTAGTGCTTGAAGCAGAAAGAGAGTTAGATGTACCACTCACATACAGATCAGGATTCTGTGGAATCTGAGCTCTCTTGGCTTTTCTCTTCTCCTCCATCTCTTTGTTTTCCAGCTTTTGAATGAACTCGTTAATAGTCCAATACTGGTAGGCATCCTTTTCCTTCAACACCTCAATGTGTTGGTTCCAGTAGGGTGGTAAAGCGTCAGCAAATTTATCCACCAATTCTGACATTGGTATGCTGATCTCATAGCTCGACAGTTCTGTGAGCAAATGGAAATACCGTGGAACCAACTCTTTTAGAGTTTCATTGCCCATGTAGCTGAAGTTCTCGAATTCTTTCCAAAGCTCTTCCATCCTCAGCTTCCTCGTCTTCTCATTACCATCATGTCGGTTTCTCAGCATATCCCATAATTGTTTGGATGTTGTACACGATCCAAACTGATGCAGCAAATCAGTGTTGATCGCCTGGGATAGCTGAGAGAATGCCTTCTTCTCTATCGCAAACCTCTTTTTCTCATCATCCACCAAATTCTCCAAAGGTATCGGTTCTCCAGTATTCTCCAGAATAGGAGCAACATACCCCTTCACTATCATTTGCCATGCCTCGGCTCCCTCAAGTCCTTGTCCCTCAACATGGATCTTGAACTTTGTCTTCCAAGTATTGTACTCCTTCATGTCCATTAGCTTTGGTGGACGATTGCCGCTTCCTGAGGATAAATCATGAATAAGCGTGGATATAGCGTTGGTCGTCTGCGAATGAACTGCAGCTGCTGCTACTCCCCAATAGTTGTCAATAGATTGTTGTAAAGGTTGAACAACTTGTTGAGGAGCCGAACTAGTCATAGCCATGTAATTGATTGGCTGGGATGTTGACTAGTCTTCTGGGCTGCAACCGACCATGGATCTTGTGTTGTCTGCTGTTGTGGTGCTTGAGTAGGTCTAGGCGTTGTTGGGAAGTTCAACATTTTGACCTGTAAACATTTAAACACGAAAAGATTAGAAATGTTTTCAAACAGGATACTCCTTCGTACAGTCGAACGTGCGAATGAGAAATAATGTTCTCCTTCGACCGTTTTGATTGATACGAATGTGGACTCAAAACACAAAAACTCTTTCGACCGCTTTCTTCTCTCGTTCGACCGTTTTTCTGCTCCTTCGACCGTTCGATCAATCGAAGGTGACACCACTGGGCGAATGAACAAAATAAGCAATGAAAGTCTACGTTCGACCACTAAAACACTTCCTTCGACCACAAAATCCTTCTTTCGACCCAAAGAAATTCCACTTTCGACCACTCTCTCTCTTTCGACCCCTGAGATTTCAAAAACGGTTATTCTTTGAAAATCCGTTAATTTTGATCATGTTTATCAAATGTTGATGGATTTTGATGATCTATATCAGGTTTTTAATCGGAATTGATTTGGAACAACTTTAATGAAGAGAATTATCCAATTTAACCTTGAAATCAAGTTGTAATCAATAAAAATCTTATCAAATCAGTTTGTTCATTGAAAACAGAAACTTTTTGACCAAAATTGGGTCCAAATCAACTGAGAAACTATTAATTTGTGGTTGTTTGATCCAGAATGGCTCTGATACCACTTTGTATGTGCGTGAAAGGATCGTATAACAACAAAGAATGATCAAACAAGTTAGTTTTAGGTGCGGAATCCCTAAAACTATCACAAAATAATAGTCAAACAGATCAAAACACACAGATCATCATTTTCAAAAGCTTTTCATTAATTAACAACTCGATTACACGTTGAAATATGATTACAAACAAGGTGAGAACGGTAAAAGAGTTAAACAAAACACTAGAGAGAATATCAGAAAGTGGAGGGAATAATAATGTCAAAAGTTACATTCAAAAATCAAACTTGTCTATTTATAGACTGCACATTCGCCCAAATTGATTGTGCGAATGTGCAGGTTCGCCCAAACAGTCTGGTCGAACCAAGTTTTACAATAAAGTATATTCACATTCGTCCAAGTCTTCTTCCTTCGCACCATTTCTTCTTCCTTCGTACCTACAAAAAGCCTCCCTCGCACCTTCAAAATCTCCTTCGCACCAACGACAACCATTAAAACAAGTTTGTTGTTCAATCCGAAGCACTAGTCGCACTTTTGCATCTACAACTGCAGCATCCACCTCATGGAAAAAGGTTAAAGACATTGCAAACACTATAAACGACAAGTAAAAGATTCAAGACAACCAAACATTAAACTTAAATAAAGCATCACCCCTAGAGGGGGAGCATTCCCATTGAGGAAGGGAAGGGAAGTTCCTTGGTCATATAGTCGGAAAGCAAAGCATCAAACCATAACAAGATTATCAAGGGAAGTTCCTTGGTCATAAGCTTACATGACAAGGTCTTCAGAAATCATAACGCATTAGCTCACTAGAAGAGCAACAAATTCATTATCAAAGTTAGCCCGCTATATTGGCTTGGGAGTGCTCTCAACCATAATAGTAGGGGAAGCATCCTTGCCAACAAAGACGTCATTAAGGCATGGGCATGTTCAACGAGCAATATCTTGCTCAAACAAGGTTCAACCTTCTTATGATACGCAACTAAAACTGGGAATAAGCTTCTAAGACAACAAGATTGTCTACACATTTAGAAGTACCATACGGTTGAAAAAGAAATATAAAAACAGGCTTAGTCTCACATTTTGATAAAGAGAAGCCTCTTACATGGATATAGGAAGAAAATAGCTTTCACAAGAAGCTCATCTTTGTGTAACGGAAGTTCACTAAATTGCGCTACAAGTTCACATCCATGCAAAGGAAGCTCAATAGCGTACACCTATAAACTCGCCTTTATACGAAAGAAGCTCACTTGTTAGCGTGAGAAACTCACTAACATATGCATTCACGTTCATACCAAAGAAGTTCAGTGTCATATACCAAAAATCCCGCAATAGGATAACCTCCAAGGATGAGAAGCTCACTTCCGCATCAAATAAGCCCACTTTGTTACGGAAAAAGTTTATCAATCTACAACATTGGTACACAAAAGGCTCATTCTTTTGCCATGTTTGCTCATATCTGCCTTGCTCCATCACATCTATTATAAAACGAGCTTACCACAACACTTAGAGAAGCCCAAAGTCTCAAGCTGGTAAGCTGCTACACCTAATGGATGGAAGCGATGAGCTCATGGAATGAAGCTATTAGCTACCATCAGGCACCAAAGAATATCCGGGAGAGAACATATGACGCTCACATTGGTGTAACTTACCGCAAACCCCGGCAAGGTAATTATAAGCCTAGTATACATGTATAAGAAAAAGAGACACGTAGTGACACGATAAATACCAAGATCAAAGCCACTACTTGTCTATTGCAAGATCACCAACACGGTGTGCCATACACACACACACACGATAAGCTCATTCTTTTACATCGTTGCCTTCTACTTGCTTGAATTCATCAATCCTATCGTAGAAAAAGTTTATCAAATGCTTCAAAAACCCAAAGACTTTGGGAAAGTAAGCTATGCCATTTGACAAAAAAATATCTATGAGCTCTTACCCATTTGGGACACGTGACTAAGATGTTTACGGTGATATAGCTTACCATGAACCTCAAGGCTAAGAACTCTACAAGGTAAAAAGGCGTGTACTAGCATGCTACCACATATGTTCACAACCACTGCTTGTCTATGATAAGTCAATCAACAAGATGATTCCATTCATTTATGGACTTTTGGACCCTCTCCGATAAGGAAGGTAGAGTCTCCCAACCACTTTGATGAACATCTCCTAGTTCTTCACACCTACAAGCTTATCACCAAGAAATTTTGCAACATGTCGATGTTACATGAACGATCCCCATGAGAAAGAAACTTCTTCTATAAATGAGCAAGAAATGCTTGTCGTCTCCTCTAAGGGTGAGATTGTAACCACCTAACAAGCTGTCCCTAGTATCTTAGAGCTCCCTTGCTCGGTCGTCCAATCACGACAAGTCAAATTCAAGTAAGCCACCTAAAAGGAAGCTAAGCGAAAACCGGAAGCTTGGAAGCTTTAAAAACAATAAAGATGTTTCAAAGCTCATAAGCTACAAAATAATCTTCAATACTAGAAGATCTAAGGACTTCCAAGACGCCCAACAAAGCTTTGCATCTTCTAAGCTTCTCAAGAAACACCGGAAACGTAGAAGCTACAAGAAAAGGCAGAAATTATGAAGTCCAAAATAAGAAATTCATAAAAAAATAAGGCGCACACACCTTACACCAAAGTTTATGAATTTCTAGAGGTAGGAAAAAAGGAGATAAGATTACTAAGTCACAAGCAGCCATGACTACGTCATGACTACTTATGACTGGGGGGCTGATGACGTGGGTACCCAAACCCCCACGTTTAAATATTTTTAAGAAGCTATCAGGCTCGGGCCAGGAAGCTGAAAAGCCAGAAGCTGGTGTAAAGAAGCTACCTGCGCCGGCTCCTCAGCTCCCTAGCACAGGACCTGCCTTCCAGGAGGTCAATAATAAAGGTGGGTCCAACATTTATAGGCCAGCCCAGCCCATTACTACAAAGGCCATTAGGGTTTGGGGTTTCACCCTCTATAAATAGAGGGGTTACACCCTCACTCAAATCCATCCCATTTGTCTTGGTCTCCACTCAAGACATCTCACTCACTTTCTCTATCTCTCTCACTAACTAATCTGCCTAGCTCCCATAGAGGAGCCTACGAGCTGCTAAAGTATCACATCAGCAGCTCATGAACTCTCCATAATTACACACAATAAAGCTGTTAAGCTCCCCTGTTGAACTCACGAGCTCCCCTGTCGGAACCCTGGAGCTGCCATATCTGCAGTCTACATATCCATGGTTCTAATAACCAACTTTCAGCCATCGAGTTAAGCAGCCCGAAATCGCCTCGGCTGCTAGCTAACCGCCGGGTTTCAACCACCACCTCCTCTCATACTTCGTATCCCTCATTTACTCCTTTATCTTTACTTTTATGTACATTTCTTGGGATAAATCACTAATGTTGAGCGTCGGAGGGTGGTCCAGAGACCCCGGTCTCTGGACCCCTTCTAACGAGTTGTTCGTGGTGCAGGTACATGCTCGGAAGGTGCTAGGTCCAACCCGAAGAGATATCCATACCATCTCCATGCCTTATTTTTGTTGTTTCAACAACCTTCATTATAAATAGAAGACTTCAACTCCCTTCAAAAGGATTGATAATTAATCACTTGTATCTAGGGCTAGAATTACTCTTATACTTTGTACTCTCCAAAGTAATAATATTCTCGGCTCTTTACAGTGGACGTAGGTCATACTCGACCGAACCACTTACATCTTTGTGTCTCATATTCACTTACTCACCACACACTCACTTATTTACACATTCGGGCAATCCAAACGGTTTGGGTAAAGGAACGTACGTACAGTAACATAAGTGCGACCCCTCGGAGATTAGTAATAATCCCCGTGGAACTTATTGTTTCTTTATTGGCGCCATCCGTGCAGTTACAACATTTTCTTCTTTTAATCCACCCATGGCTGAACCCAACCCCAACACAACGACGGTTCCCCGGCCACGGTCACAAAACAGTCAACCTCACGCATCCAGAAACCTGCTCGTGAGGTAGATGACGACGTAACAGACGAAAGTAATGGAGACAACTCAGACGATGATCCAGACCAGTGGCTCTTACGTCAAAGCACCAAAAGCGCCGCTATTTACCAGCGGATGCTCGTGCGACAGACGAAGAAGAAAGGCAAGACCCTCACCTACGGTTCTTCACCAAAAAAGACCCACAAAAACAAAGAGACTTTCGGTCGTCGCGGTGGTCGCGGCGGGGAGCCCGACGAAAACGCCGGAGCTCGGGGCCGCGCCAGCAACCGTGACGAGTCGTCAAGCACTAATTCTGACCGTATAGGTAGGGACCGCACACACCGCTCACATCGCAAAGATGTGGACGATGACTTGGTCAAACCCTTCCGCCCAAAATCATTCGCGGAAAAATCAAAGTTCGTCGCTCGCATAGCAACGGCGGCAACCCCAAGAACAGCCAAGCTTCCCAGCAGCGTCGGCATGTACGACGGCCTGCGTGACCAAGACGACCACATTCACAACTTCGAATGTGCGGGAAGCTCGGTTAACTGGCCGGTTCAGGTTTGGTGCCACCTTTTTGCCCAAACACTGACCGGCGCAGCCAGAGTCTGGTTTGACAACCTCCCCGCAGGGAGCATCGCTGATTTTGATGATCTCACCGACAAGTTTGGTAATCATTTCTCACACCTTCGAAAACACAAGAAAGACAAAGCACACATTCTTTTGTGTCGCCGATATGACCATGAGTCCATCGAGGACTTCATCATTCGCTTCAAGAAGGAGGCACTACAGATAGGCTGCGGGGAAGAACTCACCCGCACTGCGTTCATCCACAACGTGCGCAGCCCGGAACTCATGAAGTGCCTCACAGGCAAAGACGGCATCCCGGAGTCCTGGGATGAAGTCATACACTTCGCCAGAATATATGCTTCATCAAAAAATCATTTAACCAAATGCATGGCTTTCAACAACATCACCATAATAATAATAATACGAACAAGGGAAAGTCAGTTTGGAACCGCATTTCAGGCTCAACAGACGAGGGGAAGTACTCTCCCGCGAATGATGCTCGCAACATCATCAGCGGCAAACAATCAAGAGAACAGCGGGGTCATTCCAAGAAAAACCAAGACTGGACCCCGTTGACCAAGACTCCGTCTCAAGTCTTAAAGACGGAACAAGTCACCCTCAAGGAGCCCAAAGCCCTCGGAAGAAGACGCAACGTCGACACATCCAAATTCTGCGAGTACCACAACGACTTTGGCCATCTCATAGACAATTGCTACAGTCTCAAGTTGGAAATTGAAGCGGCCCTGAAGTCGGGACAACTGGAACACTTGGTCAAAAACGTCCACCGCGCGGCCAAGGCCCAAGCTGGTGACGATGCGCAAGCAGACGGATCACGGAAAAAGATCCGTGACCTGAACACACATGCGGAAACGAGCGCCGACAAGGGAAGAGAAACCGAGCGCCGACAAACGACACAAGGAAGGAAGCGGAGGTCATCCTACCGATAGTGCGCGGCGGAGCATCCTGCACCGCTCCTTTAGTCATCACCGCTATCTTCGGCCACTATTGAACAAGGTACATGTTCATGGATGGCGGTAGCAGCACAGATATCATGTATGACCAGTGTTTCCAGCAATTAGATGATGAGGACAAGGTCAAGCTCGTCCCCGTAAATGAACCAATCTCGGGATTCATTCATGGAACAATCATGCCGCGTGGCATGATCTCTATGCCAGTAACATTATCGGATGGCACACATGAACGCACGGAAATCTGCGATTTCATGGTTCTGCCAGCAAACTCCAACCACGACATCTTACTGGGTCGTGAGGGCATCACACGCTTCAACGCCAACGCCTCCACGCCTCACGCAATGGTAGGATTCCCAACCAGAATAGGCGTGGCAATCATTCGGGGAAACAAAGAATGTCACTCGGCCGAAGCCGCAAAACCGCCAAAGATGGTTAAAACGGATGCCCGCATAGAGCCGGAAAAATGGATCCTCAATCCTAAATTTCCGGAGCAAACGGTGGTCATAGGCCATGTAATCTCCGACTCCATCCGCAATCACTTGAAGCAGCTACTGATCCACAATATGGACGTGTTCGCCTGGCAACCAGCGGACATGGTCGGCGTTCCACGAGAAATCGCGGAACACAAGCTCAACGTATATCGGTCAGTAGAACCAGTCGTTCAGAAGAAGAGAAGCATGGGGCCGGAGAAAACAAAGGCCATGAACGAGCAAGTCACCGAGCTACTCAACGCGGGCATACTAAGGCCCATCCGATATCAATCGTGGCTCGCGAACTCGGTCATGGTCACGAAATCCAATGGCAGCTGGCGCATGTGCGTCGACTACAAAGACCTCAAAAAGGCATGCCCAAAGGATTGCTATCCCCTACCGGAGATAGATCTAAAAGTAGACTCGTTGGCCCCTTATCGTTTCAAATGTTTTCTTGACGCGTACAAGGGATATCACCAAATACAAATGGAAAAGGAAGACGAAGACAAGACCGCCTTCCGCACTGACATGGGCACGTTCTGCTACACCAAAATGCCATTCGGCCTAAAGAACGCAGGCGCGACGTACCAGCGCCTCATGGATGCGGCATTCGTGGCAGAAATAGGTGTGCGTTTAGAGGTATACGTGGACGAGTTAGTCATTAAGAGTAAAGAAGAAAGCGACATGCTGCGGGACATTCAACAAACCTTCAATCAACTGCGCAAAGTGCGCATGTAGGGCTGCAAACGAACTGAACATTCAGCGAACAGTTCATGAACCGTTCGGCGGGAAGTTCGTTTGTGTTCGTTCGTTTAATAAATGAACGAACACGAACAAAAAATTTTGTTCGTTTAGTTAAACGAACGAACATGAACAGAGGTCCCGTTCGTTCGCTTATGTTCGTGAACGTTCGGTAACATGTTCGTTTGTGTTCGATAGTTTAATAAGGTTTTTATTTTTTATAATTTGTCTTGATATTCTTTTACTTTTATTTATTTTAGCCAAATTAATAAATAAACTATTTATATGAGGTAAATATATGTATGTGAATTCGATTTTATAAGAAAGTTAATATATGTTCGTTTGTGTTTATTTTCGTTCATGAACATTTTTTTGTGTTCATAAGCACTTGCTTGTGTTCATGAATGTCCATTCGTGTTCGTGTTCGTGTGTGTTCATGAACAAATTTAACAAACGAACACAAACGAACACGGACATAAGTGGTTTCTTAACAAACGAACACGAACATAAAATCTCGTTAGGTAAGTGTTCATGAACTGTTCGTGAACACATATTTTCCTTAACAAACGAACACGAACAAGGCCTTGTCCATGTTCGTTCGGTTCGTTTGCAGCTCTATGCGCATGAAGTTAAACCCCAGTAAATGTTCTTTTGGAATGGAGGAGGGCAAGTTCTTGGGCGTCATCGTCACCCGGGACGGATTCCGCGCAAACCCAGAGAAAGTACAAGGAATAGAGCGCATGCCCTCCCCCGCGTCAATAAAAGAGGTCCAAACGTTGATGGGTCGCCTAGTAGCGCTCAACAGGTTCTTGTCCAACTACGCTTCAAAATCGTTCCCATTCGTGGACTCGCTAAAGAACTGCTTAAAAAAGAGCAACTTCCGTTGGACAACGAATGCAGAAGCCGCTTTCCAAGCAATGAAGCAATGCCTCATGAACCTACCAACCCTCACGGCCCCAACACCAAAAGAACCGCTCACACTTTACCTCTCCGTTACCGAGCGAGCAGAAGGCGCCGTACTTCTGGTAGACTGCAAGGGGTACAAACGCCTATCTACTACATCAGCCGCACCTTGCTTGATGCGGAAACAAGATACACCATTATGGAAAAATTGGTTTTAGCCCTGGTACACGCGTCTCGAAGACTGCGACGATACTTCCAGGGACACCCAATCAACGTCCTCACAGATTACAAAATTAGCGACGTCTAGCGCAAACCGGAACTTTCGGGTCGACTAGCAAAATGGGCCATTGAGCTTGGAGAGCACACCATATATTACAAGCCCCGACCCGCGGTCAAAGGACAAGTCCTAGCTGACTTCGCCACTAAAATACCAATGGACAAAGTTGAAGAATGCAAAGCAGAGCAATCCCCCGCGCCAACACAAAACCCATCGCAGACATGGTCCCTCTTTACAGACAGGGCCTCCAACGATGATGGTTCAGGCGTAGGATTACGTCTCATCAGCCCAGACAAACATGAGTTCACATACGCCATCCGCCTCGACTTCAAAAGCACGAACAACGAGGCGGAGTACGAAGCGTTGCTGGCAGGCCTCCGCATTGCGGAAAAAATGGGGGCCAGGCACGTGGAGGCATACGTGGACTCATTACTTGTCGCTCGACAGATAAACGGGGTATACGACGCAAAGGACGAAACCATGATACTATACTTGGAACAGGCAAAAAAAACTCATGCATAAATTTTACTCCTGCACAGTAGAACACATCAGGCGCAGCGAGAATAAACCCGCAGATGCATTGAGCAAAATGGCCTCCACGGTTTTCGAACACATGGCAAAAGAAGTCTGTGTCGAGGTACTCAGTACCCCGTCCGTCCCGCTGAGACAGGTCAACATCATCCAAACAGGCAACGCGTCTTGGATGACCCCAATTCATGCTTACCTATCCTCCGGAACCCTGCCTGACGATAAGTCAGAGGCCCGGAAGATACAGCACAAGGCTTTGAATTACCAGCTAACGGATGGCGTCCTATACCGCCGATCCTACCTGGGACCACTACTCCGCTGTGTAGACTCCGCAGACGCACTGCTTCTCATTAAAGATATCCATGAAGGTACATGCGGATTACATGCAGGACCAAGGATGGTGGTCGCGAAAATCATGAATGCAGGATACTACTGGCCCGGCATGCACACTGATGCCGTCAGAGAACTGCGCAAGTGCGACAGTTGCCAACGCCATGCGCCAAATACATTGCGACCAAAGAACGACTTGGTACCAGTCACGGCGGCATGGCCTTTCCAAAAATGGGCAATTGATCTCATAGGTCCATTCCCGGCGGCCTCGGGAAACGTCAAGTTCCACATCGTGGCCATCGATTACTTCACTAAATGGGTCGAGGCGAAGCCTCTGGCCAAAATCGATGGACCCCACGTAAAAAAATTCATCTAGGAGTTCATCATCTGCAGATTCGGCCTACCAATGCAACTCGTCAGTGACAATGGCACGCAGTTTGCGGATAACATGCTACAATCTTGGTTAGCGCAAATGGGCGTCCAGCAAATATTCACGTCCGTTGCGCACCCACAAGGAAATGGCCAAGTAGAAAGAGCTAAAAGAAGCATTGTAGAAGGAATCAAGGCACGGTTGGGCACCAGGCGCACAAGATGGGTGGATGAACTGCCATACGTCTTGTGGGCCTACCGCACCCACACAAAAACAAGCAACGGAGAAACTCCGTTCAGCCTAACCTACGGGTCCGAGGCGGTAATCCCAGCCGAGATGGGTTGCCCTTCAGCAAGGGTCCTACTGGCTGACCAATATAACAATGACGAAGAACTCCGCATCAACTTAGACTTGCTCGAGGAACGGCGGGACCTGGCGGCCATCAAAGAGGCCAAATACAAAACTCAATTAGAGCGGTATTACAACAAGCGCGTAAAAAAATGCGCCTTCAAGGTTGCGGACTACGTTTTCCGCAACAACGAAGCATCAAGCGCAGAAAAACCAGGAAAACTTGCGCCAAAATGGGAAGGCCCATACAAAATTCAAGAAATTTTAGGCAAAGGGGCCTACGCGCTAGAAAGGCTAGACGGCACGCCCGTTCCCCGATCTTGGAATGCAGCGCAGTTGCGCTTATGTTATTTGTAACCCTGTCATTACGCCCTGCTACACATGCCGCGGCAATCATTAATAAAAGAATGTTTCCACTATTACTTGTAGCTCTACTTGTTTTTCCGCGCTGACGTCTTCAAGACAACGCTACAGGCTATGCCGGACTAACGCAGCTTCGTGCTACGGCTAGGATGCATAAAACACCTAACCCGCGCTGCAGTCTTCAAGGCATAGCCCACTTGTCGGACAGTAACAATCGCGCCATGGGACCATGCTAAAACCCGCTTTAGTCTCCTAAACCCGCTTTCAGCGCAAGTCAGACTTCGAGAGTAGCATGGTGCCCCGCAGCGCGAATATCCGTCTTCAAGACAAGGCCTATATGGTAAGCTTGTTGGACTAAAGACACAAGTTGCGTCGAGTATTGGTCTTCAAGGCAAAAGCAAGCGCTTATATGCCGGATCACTTACTAGACGCACGCGCTAACTCTTACTTACACACTAGGTGACGACTTGGTTAAATAAGTAAAACAGGAGTTAACGCGAGACAACACAAACAATAAGGAACTAAAATATTCCATTAACTACGGGGATTAAAAACCCAACAAAAATTTACAGGGAAAGTAAGAACAATCTAACTACTCCGAGTCGCTGAAATCCACCAGCTGCTCGTCGGTCTCCGGCGCGTCCTCAACATCGGCCCGCGTCCCGGAGAACCCTTTGCCAGCGACCCGCAACCGTTCAGCCTCCGCAGCTTGCTCCTTAGCCTTCTCACCCAGCTCATCTGATTTCTCAATGAAGTACCGGAAGGCTGCGGCAGGGTCGATGTGGCGATTGCAATCCGCCACAACCTGAAGGACGGGGAACTCAAGTTTGTCAAATTTTGCAAGTTCCGCCAAGTATTCATCCTTTAGGGGCTTCCCATAGTGCTCCGCATCGATAATGCGCCTGTTGTTCTGAGCGTGAAGGAAGCCATCCTCAAACCCCTCGTTATACCCATAAGCATGGGCAGAGGCAGCTATACTGGCCACTTGATCACCAAGCTTAGGCTCTTGCCAGAAGTGCTTGAAGAGCTGCAACAAAGAAACACAATAAATAACAAGTATATAATCTAAATAAGGGATAGAGTTACAGAGAAAAAAAACTCACCCCGTCAATTCCGATGGTCATCAACCAGTGGAGAGATACGCGCACCGAGCCATCCAGCAGAGCCTTGGCCGTATCAGCCTCTGCAACAGCCGCCTCGCGATCCTTTACAGCCACATCCCTCTCCTGTAGGAGAGTTTCCTTCGCCTCCAGCATTGTGAACCACTCTTCTTCAACAGCGGTAAGGCGGGAATTGGCCGTATCCAGATCGGCGGTCTTCGATTGCAACTGCTTACGCATATCGATGAACTTGACGGGCGCTCAGTAAGAGCCTTGCATTTCTTCTCAAGTTCAGCGACATTAGCCTTGTTCTCGTCCTTAAGCTGCTGGATGCGCTCCTTTAGCAACCGCCTCCCTTCATTATTGCGGTCGCAGACTTCGGTCCACTGTTTCTTGTCCGCCGCCGACTTAGACAAAACTTTCCTTGCATCATCTTCAGCACGATGAGCTCGGCGGCGGTACTCCTCAAGACGAGATTGCATGGCCGCCTCTTTTTCAGCAAGGGCGGCCTTCTCAGTCTTCAAGCGGGCGAGGTCCCGCTGCATGGCGGCATCACGCCGCCGGAGGGAGTCCATCATAGCTAACTGAATCGCCTGATTGATGCACATATTTGTGATCAAGTCAGGGCGACTCAGACTGTCTTGGTACGCCTGTTCGTAGGGGGCACCGCCCCGCTGACAAACTCCTCCGCGGCCAGGGAGTTAGAAAATAAAGTATTTTTCCTGACCGCCTAGCGAGGACGCCAAATGGCGTCACCTCCGACCCAACTGGAGCCATCATACTCTCCAGCGGGCTCCCGACCCCCTGCACCGGGCGGCGCACTACCCGCCCGGCGGTCAACCCTACTACCCACAGCGCCTCCCGCCGGGGGTGTAACACCAGAACAGGAATCTTCATCGGCCTTCCGCTTGGCCTCAGTTTCTTTCTCCGAAGACAGCCTCCGCCGCTCCAAGGCCTCTGCCTGCCTAGCAGCATCGTCGGCACCCGCTTCCTTCGCCGCCTCGGCCTTTCTGGCAGCTTCCTCAGCGGATGCTTTCTCCGCCGTCTCAGATTTTGCAGCTTCAGCGGCCCTTGCTCTCAAAAGGGCCTCAGCCTTAGCGGCTTCATCGGCCCGGGTCTTTAACGCAGCCTCCGCCTCCTTACGAAGGCGCTCATCCTCTCTTTTCTTTTTTGCCGCCGCTATCTCCTCAACAATTGGGATAGGCGGAGGAGAAGGGCAGGTCACCTTGGCCGCTACGCCTGCAAAAATAAACAGTTAGGCACATGCAGAAGAAAATGATAAGTTCAAAAACAAGACACACTTACCAGGAATCTTCTTCACCGTCTTTTGAAGAAGCGGCTAACGCGCAGGTGGAGCGCCTATGTCAAAAGAAAACATAGGGGTATCAGGCCCCTGCGGTTGTGAAGCTTGAGCAGGGGACTTGCCCTTGTCCCCTGCAACTCCAACTCATGTGGAGGCCCCGGCAGCTGCACTCGCCCCACCATCTCCGCTGGCACTCGCCTCGCACTGACCCCTCTTTTGAGTCTTCAACTTAAACTCATCAGCGTCGCCTTCGTCCTCAGAAGCGGGCCCATCCTTCCGCTTGTGCCGGTTCTTCATGTACTCTCCGCCTGTATCCGATGACCCTGTGTCAGAAACAGCGGACACTGGCTCAACTGCATAGCAATGCCTACGCGGGGCATGCTTCATGCGCCCTTGAGAATGTCGCACTAAGGGCGACACCTCACTTAGAAATGCGGAACAGGGGTCAGAGGACTTACGAGTGGCATAATGGTGGTTGGGCGGATTATCCAAGTTAGGATAATAGAATCGACCAACAAACTCTTCCAAAAAGGAAACCTGCCCCTCAGGTATCCGCCTCCACTTCAGCTTCAGAGTCCCGCGGGACTCAAAGACATCAAATTTGGACACACCTACGCATTCCATAAACAAGTTAGCAAGAACTGAAGTTACCAAAGAAATTAAAAGCGCTAGACCATACCTTCTTGGGGGATGTACGGCTCTTTCCCCTCACGGATGCCGGTGCGGCTGGTCCCCAGTAGGTTGAAGGTACCCTCGAACAGACCCTTAATGTAACACCCCAACCGATGGCGGAAACATCGAGGTGTCACGTATTGATGAGTATACAGTAGCACATGGTAACCCAAATTTTAATTGAAATAAATATTAAATTGTAAATATCCAAAAATTGAAATACATAAGAGTTTGAATGTGGAAATCTAATACATCACACAAGAATCAAGCATGCATAGACTCCTTATTTTCTTCATAAATACTCTAATCTTCAAGCATCATTATCACCTGTTGAGTTGTAAAAATGGGGGGGGGGGGTCAACTAGAAGTTGGTGAGAATACATAATCCATGTTAAGCATATAGTTTAAGTATAAAAGTCTAGCAATTCGTATGTCTATCGTAAATTTAAGTCTACATGCAATAGTATAATATGTTGACATAATCAAACCTCCGACTAGTTTAGGTCCATCCCGTCATCTACGGTTCACCTTAGTAATATGTTGAACGATAACAATCACCCACGTGACCTATGTAGGAGGTACACGTATCCGGGTGGGGATGTCAATCCAATAGATCTATTATTGAGTATCGCCGGCTTGGCCATAGCTAATGATTATGTAAATGTTGAAACTCGTTGAAACTCGTTGAAACTGTTGACTAATACATGAGGCAATAAAGTTTACTACTAGACATATATGTTGAATTGCTTAAAATTGTTGCAAGTATAAAGAATCGCATAAACAGGATTACGTAAACTCACCTTGGTATAGTTTTTGGTATTGAGATATAGTATAAGAGTAGCCCAATAGTTTGCCAAGTGTTACCCTATGTATAAGGCAACAAATAAGTCTAAGTCTAACTAGTTTATAAGTATATCCTAGGGTTTCGATTTGGGGATAACCAATTGTTGAATTTAAAATAAGATGTCAATTAAATAAAGGGAAATATGATAATTAAATAAAAGAAAGTCTTTTTATAACATTTGAATATAGAATGTTCACAATAATGCATTTGAAGTATAAAAATAATTTTTATAAAATTATTTCTTTTAAAATAGATTTTTAAATGTATTTATTACAAATTGCCAATATTTAACTTTAATATTCAAAAATACTAAAATTAAAGAATTATTATCTTAAAAATCATATTCCAGTTCTAAATATCTAAAAATAAATTGTATAAAAATTTGGTGCAAAAACATTGAAAATTGAATTTATTGTGATTTAATTATGATTAAATCTAACAAAAATTGATTAAAAATATAAAATAAATGATTTTACTGAATTAAAAATTATTTCAGTAAAGTTTAACATTGTATAAACATGGGATAATTTTTGTAGAATTTAATAAAGTTGTTTTGATATTTTAATGGATTTTTATAAATATAATAGTATAAAATTGATTTAATTATTATAAATATTAAATAAATGAATTTTTGAAAAATAAAAATTGTGAATAAAACTTTTGACTCAGATTTAATAAATATAATTTTTTTAGAATTTATAAAATAGTTATAATATTTAAAAATGAATTTATAAGGTTAAAAGGTTTAATATATATATATATATATATTAGTTTGTTGTTAAATGAATAAAAAGAAGCAAAAAAGAAGGCAGTAGCCGGGACTCGAACCCGGGAGCCTTGGGTTGCAAGCCCTGGTCACAACCACTTGGCCTAGGCCAGTGGTTGTGATGTTCTCTGATTAAAATTAAATAAATACATTACGTTCAAACAGATTTATCCCCAATTCAATTTGCACGAACCCTAGATTTTTCAATCAGACAATCCATACACTTTGAACCCGATTAATGTTAGGGCTTTTGTTGTATGTTTGCCGACTAACAAAACCCACAAAAATAATTGGACTCACAGTGTAGAATCGTGTTCGTTTGCCCGGTCAAGCCAAAAGTCAAACAGCGTATAGTTTGATAATTATCAGAGATGTTTTAGAATAATTGGAGGTGAAGAAGAGAGTGTGAGCGAGTTGTGAAGGTTCGTAGGTGTCTAATTTATATTGTGGATCGATGGGTTGGGTTAATTGGAAAGTTGACCACGATTTAAAGTTCATACGCGTGAATGATGTAAATTGGTATGAATTGATGACAATAATTGTGTATAATACGCGTGAATGGCCGATAATCATGATTCCTAAGTCAACTGTGATAAATTTTGTGTTAAAAGGTAATTTTGATTGATAAAACTTGCCATACCTGCTGCTGCAATTCGCGAAGGAGGAGAAGGGATTCAGGAAAGATGTGTATTTATTTAAAACGAGTGGGAGATAAAACAAGAAATGTGTGTGGATCGGGTGGTAAGTGTGCGTGTGTGTGTACGAGGTTGGTCCGGTTCGAGACCCGGGTGGAGCGGCATGGTTTTTTTTTTTTATATAAAACAAGAAGGGAAGGGGTAGTTGGGCTCAGACCTGGGCCGGGTGTGGGCTCGGGTCTGGGCTTCTGATTTGGGCTCCAATCACAAATAAAGAGAATGTGGACTAGGCTTTATAATTGTTAAAACATGAGTTTGTTGTTTTCTATTTATTTATTATTATTATTATTATTATTTATTATTATTAATATTATACACATATATATATACATATATATATAAGTTGTGAATGAGGAAAAATAAAGACTTTGCCACATTTGTAAAAAAAATCGGGGGAAAATTTCGCGATGTTACACTTCAACTCCAACTTGGTCTTGTGAGTTGTAAGGGCGATGAACCAAGCTTCATCTTTATAACCCCGCATCACCTCGCGGTCAGGCACCCGCTCCCGGGACGTCACCACTTTCCAGGGTATCGCCACCGGAATAACTCCCTTCTTCAGGTAGAAGAACTTGTCTTTCCACCCATGAAGCGATTTCGAAACCTCGCTAACTATAGCGGGCACCTTCGGCCGCGACTTGAACGTAAACCATGACTCATATCGAGTCATGAAGTAAAATACATTGAACCAATCAATGGTCGGTTCAATATCCAGCGCCCGACACTGGTTCTCAAAATGCCCCAACCGGATCATCCCAAACCCGCTCACTTGGGACACTGCCACCCCATATTCTATCAGGGTATCCAACTGGAAGCGGGTGCAAGGCAAACGAAACCCACATTTAGAGAAGTGGGCCTCATAGAAAGCAAGTTTGCCCTCCGGAGCGGTCAGAATGGTCTTCCCCGGAGCAGGCAACTCCGGCTCCCACTCTGACAGAATGCCGTGATCGGCACAGAAGACGGTGAAGGCGGTGGCCGTCCATTTGCAGGGGGTGTTGGTGGCCAACTTCCTCTCCTTCACCTTGATCTCCGGAACGTCAGGCTCTATCTCCTGACTACTAGCCTCCGACTCATCACGGTGAGCCTCACCGGTGGGAGAGAGATTGGTTGAAAAATCAGACATTTTAACCAAGTAGAAAAAGGATTCAAAGGAAAGGAAAGGAACGGAAGATAACTAGGTGAAGTTTCAAGGAAATCTTCAGTCATCACCGGAAAACTCACCGGGAAACTTGAAGATTGCTCGGAAACTTCAAGGGAATGGAAGGAAAAGATGAAGATGGATCATAAAATTTGGGAGGCTTTAGGAGGAATTTGAAAGTGTAACCGTTCCTCAAAGCCCCCACACATATATATACCCATTGCATTTATGGCAATGGGTCCCACCACGAACATACAAACCGTCGTGCCTTTTCATCTAGAAGGAGGAGATGATGTCACGTGGCGTCAACATCATCGAACGACTCACACTGGCGCGTGGGCAACGGCCACAGCTGGCAACCGTTCACTTGCCGGACACGTGTCAGCAAACCTCACCATCTCACACCAACAAACGCGTGCCTCCTCACGCGTTTGACATAACCCACGTGAGACAGGACACGTGGCATCACCCTGATCACTCGTCCAACAGGCAGACGCGCGTGGCAACCACTCGCCTGACACCAGACGAAAAGCCTTCTGCAAAACGTCTGGGGAGACATAAAGCAGACAACGTGTCAGACAGCTGTCTGACACGTCTGCTAAACTTCCCCACAACGTTATCCACATTCGAACTCCAGGCGCCGTAAATTCAAATGATTGACGACAAAATAAATGCATCACCCAGCATTTACTCCAAGAATGGGAACGCATTTATAACAAAGATGTGGCGTGACACGTCATGGTTCGCGGAGTTTTGACGTAAACACGGACAAAGACGTTCCCCGCCTTCCCCCCTTCAAAGACAAGGAATGAAACCATAAAGTTCGCGGACTTTTGACGTAAAGCGGAGAAAGTCGTTCTCCGCCCTCTCCCCTCGAAAGATAAAGCATGAAACGTCATAGCTCGCGGAGCTTTGACGTAAACGCGGACAAAGACGTTCTCCGCCTTTTCCCTTTATAGACAAGGCGTGAAACGTCAAAGTTCGCAGACCTTTGACGTAAACGCGGACAAAGACGTTCTCCGCCTTCTCCCTTTCAAAGACAAGGCGTGAAACGTCAGAGTTCGCAGACCTTTGACGTAAAGCGGAGAAAGACGTTCCCCGCCTCCCCTACGACAAGACAACACGAACGGACAAGCTATCATCCGCGACTCATTTTTAATTCAGTCTAGCGCTCCACCTCATCTCGAATCGAGAACATGAGAAGCCCTAGACTAGGGGGACTTGAAGGGATAGGGAGCCTAATCCAGGCGGACGCGGCCTCCCTATCTCCGCTTAACAGAGGATCCGCGGATATGGTCGCGTAGCACAGTTTCAGCGGAAAGGACTTGGGTCACAACCCTACACACCTGTGGAAAACACGCGCGCGTCTGCCAACGCGCGGGCTGCTTCACATCATAACATTCTTAAGTACGAGGTACGAAAGATCAAGAGTTAGGAAGATCTACCTGCAGAGGATCACTGACACCACCAACTGGATAAGGACGCGTGTCCGCGGTTGCCCAACAACCACTGAGGTTCAACAGTGCCGTGACTAGTTCCATGCTTCCACCATGCTGCCCCTACTGTTCTGACCAGGCATGCTTACCTGCTGTCAGAGGTCACGTCAGACGCCGGCAGGTAAGTCAACCATGCTGGTTCAGAACAACATGCCGCCAATGGCCAGTCACAAGCCGCCACGTGTCCACCTGTAAGCTCACCGCTGACGTCATCTACAGTGGACGTTCTTTTCCCGCCTTTTTCAGATACCAAAGACAGTTAGGCCGAGCCAAGGCCCAAAGATCACAAGACTCATCGTGGGCGTCTTCTCAAGCCCACAACCTTCATTATAAATAGAAGACTTCAACTCCCTTCAAAAGGATCGATAACTAATTACTTGTATCTAGGGCTAGAATTACTCTTATACTTTGTACTCTCCAAAGTAATAATATTATCGGCTCTTTACAGTGGATGTAGGTCATACTCGACCGAACCACTTACATCTTTATGTCTCATATTCACTTACTCACCACACACTCACTTATCTACACATTCGAGCAATTCAAACGGTTTGGGTAAAGGAACGTACGTACAGTAACATAAGTGCGACCCCTCGGAGATTAGTAATAATCTCCGTGAAACTTATTGTTTCTTCAGAACCCCATGGCCACTAGCGGGTTCCGCCCCTAATCCACCGGGTTCGAAAGGGTTCAAAATAAGTAATACCTTTTATTGTATATTTTACCCTTTCCAACTTGTAATATTGTTTATCCTGATTTCTCTTTGATATTAACCAAGTCTGTCCAACTAATCCTAATGACCTTGGAAATGCTAAAAGCAGAAACAATAAAGACCATATATTCTATGACGATTTTTCCATTTCTTTTATCATTGAAGGACTAGTTACTGTACAAAGACATTGTTCCATTACAATAATAATACAAGATTACAAGGTAGTTGTTCTCCCGGTCATTCCCTTGGCCTTGTTATCAATGATACAAACTGTTCAACACTTTCCTCAGACCATTCTTTAACAATCTTCCAAAAGGTTTATCCTATCACTTCATATCGATCAAGCAATTCTCAATCTAACATTGTTTTCTTTCAATGATTTATGTCACAAAAAGGTTTTCAATAGGCCACAAATAAATAAATTAATAATACAAATATCCAAATTGCTTCGTAACAACCCAACACGCAAATGTGGTTATTTTTGGTCACACAAATTCAATCTCTTCACGTCACTTATCAAGTCGAGTGATTAGCTTCTTCCAATAAGTTATAAAATAAAACAAAAAAACTTTTATTTCGCACTAGCTTTTATTCCGGGAATGTCATAGGGTTCAAAAATATAATCATTCTAATAATACTAATACTAATAGTAATAATTATTACTATTGTAATTAAATAAATAAAAAAATAACCTTGCTATAAGGTGACACTATGTGTTGCAGTGTTCGCGATTCTTTCTCCTAGCTTCTTTTGATTAAGTATACCTATCCATCTTTTGAAGAGTAAAATTCCAATGATAGCATGGCGATTGGGCTAAATTTCAACATTGTATATAAGAACCTGGTTTAAAAGAAAAAACATGATTAATGAATAACCTAACACTTTGTGTTTTTTTCTTTATAAACGAAACCCTATAAAAAATAGTCATGTTTTTCTCTGTTTTTTATATAGCACTATGGTACTCATTGGAAAGATAATGAAACGCTCGTTAATTTGGTGTAATTTTTTTCCTTAAAAAATCTCGTATATAAAAGATATTAACGTTTAAAAATGATGGGAGGAAACATTAGAGAGAAAAATCTAAATTTGTTTTTAAATTATTAAAGAGATTAGAGTTAGATAAGTGTAGGAGAATGGATGAAAACAAAATAAAAAATAAATTAAAAACTCTCATCTCAACGCGCCACGTGGCACATTCAAATGATGGTTGAGGCCTCCATTGAATGATACCTCATCAATATTCAATTCTTTTATTATAAAATAGCTGATTACCCCGAGAGTGTCCCGGGGTTGAAAAATGTAATATGACTTAAGAAAAATGATAAAAGTAAAAAACATACAAGTCGTAAACTTAAGATAATTAATTCCATTTAGGAACTGGCCATGATATTGTTGGCCGTGAAACCCGTAATCTATAAGACGTTTAGCAACATCTTCGGGGTCTATTCCAGCAGTAGTCTGAAAGTGATTGAATTTAGTCCATAGATCTTATAAACAATCAAGATTAGTGTATTTGACTTTGACTTCTATATTACCTTCAATGGTCTCAAAACAACAATGAATTCATGGGTGACTATTCCATTCACACCACGAAAAAGAATTGGATAGTGATTCTGCAATGTAATACAAACATTAAGTCCTAAACTGTCATATTAGTCCTGGAGTGAGAAATTTAATAAAAGAAAATTAAGACAAAGGCATATGTAGCTTACCAAATTGCCTAAGCTGTCATTTGCTAATCGAAAAATAATTCTAAGAAAATTAGCTAACTATCAAAACTTCACTAAATTCTTCTATGTATTTTTTTAATTATATCATGAATAAAGCCACCACACAAATATACAAAGCTCAAATGGCTAAATAATGTAAAAATAAAAACTGAAACAAAACCATACTCCTGTTGATTTGATCAAACCCTACCAAACAAAATCAAGATGTACAGAACCATCAAATATCAAACATTAAATCACACTTTTAAATGATGAAAGAAGCAAATTAATAAAAGTGAAAACACAAAATTCACACATGTTAGAACACGATTAAACTGTATATAATTAAAAATCACCTCGATGATGATATGCCGAACAATCTCAATGTTAACGGTTAACCGCTTGCTACCTATTTCTTATACCATCAAATAATAATAATAAATAAAAACTAAAACTGTACCGATTACATAAAGAGTCGCCTAAATCCTATTGGAACCCTAACCTTAAATCGAAGCTCTATAGCGCCCTTCTCCACCGCTTCTAAATTTTATCGATGATGTATCTGTATCTTTATATGTTGTATCTCAATGTACCCTTGAAATAACAAACCTGCATAAACACAAAAGAGATGCTTCAAATTAGCGAACAAACCACATGCACACTCAGCCATTAGGCACCTTCAAGCCAACCAACCATATGTTTCCAAACAATCAATTTAAATTATCATATCATATATAATAATAATAATAATAATAATAATAATAATAATAATAATAATAATAATAGATAAGTTTCTAGACCTGTGTATAACAGATTCAGATGGCGATTGAAGATAGAAACAACGGCGTACTGCAAGGGAAGCATGAGCTAGGACAACAGCTAGGGCATGGAACGTTCGCGAAGGTGTACCACGCACGTAATGTGAAGACAGGTAGACACGTGGCGATGAAGGTTGTTACAAAAGAGTTGCCGACGACTCAACGGAAAACTGATCACAATCTTCATGATGAGAGCTTTGGAAGAAGTGTGTCGAGATCTGTATTAGATCCAAAGGGAAAAGGAGATGAAGGATCGGGGAGAGAGAGGAGCTAGGGTTTGGGTTTGTAAAAGAGTGAATGAGGTGGGGATAAACTAATAGAGTTTTATCTAATTTGATTGAAAAAATAAAAAATTAAAAAATGCACCTCATTATGCCACGTGGCATATTTAATGGGAGGTTGAGGCCTCCATTGCACGCCACGTCAGCATATACATTTTCTTTTATATATATTAATAGATTATAGATTATAGATTATATAAAATTATAACAAGGACCCAAAATGTATTTAACTTCTTGCGTGATAACAAATCATAGAAGGCGAGAAGAGCCCTCACGGGTTGACTTTTTGTAGAATAAATAGATTAAAAGATTCTTCAAATTTAGATAATACACTTAAATAAATTTGAGGGAGGCTAATGTAAAAAGGAGGTTAACGTAAAAAGTATAAGATGAATTATTAGCCATAGATTAAATTAGATAATTAGGGAAACGATGATAAAATCATTGCATCATTAAAGTTTCACCCCATTATCAAAATGGTAATTTTTTCATACGATATTATTTAAAACAAAAGTTATACCATAAAAACAAGCCTTTTATCCTCATACCATATTGCTATACTTAAAAAAAATCCAGTTATGCATTAAACCTTTTATTACATTAAATGTGTCACCCCGAGTCTAGCAAAGCCTATGATAGTTCAGGAATTCATTACAATATCTCGTTTACACATGTAAAACCTGATCAATCCGACACACAGGAATGTGGAATCTAACCATTTGTGGAATGGAACTCAAAAACATATGTAACACAAGTTAAACAAAAATTAACACATGACATTATGTGTGTTTAACACCATGTTGATTTTCAATTAACAGTCCATACATATGGTATCAACAATTTAGCATAACATCATGAACATATCGTCACCAATCAATGATTTTTAAGGAATTCATCACATGATCACACAAAAATTCAGCCATGTCTAAACATATCCTTATGTGGAACTTAATCACAATTAACATAATGCATCTAGATATATGTATGTATACATACGGCCAGTTACACATACATGATGATACCTTGATTGATAAATCATCCATATCCATGCATATATATATATATATGTGTGTGTGTGTGAGTGTGTGTGTGAGTGTGTGTGTGTGTGTGCGCGCGCGCATGGGTGTATATATATATATATATATATTAGACAAAACAAAACTAATCTAGTTATACCTATACACAAAACTAATTAACTAGTTATACTAAAGTGGTAACAACCTTTTTGCACACCATGGATCCATAATGTTGAATAACCATAACAAATAAACCACTCACACCTCTCCATTCAGCCCTATAAGAGTCGAG
This sequence comes from Ambrosia trifida, assembly GCA_028751855.1. Classification (NCBI taxonomy): domain Eukaryota; kingdom Viridiplantae; phylum Streptophyta; class Magnoliopsida; order Asterales; family Asteraceae; genus Ambrosia; species Ambrosia trifida. Next base: position 148,852,841 of record CM054122.1, on the reverse strand, counting down.
TGAGTCTTGTTCCTCACATCACAATCACTTGAACCTATCCAAGCTCATAACACACACAACACTCCCCAACCCATCCCTTTTCCCTCTCGGCCAAACACTAAAACAACCTTCGGGACTGTTTTTGACCGTGCATCACCACCATCGACCACCACACGGCCCCCACCACCAAAGTGCAAACGATTTGGAGGCTAAATTATGGAACAATCGGATTAGGAAACATACACTCCTTTCATTCTCGGATCACTAGTGGTATGTTATACAATGACCAAATTCACTCTATATTCCACTTTCCATCATGACTTTGCTCACCCGGTTCTATATTATATGCATAAACACACTAAAAACAAGGTTAAAATACATGAACATGCCATAAACTTGGAATAATACACCTTATGTATACACGCGAGTATGTATAAATATAGATTATACAGACACACACGTGTACAAGTACGGGTACACTCGTGCATTATAAACACACTAAACACAAGAATAAAATACATGAACATGCCATTAACTTGGAATAATACAAATTATATATACGTGCGAGTATGTATACATATAGATTATACACACACACGTGTAAAAGTACGGGTACACTCGTGCATGGTCATGAGTGGCTGTACAAGTACTAGCGAACGTGTTTAGAGTCGAACCATGTGCATAGAATTCATTTTGGAACCAAACATAAACCTATATAAACTTGTGGTCTTGAAAAAACATATGTTAAAAATCGGCCAGCATGTGTAAATGGCATTTTTAATACCAAAAGTCCTAAAAACATATGTTAACTAAGCTTTAACACCAAAACTTTTAGGAAACACGTGATAATAATCAAAGAATACATGTTAACAAGGGAAAAACACTTGTAAAATGATATTTTTATACAAAATGGCCGAAAACATGTCCATGTATCATTTTTGGTACAAATAAATAATAAACATGTCATGTGGTGACAAATAGAAAACCAAAGGCAACAGTTTTACCACAAATGATTAAACATGGTCACAATACTAACAGAAACAAGCCTTTTCCAAAACACATAGTGTGTGCCAAATATGGACAGCCATACAGAAACACACATACAAGTCGGGTGAACAATTGTATGTTAAATAGTACAAAACATAGACTTAAGTTGTCCTTATTGAATCTAGGGCACCTTTGTTCAGACATTTCCACACCAGATCCAGTCCAGTCATAGCAATCAGATATCAAGTGAGTTCTCACGGCCTCATTTTACTGTTTTCATGCTTTTGGGGGAAAAACATACGTACAAGTTCAAATACATTTTTGACTATTATGTGAACATGAGACAAAAAGGTTCAGAGTACTCATAAGCCCTCGTGTCATACATTTACTGTAACCATTAACTATGGACTTAGCCATAAAACACCGGGATAGATCTGTTGGGTTGACACCCCCACTCTTGGTTAGTCACTCTAACTGGATTACAAATATCAAAAGAATGCTTGTATTTCACATTTTTATCATTGTATTGATTGTACAATGGGCGAGGCACAACATTCATTAAGGTTTGGTTACGAGCTCAGGACAGTCACATAATGATTATTGTTTAAGCTAAACAATGATCCAGTCACCCATGGTGTGCATATATTGCAAAAACCTGTGACCTCACCAACTTAATTGTTGATATATTTTATTTGCATGTTTTTCAGGCAATTAAATGAATATCATGGAACTTGGAGTTGCGCATTGGCACCCTAGGGATATTTTGAACCTACTATTTTATTTAATGATTTGAATAATGTCATTCAAGTGTGGTTTTAAGACAATATTTTCTACTATTTTTTGAGGCATGGCGTCTTTTATAATATCTCTTAATTTATGGATTAATGTTTGCGTGACTTGTGTGCTTGAAAGCATTTCGAGTTTACATCCCATGTTTCCGCCTAGGCGGGGTGTGATAGATGAAAAGGGTTAAAATCCTATAAAGAGTAGGGAGGCATGAGGGGATGACATGTGTTTAAGGAGGGCCAAGTAGCAAAAGTCGATGTGTCCAAGAGCAAAAAAGGAAAACGAGGTGTGCTTCTCATATACCAATTTCATGCGGATATAAGTCATATGTCAATTTCCCTATCATTTTAAAACAACCGTAACTTTTATACGTCATTATTTAAAAAAAATAGACCATAAAATCAAATGCATTTATATCTTTAATATGTGTGTGTATTCTTTATGAGTCAAACCCTAACTTTTAATGGTTGGGAGTTAAAAATAATCAGAGTAGCAAAGACTCGAACCGGAGATCTTTTAGTTAAAACAGTGGAGGAATTACCACTACAGCAGCCTCAATCATTGTACAATGGTGTCTATCTTATAATATTTATGGGGTCCGTAGAAAAATTAATACATCGCTTCTACTAAACTTTTTTAAAACATTGGTGTCTCGAGACCCCGACCCGCTCTATGTGGGTCCGCCCCTGCTCTCAATTCAATAGTTCTATAATTAGAATTTTAAAATGTTGACCAATAATTAATTATATTTCAAAAAACTTTGAACATTAAGTTTTGTAACTTTTTACTATGTATCTTGTTACAAGATGGGGTTATACAAGACAGGGTTTCATCAAAAAATCCTGAACGAAAATAGATCACGTCGATGATGCAATGTCGAAAACTAATAGTATAATATATTGTAATTGTGTTAAATTGTAAATTAATTGTAATTGAGAGATTGATTGAGAGAAGATAGGAAAGTTTGTTACACCTTCCATTTAGAGATAGGCATATTCCTTGTATTTCCTTGTATTTATACCTTGTATGGATTAATGAAGAAGTCAAGGATTAATCTCTAACATGGTATTAGCCAGACTGATCCTTATTCCTTAATCCCCTGTCCCTTCGGTTCTTCTTATTTTCTTCCCCTATCTACTTCTCTTCGTTAATAGTCCACCAAACCTTCTTCCAAATAATTGTCCACCAAACCTTCTTCCTCTCGTAGAATAAATACTCCCATCACCAATATACTTTTATCCGTCACCAATTTAGTATTCCCTTGGGTGCCTTGTTTTTCTTTCTTTTCGGAACCGCAAATATTAATATAATACCCTAATATTAATGTACCATTCCAGTATTAATATTCTACCTACAAACATTCACATTCCACTCATCTTTTCGCATCTCCTTTCCTCCGATAAATGGATTCTAAACTCTTTCACCATGAGCAGGCACTCTACTCATTGGCTCTCGGCCCACTGGACCATGGATTGATGGATACTGGAGCCTCCTCTCACTCTGCCAATGCGCAAGGTATTTACTCTCCGTCTAATTTTAATAAATGCACTAATAAAAATATAATAGTTGGTAATGGTATGACCATCCCGGTTTTGGCACAAGGCAACCAAGTCCTCCCACCACCTTTCCCCTCACTTAAACTTAACAATGTCTTATTTGTCCCAAACATTATTAAAAACCTAATCTCGGTTCGTCGCCTTACCACTAATAACTTACTCTCTATTTAGTTTGACCCATGTGGTTTTCTTGTGAAAGATCTCAAAACTCGGGCTCCTATCCTACGATGCAATAGCACGGGCAATCTTTATCCTCTGACTGCACCACTCCTACTTCCACCAAACCAACCCTCTGCCTTTACTGTTGTTCCTCAAGATCGCTGGCATCAACGTTTGAGTCATCCTGGCATTAATTTGTTACAGTCTTTGAAACTGTCTTCTTTTGTTGATTATGGAAAACTTAATATAACACTTTAACAATCTTGCATTTTAGTAAAAGTGTTAAATTGCCATTTTATGATTCGCTTAATTGTACTCGTGCACCCTTTGATATTGTTCACAGTGACCTATAGACCTCACCCGTACTCAGTACGGGTGGCCACAAATATTACATCCTCTTTTTGGATGACTTTACCAATTTCTTGTGGACATTTCCCATTGCCAATAAATCACAAGTCTTCGCCACTTTTACCACCCTCCACAACCTAATCTACACCCAATTTGAGCGCAGAATTAAACAATTCCAATGTGACAATGGCAAAGAATATGCTAATCAAAATTTTTACAATTTTTGCAATCAAAATGGCATGCAATTTCGATTCTCATGTCCCTACACCTCCTCCCAAAACGTCCAAGTGGAACGCAAAATCCACACCATTAATAACATGGTCCGCACCCTCCTTTCCCAAGCCTCCCCACCACCTAATATGTGGCACCATGCCCTTAAAACCGCCACATACCTTCTTAACATCCTACCCAACAAAACGTACAACTTCAAATCCCCTACCACTTTGCTCTAAAATTGCACCCCGGAATACGAACATCTTCGTGTTTTCGGGTGCCTATGCTACCCTCTCACCCCTTTTACAACCATTAACAAACTAAACCATCGATCCCACCCATGTGTCTTCCTTGGTTATCCACCAAACCATCGTGGATACGTACAACTGTCTTGATTTAACTTCACATCAACTTATTATATCTAGTCACGTCCACTTCGAAGAATCCATTTTTCCCTATACCATACAATCGCCTACACAACCACCCTCCTACGAATTCTTAAATCCCACCATCAACCTATTGTTCTGGGACTACTTACAAACCTCCAAAACAAACCGCCAACCCCCTCACACACCCACTCCTCCTGCTACTCCTAAACCCGCACCATGATCTCCCTCCCAGACCCATACCGTCCCACTCCAACAGCCCACTCCACAATCTCCTAACAGCTCACCCTCACAGCCCGTTTCATATACTGGCCCAATCCCTACCACTCCTGGCCCACTTAACCAAACAACCACCGTCCCTACTTCGGCCCATCAATCGGCCCACTCACCTCCGTCCACCTCACTGACCTCTGACCCGACTGCTATGGCGTCTCCGATGCCCATGCAGCATGTGCCGCCTCCCCTTACCCCTCTTCCCACTACTCGCACCATTCACACCCGCTCTATGAGTGGTATTGTCAAACCCAAACAACTCTTTAACCTACACACCTCCTCTGTCGTACCTATCCCCAAGTCCCCACAGGTTGCCTTGTCCTCACCAGAGTGGTATAATGCCATGTCCAATGAATTTAGTGCACTTATTAAAAATAATACATGGGAGCTTGTACCTAGGACACCTGATATGAACATTATACGTAGCATGTGGTTATTAAAACATAAGTTCACGTCTGATGGCAGTTTGGAGCGTTATAAAGCACGTTTATTTTGTGATGGTCGTAAGCAACAACCGGGCATTGACTGTGGTGAAACTTTTAGCCCAGTTGTTAAGCCGGATACTATCCGCCTGGTACTTTCTCTTGCCTTGTCTAAGTCTTGGCCTATTCACCAGTTGGACGTCACTAATGCTTTTCTGCATGGTAATTTGGAGGAAACCGTGTATATGCATCAACCCATGGGGTTTCGCCACAGAGACTTCCCTGATCATGTTTGTCAACTCAGGAAGTCCTTATATGGCCTCAAGCAGGCCCCTCGTGCCTGGTACCAGCGGTTCACTGACTTTGTTACATTACAGGTGTTTCAACAAAGCAAGTCTGACAATTCTCTGTTTATTTACCATCACGGTATGGATATTGCCTATCTTCTCATCTACGTGGATGACATCATTCTCACCACATCCACTGCGGCTCTTCGTAACCGTCTCTTACAAACACTGTCTGGTGAGTTCGCCATAAAAGATTTGGGTCCACTTTCTTATTTTCTGGGTATCCAGGTCATCAGGGACGGCAACACAATGTTTCTCTCTCAACAGGCGTATGTTAACGATATTCTTCACCGGGCATCGATGGACTCGTGCAAACCGGTAGCTACTCCGGTCGACACCTAGTCCAAGCTTTCTGCTGACTCGGGTACTCTACATGACGACCCCTCCACATACCGCAGTCAAGCTTTCTGCTGACTCGGGTCCTCCAAATGACGACCCCTCCATATACCGCAGTCTGGCGGGCGCCCTTCAGTATCTTACGTTCACTCGCCCAGACATATCCTACGCGGTTCAGTAGATCTGTATGTATATACATGCTCCCCGGCTTGATCATTGGAACGCTTTGAAGCGCATCATTCGGTATCTTCAGGGTACAGCAGACTATGGTCTTCATCTAGGACATGTACCCAGTCTCTCCTTACACGCCTACACAGATGCTGACTGGGCCGGTTGCCCTGACACTCATCGCTCCACATCTGGCTACTGTGTTTATTTAGGCGACAACCTTAACTCCTGGTCTTCACAGCGTCAGTCCACCATTTCTCACTCTAGTGCGGAAGCGGAATATAGAGGCGTAGCGAATGTGGTCGCCGACATATGCTGGTTACATAACCTACTACTTGAGCTTCATCATCCACTCACTCGGGCTACTCTCGTCTACTGTGATAATGTGAGTGCCATCTACCTCTTGAGAAACCCGGTGCAACATCAGCGCACTAAACACATCGAACTAGACATCCACTTTTTTGTGACCAGGTCCGGCGTGGCCATATTCGAGTATTGCACGTGCCCGCTCGTCATCAGATTGCAGACATCTTTACAAAGGGACTACCTCGGGTCTTATTTGACGATTTCCGTGCCAGCCTCAGCATTCGTCCCCAGAACGCTACAACTGCGGGGGAGTAATAGTATAATATATTGTAATTATGTTTAGTTGTAAATCAATTGTAATTGAGAGAAGATTGGAAAGGTTGTTACACCTTCCATTTAGAGATAGACATATTCCTTGTATTTCCTTGTATTTATACCTTGTATGGATTAATGAAAAGTCAAGGATTAATCGCTAACAAAAACATTATGCGGGGTGATAGATTCGCTGAGTTTTTTTTATCAATGGATCTTGCGAAGTGACAATCAATGACGCCCTTCTTTAGCGATGAAGTATCAACAACAACCCTGTCGTCAAAACCGCGCCTTTCTCCAATAATTATTGACTGTTTTAAGACTATAAGGAGGGGGGAAGAGGGGGATGAAGCGCCATGTGGCACTTGTGGGATCCATGTGGGGGGGGGAGGGAATTGTGGGGAGTGGAAGGGGGCGGGGGGGAGTGACACGTGGCACTTATGATTTTTGTTTTTTATTTTGTTTTATAAATAAAAAATCAAAATTTTATAAAACCATAAAATTAAATTCATTTAATAAACTACAAACTAATTAAAAAAAATACACGAAACTGAAAAAACATAGACGAGCTTAAAGAAAAAATACATGAAAATGAAAAAAACATACACGAACTAAAAGAATACATGAACCGAAAATGGTTTTAGTTATCGCTATCGTTATCGTCAGATGGGTAATCTCTTGGTAGACTCAAAATATGATCAACCAGATCCGCTCGAAGGTTGTGATGTGTTTGGCTATTCTTGATTTCAGAGTTGTTGAAGTTTCTTTCTTCATCAGTAATGTTTCCTTGACTTGGTTGCGTTTCCTCACCAAAGTACTCACATATTGCACGTCCTTCGTCCTCCAAAATCATGTTATGTAAAATAATGCATGCGTACATCACATTTCGTATATGCGGTTTTTCCCACAGTCGACAGGGCTGGGCCAAAATGCGCCATCTTTTTTGCAAGAAACCAAAAGCACGCTCAATATCTTTTTGTGCAGCCATTTGAGCTTTGTTAAACTTTTTTCTCTTAGGGTCTAACGTAGTCCTCCGTGTAAACGATTTTACGAACACAACCCAATCAGGGTAAATTCCATCTGTTATAAGATACCCGTACTTGTATTCTACCTCATTTTTAAAAAAAAGTTCCTTTTGGTGCAACATCGTTTACAAGATCGTTGAAGATTGGGGATTGATTAAGAATATTTCTATCATTCAATGAACTGGGCACACCAAAAAATGCATGCCAAATCCAAAGATCTTGTGAAGCAACCGCTTCAAGCATCTCAAATATCTTTTTAAATATAATTCAATGACGCCAGCACAAAAAAAACTGAGAACTTTCTCTAGCCGTTCGCTCGGCCATCTTTAGATAGTCATCCATTATGTCGGAACATTGTCCGTAAGCCAAGTGTCTAAGCGCGGCTGTGACCTTTTGCATCGCGGTAAATCCCATCTCACCACGTGCATCGGGCCTTTGTTTGAAATATTCGTAATTATTTTCTAAATCACGTGATATTCTTTAAAATAAATTACGACTCATACGAAAACGCCGCCTAAAAGTTTTTTCATCGTATGTTGATTCGGGTGAGAAGTAATCACATACCAATAACTCATTTACGGCTTGTCGTTGACGAACTATACACTTTCTACGCTTGGATGGTTCAGATGTCCCTTCGTCATCCACTATAGCTTGAACGACTTTTTGAACGCTCGCTATTATCAACTCTGCGCCGCCGTCGGCTGAGTCATCCAAAGTGAGTTGATCAAACGTATCAGATGAACTCGAAGATTGGTCAGACATCTTGCAATTTTTTTTTTTTAAAATATGATAGTTTGGAGAGGATTTTATGAAAAAAGAGAGTGCGTATTTGTGTAGAAGAGGGTATTGTTATATATAATAAAAATAAAAAAAAAAATTTATAACCATTACCCAACGGATAGTTTTAAAAAAAATTAATTTTTTTTTCTACAAACGATCAAAACCATGACACCAATCAAAAGGAGCCAAGTGTCACGCAAGCCCCCGCCCCCCGTTCCCGCCCCCACTCCGGATGGTCTAACAATAGATTATTAACAATCTTTTAGCTACGGAATACTAAATGAATAGTTGATCGGCCATCCGTAGGTAATTTTGCTTTTTTTTTAAAAATAATAATATCAAATGATAATATCCTCAGTGAAAGACTTAGAGCAATCTCCGAGAATCCTTAAAAATAATTTGGCCTCGGGCGAGGCAAGTAGTAATAACCGGGCCCTAAAATATATGTTAAAAAAAAAACTTCTTCTAACAAAATGTTTAATATGCATAAAAAAACTTAAAATGTAGAAGAAAAATTAAAATGTTTATATAAAATATCATTTTTAATAATATATATATAGGGTTGGGTTATTTTGAGAACCATGAGAACCATTATAGGCCATTGATTTTGTGCAATGAAGGGTTGAGATCAAAAGTTATTGTATTTTGTCTTTTATGAACCCACTTGTGTTAAGATCTAATTTTTTATTATAATTAAGTACAATTAAGGGTGTTTATGTAAAAACACCATAGAGAGAGAAAATAGTATTATAAAACTATATTAATTTCTTAATCATTATTTAAATTTAATATTTTTTTTACCAAATTTAATTTTTAAACAGAAAAAATAAATAATAATAATAATAACATTAATTATACTAATAATAATAACAGAAAATAATAAAAATATTAATAATAATAACATAAATAATAATATTAATAAATAACAGAAAATAATAATAAATAATAATAACAATAATAATAATAATAATAATAATAATAATAAATAATAACAGAAATAATATAATAATAATAATAACAGAAAAATAATAATAATATTAATAAATAATAACATAAATAATAATATTAATAATAACAGAAAATAATAATAAATAATAACAAAAATAATAATAATAATAATAGATAATAACATAAATAATAATAATAATAATAATAACAAAAATAATAATAAATAATAACAGAAAAATATGCATAATATTAATAAATAATAATAATAATAATTTAAAAAAAAATAATATACCTCCACCGCCGTCCTTCGCCGTCTCCGTCGCCGTCCACCACAGATCCACCACCACCGCCGTCCTCCGCCATCTCCTCCACCCCCCATCTGTTTCATCGTCGATCTGTTCACCACCACCAAAACCCTCATCAGATCCGGCCACACCACCATCAGATCCACCCCCGTCGTCCCATCACCGAGCCGTCGCCAAAAACAAAGCCATCCCCACCATCCCGCCACGTTTCAGCAACCCACCACCATTGGATCCACGCCCCATAGCCACACAGATCGTTTCTTTTTTTTTTAGAGAGATAGAGAGAGTTTGTGTGTGTGAGAAAGAGAGAGAGTAGAGAGAGATAGATAGAGAGAGAGAGAGAGAGAGGCGGACAAGAGGGTGAGAAGAGGAAGAGAGAGAGAGAGAGAATACTCAGATTTAAAGTGTGAGAGAGAGAGTTTCTATTAATATTATTATTATTATTATTTATTATTTATTATTTATGGGTAATCATTACATGTCCAAATTTACCAGAAACCCCATGCTTAGTTGTGTACAAAATACTTTATTACCCCTAATTAAATAAATACAAAAAATTACAAAGGTGATGGTGTGTCATTTCATGATTGGTCCAAATGAGTTCTTAAGTTTTCATAACTCAAGGGGGTTCTCAAATGAACCCAATCCTATATATATATATATATATATATATATATATATATATATATATATATAGGGTATGGATAATATGGAAACTCTATCTATTGGAAAAACCTTGTAAACCCTATGGTGACCATTGATCAAGTTTGATCAATGGTCCTTAATTAATTTGTATTTAATAATGAAAAGCAAGTGGGCCACTTTATTAAAATATTGGATTAAGGGCATTAAGGTAATCTTGTGTTTTCTGAATCCTAGGTTTAAAAAGGTTGATTTGACACTTGTCAAGTCACCTCTCTCCTACTTTATGGCACTTTTTCCAGCACAAAAATTAACGTACGTTAGTGTTGTGATACAAAATTCTGACCTCGTATGAGACATCGCTAACATGTGTTAACAGGCATATACTAAAAGAACATAATAAAATAACACATAAAATGTGTATTTATTTAAGAATTGATAAAAATAATCATTACAAACAACACTAAAACATACCAAAAATGGTTCATACAAACATAATTATTTGTGAATTTTCAAAAAAAACTATCATAACAACATAAAAAAGATCTAGCTATGCTTCGTTCTTGATACCCATCTTCATCTTTAACACAAAAACATCTCTTCACCTACAAAAAAGATAACACATGTTAGTTGGCTTCTCCAAAACACATAATGAGACATCACTGACACGTGTAGTGTATTCTAAAAACATATGTTTTACTGAAATAACGTATGTCATGTGAACGCTAACACATGTTAGTTAGGCACATACTAACGTATGTCATATGAACCCTAACACCTGTTAGTTAGGCATATACTAGCATGTGTTAGCATCACTAACATGTGTATAAACAAACACCAAAAATCTGCAATTAGTTGGGCACATACTAACGTATGTCATGTGAACGCTAACACATGTTAGTTGGGCATATACTAGCATGTGTTAGCATCACTAACATGTGTATAAACAACACCAAAAATCTGCAATTAGTTGGGCACATACTAACGTATGTCATGTGAACGCTAACACATGTTAGTTGGGCACATACTAACGTATGTCATATGAACCCTAACACCTGTTAGTTAGGCATATACTAGCATGTGTTAGCATCACTAACGTGTGTGAGCATACAAGACCCGGACCGCAAAAAAATAGACATATACCCTATACGAGTTCATAACAATTTCACTTGCCAAAAATTTATTAAATAGAATACAAAAATTATTTAAACACCATATTCACCAAAAAGATTAAAAAATCTATAATCTTTATAAAAAAAACATCACTTACCACAGCCACATCATCAACGCCGCCTTCTTCCAATAGCCTACTCATGTAAACCATCACTGAAACAGATACACATGTTAGTTTGGGATCCTCAAACACATAATGGGGCATCACTAACATGTGTTAGCATATACTAACATAAAAAGACTATAAATTTATTCTTCAATCACATGTGATCCATCAACCTCATGTCCACAATCAAATAAAAATCTAACATAAACAAAATAATAATAATAAAAAAAATAAAAAAGGTTAAGATAAGTGTTTTTTTTTCATTCAAGCATTTGATCGAACACTTGGTGTGCGACCAAAAACTATCCCCAAAACTGTTATTATTATTTTTCTAACAAAATCCAAAACCTAACAAAATCAAAACGTAACACAAAACTCACAAATCAAAATGTAACAACTTATTATTATTATTCTAACCAAAAATGTTATTATTATTCTAAAAAAAATGAAAACATAATATCTTAAAAAAAACAATGATAACAGCAAAAAAAAAAAGAACAGAATAGTGACTTTCAAATTGAGTTTTATATCTTGTTAAATGACTTTCAAAAAAAAGCACCAAACACTGTAAGTGAAAATGAATCGAGACTAATAATAATAATAATACCTTATATGCCTCAAACGAGATCTTCTTTTCTCGTGTATGCCTTTGTTTGTATATTTTGAAGCCATTGGATCATATGCAGAATGAGAGAGAGGGTGAGATGATGGTTGGAGGTGGTGGCTGTGGTGGTAGTTGTGGTGGTGGTGTGGTGGTTCTAGAGAGAGAGAGTGGGTAGATCTGATTTGAATTTGAAGAAAAAATGAAGAGAGAGAAGAGGGAAAACAATATTTATAGGTAGAGAGAGAAGGGGGATAGTTGAATTGTCTATATTGCCCCTTTGAATATTATAGAATATTATAATGTAATGGGTGATGTGGCACAATATGGGCCAAGGGATGAGTTTCTTGGGGTTTTTCCATTTGGGGAGGTTTTCTCCCTATACTTCATATATATATATATATATATATATATATATATATATATATATATATATATATATATATTATAAAAATGCTCAAAATATATTAAAAAGCTTAAAATATATACGAAAAATAGAAAAATATATATATAAAAATCATTTTTTTAAAATTTCGGCCCCTCCAAGATTTGGGCCTCAAACCATCGCTCGACCCGCCCTACCCAAGAGACGACACTAGAAAGAATTATATAACAATGATGATCTTGCGTTGCGTTCGATATCAGCTTATGTCGCATGACTTATGAAGGAATCCGGGACCTCCCTATATGATCGATAAACAATACCAAACATCACTCTTGATTGAGATGAGAGCATTACAATAAGTGAACAAAATGTAGAAGTAGTAAACTCTTTCAATTACAATCAACATAGATTTACATAATATCATAATAGTATTCATCTACCTCTCTATCTACACTATCTGAAAGTGTAAACAACCTGGACACTATGTTCTTTCATTTCACAGACTGCTCAAAAAAAGCTCTCACCTAAATGACCCAAATTTCTCTGAGGAAAACAAGATACGAAACAATATTTACGCTAATAGCTAGACATACTCGCCAGCCAATGGCAATGTTAAGGCTATTCTCGCCATCCAACCAAACTTGCAGAGTTTCAGACCTATGGCGAGTTTGTAGTCAAACTCACTAACACTGGTATTAAATACACTGAATTGCATATCAACAATTATAAGCGTTGGTACTACACTAACAAGTATATAAGCAATCCAGTATCCTAGTTTAGCAAAATAAAAGAAAAGTAGATCAATTATCTAAGCTTTGGTGGCATAACTAGGGGTGTGTAACGGTTCAGAATCGAATTGATCTAAATCGGAACCGTTAAGTGTTAAGTATAAAAACCAAAACCAGACCGTATAAAAACCTACCGGTTTGATATGGAACCGGGTTAAACGGTTCTCATGTAAGCGGTGTTGCCGGAAACAGTTGTCAATTAAATACTAAAATTAATAATTAAATAAAAGACAACTTTTGTAAAATTAAGTTATGGTGTCGTAGTCATATTAAGGACATATGATACATTTTTAGAAGTGTATGGTACCAATTTTGATACTAGGAATAATATGTGTCATGCATTACTAAGGTCACATGATATATTACATAATTGCTTAATACGCATAAAAAGCCAACCCATGCACATCGTGAATAATTTTGTAAGTGTTGGTTCTCAGTTTAAGATATTTTTTTTCCCTTTATCATACTTTATATGTTTTATAGAAGTAAATAATTCAAAAGGAACTCCTATCTCAACAACTTTGTTATATGTTACACAATTAACATGGCTTGAACAATATTCTTTATAAATATTAAATTAGAAAACTAAAAATGTGAATGTTCGGCCTACAGACTATTTGGAAGAGCCCACTAAATTGATAAATCTAGGGCTCGACCGTTTAAATTGGGGAAGAACAGGTTCAGCATGGTTTTATAATTTAAATAAACTGGAATCAAACACAACCACTGATCTAGATCAAGTGGTTGTGTCTGATGTTGTTAAACGAAGTCACGCGAGTTCGAGTCCCATATAAACGAGTTTTATCCTTTTCTATTAATTCAATATAAATCAGATTTTTCTTATACTATATAATTAATTTTAACTATGATTAATCGTTCTCAAGGTCCAGACCAGTTGGTCTGGGCTTGTGATTTAAAACCAACGAACCAGCCAAGGGCCCGGGTTCGAACCATGGCATCAACAAACAATTCTTTTTATTTAAGTATATATATATCTAATCCTTTGTATTTTTAAAAATTCATTTTAAAATACTAAAACTCTTTTATAAATTCTACAAAAATTATTTTATGTTAATCTAGTGAAAAAGTTTAACATACAATTTTTCACTGTGAAAGTCAACTGTGATGTCAATCTACCAAAATTAACCATTTTAAACGCGTTTTGATTTTAATTTGGTATGATTTCGTGATTGTTTGACCATTACGCGTAAAACCCACGAGCAATCATCATCAATTCGTCCCAATAATTGTCAATCAGTCGCGTCATCGTCTTCATGAGGGTCAACTTACCAAATCATTCATCCAGACCCTCTCCCTATAAATTGGACATCATAAATCCTTCCCAACTCGCCGATAACACTCTCTCAATCACCAATTTCTTGTTATTACAACTGTTCAAGCGTTTTTGTTTGAAGTTTGACTTTCGGGTTGACTGGACGATTCGTATACGATTCGTGTTTGTAAGTGATGTATTTCTTATGGGTTTTGTTATTCGGCATTCACACAACAATAACCTTCTGATTAATTGTGTTATTGTTGTGTGAATCAATCAATTGATAAATCTAGGGCTCGACCGTTTAAATTGGGGAAGAACAGTTTCAGCATGGTTTTATAATTTAAATAAACTGGAATCAAACACAACCACTGATCTAGATCAAGTGGTTGTGTCTGATGTTGTTAAACGAAGTCACGCGGGTTCGAGTCCCATATAAACGGGTTTTATCCTTTTCTATTAATTGAATATAAATCAGATTTTTCTTATACTATATAATTAATTTTAGCTATGATTAATCGTTCTCAGGGTCCAGACCAGTTGGTCTGGGCTTGTGATTTAAAACCAACGAACCGGCCAAGGGCCCGGGTTCGAACCATGGCATCAACAAACAATTCTTTTTATATAAGTATTTATATATCTAATCCTTTGTATTTTTAAAAATTCATTTTAAAATACTAAAACTCTTTTATAAATTCTACAAAAATTATTTTATGTTAATCTAGTGAAAAAGTTTAACATACAATTTTTAGTTTTCAAAAATTTATTTATTTAATATATATAATAAATAACTCAAGTTTATTCTATTTTATTTATAAAATTCTATAAAAATATCAAAACAATTTTATAAATTTCCACAAAAATTATTCTGAGTTTTTATAACAATAAACTTTTCAAAAATGATTTTTATTTCTGAAAAACCATTTATTTAATATTTTTAATCAATTTTTGTTTGTTTTAATCATATATAAATCATAATAAATTCATTTTTCAATGTTTTTGCACCAAAATTTTATATAAATTATTTCTATCTATTTGGAACAGAAATACAATTTTTAATTTAATAATTCTTTAATTTTAGTATTTTTAAATATTAAAGTTATATTTTGACAATTTGAAATAAATAGATTTAATATTCTTTTTTTAAGAAAATAATTTTTATAAAAATTATTTTCATACTTAAAACTTATTATTGTAACCATCTTTAATTTAAAATTTACAGAACGACTTTTGTTTATTTATCTATCAAATTTCTCTTATTTATTAAACATTTTATTTATTAATCAAACGAGCACTTATCCCCAATTCGAAGCCCTAGAATATATTTGTAGACTAGAAAGACTTAGACATATTTATTACCTTAATTATAGGGTAATACTTGGCATTGTTGGGCAACACATATTCTATTTTTCACGAGACACAACATTTTGCTAAGGTGAGTTTTACATAGCCCCTTTTCTATTTTCACTATTTTTGGGGTGAAACATGTTACAACATTCTATATGCAATTCAATCATAAAGTGTCTATGTGTTTTTCTATGTTGCATTATGTCTTAATCATGACTAGGGTAAGCACAATATTCTAGCATAATCATTAACATTGATCAGCCGACGGTATACAATGATAGATCTATTGGACTGACAATCCCACCCGGATACGTGCCTCCTACATAGGTAGCGTTGGTGATTGTTATCGCATAACATAATCGAGTGAACCATGAGCGTATGGGATGGACAACAATATAACAGTCACAAGGGTTGATTATGTACTCGATTTACTTCTAGTATCTTTTCACATATGGACTAGACTTGCCATGACACTTGAATTGTACAAGTTTTATTCGATCATCAAAACCTATGTAATTCTCACCAACTTTTGTTGACCCAAAAATATTTTCAAAATTAACATGTTTCAGGTAACAACGAAGCTGAGGCTTAGAGTATGCATGAGGATTATTATGAAGTTTATTTTGAAGTTATTTGAAGTTATTGCTTTATTTGTTATCATGTATTTGGGATTTCTAGACATCACCATATTTTGGATATTTATGTTATGAATAAATTATTTAAAATTTCAATTTATACCATGTGCTACTGAAACAATCATCAATACGTGACATCCCGATGTTTCCGCCATCGGTTGGGGTGTTACATTTTCCCTCCATTTTGCTACTTAAATAATCCATATCACAACATGGGCATGCTAACATGTCGTGCATACGTTCACCACTGACAGAGAAGCTGCTATTTTGGTCCACATCTATTTTTTGACAGCAAATTTTAAAACACCATAATTTCACCTCAGTACCTCACGTTCCATTTGCAAGGATTATATATGAGAACATCATACTCATATATGACCTCAACTCCTAAATTAATGGCCTTATAAACACATCTAAATTCAATCCTTGGATATTGTTTTCACGATGATTAACACAAGATAAGCATATGAATCTTTCAAATGCAACTAATGAGGTTAATTACGGACGATAAAAAAATCATACCTACAAAACACCTTTGAAATGCAACTATTTGGATCTAGTCCGTCAATACATAACCCAAGGCAGACTATAAAACAAATGTTCTATTCGAAATGTTTCCAAGACAAACCATCACTTGGATGTACGACCATCACACTTAGCTTCCTTTGAAGACCGTTATGCCAAGTCATATGCACAAGGGTTCTTTTTTATACATGAAGCCTTTGATGTCTAAAAGTAATCGACATTTATATCAAAATCAAAATAGGTTTATTCCATTTGTCTTGTAAAAATATTCAGTGCACACCAGAAAATGGAACAAGTTATAATCATTCATATAAAATTACACACAATAATTTTTGCAATGTGTTAAAATATAGGTAACTCATTACCCATTTATATTTTATATTTTCACATAATATTATTATTACATATGTTTTTTGTCTATTGCATGTATGTTGGACTAATGGATTGGATATTGGGCTATGCTGGATGCTTGTTTAAGTTGCTGATATTATGAGCCCAACCTAGTTCATGTATTGAAGTCTGGAGCAGCTTGTGAAACCCATTGGACTAGGATCCCAAGTTATTATAAAAACACAACCCAGCTGTCCACTTGATCAGCTAGGTGATCATCACCATAAATTCCTTCGTAATCCATGTGATATGTTATCTAAGGGTGATGATTGATCCAATGTGTGTTTGTTGTGTGGAACCTTCCAATGCCCCGATAAATAGATGTCTTCATCTCTTGAGAATAGTTTAGCCACAATTTTCTGTCATTCTCTCATTCACACACTCTCTCACAACTTTATTTCCCTGCACTTATTTATCTCGAATAAGTGATTAGGTTTTTGGGAGTTCTGTGTAGTTCTTGTGTTTAATAAGTTGTAATCATTGAGTTGTTTAGAGGTTTTGCTATATTTGTTTCTAGTGTTTGTAATAGATCTCTGTTTAGAGTTTTTGTTATTAATCTTTACAAGTCTTCTAGATCTGTTGTACTCTGGTTTCATATCATTTGACATGGTATCAAAGCCATAAGGCTCAGATTGTGGTATCTTCCGTCGTTATGTTGGGTGTGTTTCATGTCTCGAGTTCTTGGTGATCTTGTGGTCTTTCATTAGCCAGATCTGTCTTTTTGTTGATCATATCTAGCTTAGATCTGAATAATCTTAGATTTGTGAAGTTTTTCAGATCCAGGGTTTGGTTGGAAAGGACAAGTTGCTATTCAAGGATTCCTGGATATTTTGGAAGCATATTTTCTTTTGCTCTCTGGTTTGTAACCCTAAGTGAATGTTACGAACTACGAGTTGTTAGCGAAACCCTAGCTTGGGTCCCTATTTTGTGAGATTGTTCATTTACTCTGTTTTAAATTTCTGTTGAGTCTAGGAGCGTGGTCCGGGTTAGGGGGACTGGAGTTGGCTCATTACTTGGTCGAGTATGTTAATTGTTATTCTTAACTGATTGATTGAGTTGTTCACACCGTTTTTTATTGATTAATTAATACTCTATTGTAGTCTTGCTGTCTGATATGTGACTGCTAGTGTGTGCTTAGATCTAAGAACACAGACTCCTTTATTAAGACATGTCCCGACACCCTTGAGTAATGAACCTGGAATCTTAATCACTGGCAGGGCTTCGTATGTTGCATGCTTGTGTGACTTTACTGATTAGTATTAATTTCATTCTTTGTTGTGATATTTGTTTTTTTAATTCCTGTATGATTTTGTTTTGACTGGTAATCATGTCTGATACTAGTAGTGAGTCTAGTGTTGCTAGGCTTGGTGCTACACTAGTTAGTAAACTTGATGCTAGTGATCCTTTTTATCTTCATGCTAATGACACTGCTAATTTGACAATTGTGAATGTTAAATTGAAGGGTACCGAAAACTACACTGTTTGGGCTAATGCAATGATTTTAGCTTTACAAGTTAAAAACAAACTTGGTTTCATTAATGGTGATTGTGTCAAACCAGTTGATGATAATGTGTTAATGAGACAATGGGACAGATGCAATTCAATAGTTCTAACCTGGATTCTGAATTCGATATAAGAAGAATTGTACTTAGGACAAGTATATTCCAAGTTAGCTGCTAAAGTGTGGAAGGACATAAAAGAAACATACAATAAAGTAGAGGGGTCTGTTGTTTTTTATTTACACATAAAAATAAATTCTTTTAAACAAAATGGTTTAACTGTTGCTGATTATTATCATAAGATGAATGTAATGTGGAAACAAGTAGATCAGATTCTACAACTGCCTTTTTGTACATGTGAAGCTTCAAAAGATTTCAATAATGATCAAACTAATGTAGTTTTTAATGGGATTAGATGATGGTTTTCAGGGTGTTAGAACTAATCTACTTACAAAGGATGTTCTTCCTTCTGTAAAGGAAGCCTTTGTAGTAGTTTCTAGGGAAGAATCACATAGGAATTCTTCAAAAGGTTCTAAGTCAGGTCAAACTGTTAACTTTGTATCTAAAGTTAGCCAGCCTGTAGATTTCAATAAAAGAAATGTGAAGGCTAACCCTTTATTAAAATGTACCCACTGCAATAAAAATGGCCATTCTATCAAAAAGTGTTTTGAAATAATTGGTTACCCAACTTGGATGAGGTCCAAAGAGAATCTAAACAAGAAGGAAGTTGTAGCTAATAGTTCTACTAGTAATTCTAATGTGTATATTCCTTTTACAACTAGTGAGCCTATTGAATGAAAAACCAAGTGATGTTGCTCAAAACTGCAATGTTTCAGGTAGTTTCTTTTGTACGCTTCTTCTGTAAATACAAATGTGTATTGTTTTATTAGTAGTAATGGGATACTGAAAGGTATTGAGTGGATTTGTGATTCTGGGACAAATGAACATATGGTAAATGATGAAAAATATTTAAGTGATTATGTAGATGTATCTCAACTTAACATTAGAGTTAAACATCCCAATGGTACTTTTTCTTTGGTAACTAAAATTGGTACTTTGCATTTGGCTGATGGTGTTGTTTTACAAGATGTACTTGTTATTCCTGAATACTCTATAAATCTGTTATCTGTCCATACGTTAGCCATACATAATAAGTTGTATGTTGGTTTTGATGAACATAACTATTATATCCAGGATTTGTCAACCAAGAAAACCCTGGTGACTGGTAAATAAATGGATGGTCTTTACATATGTGGGAATGTTTGTTTGTCTAATATGGTGTGTTTGGATAATAAAAGGTTGTATGGTTTGTGGCATGCTAGACAAGGACATCCTTATGATCAAGTTGTTAATGTTTTAAAATATAAACATGTTTATCTAAAATTGATAACAATGATCCATGTGAAGTATGTCATAGGGTTAAGCAGCATAGGGAATCATTTCCTATAAGCCAACATAAAACTATTCAATTAGGTGATATCATTCATCTTGATGTATGGGGTCCCTATAAGGTTCCTGATAACGATGGAAATAGATATTTCTTAACCATAGTGGATAATTTCACAAGAGCAGACTGGGTTTGTATGATGAAGTATAAAACATAAGTTTTTGATTATGTGGTAAATATTGTAAATATTGTTGATACTCAGTTAAAAAAGAAAGTAAATATTTTCAGATCAGATAATGGAACTGAGTTTGTTAACAAACAATTCAAAGATTTTTGTAATTCCGAAGGAATCATACACCATACAACTTGTGCTTACACACCTCAATAGAATGGGATTGTTGAGAGAAAACATAGACATTTACTTAATATTGCAAGGGCTTTGTTGTTTCAAAGTAATTTACCTGTTCGTTTTGGGTCTGAATGTGTATTAACTACTGCCTCTTTGATTAATAGGACACCCTCTTCTGTGCTAGCTGGAAAAACTCCTTATGAGTAAATGTATGAATTTGAACCTTTCCTAGAACATCTTAGGATATTTGGATGCCTGTGTTTTTTGTACTGTGTTAAATGAGTCAAACAAGTTAGAAAGTAAAAGTGAAAAATTTGTTTTCATAGGCTACTCTTATGAGAAAAAAGGATACAAAGTGTTTAGTTTGGATAGTAAAACTGTGTTCTTCTCAAGAGATGTTAAGTTTTATGAAAATTTCCTTCCTTTTAAAGAAAAAATGGTTTATGAAATGTTGACTCAAATCCTTTTAAACAAGTTACAAACATAAACTTTTTTACCTATATGAAAACACAGATTCAGATACCTTAGGTGTAAATGAACCCAATGATGAGGAAAAGGATAAAAAAGGGTTAAACCGAGAAAATTTAGACTCAGGAACACATTGGTCTTAGCAATCAGGTTCTGTAGACAGAACCACTAGAGGCTTGGCTACTAAACAACTGCTTAGGAGTTTAGTCTAGAACCTGATAGGGCAGAGGATGTGACTACTGAAAATGAAAACGGTAGCTTAGATTCTGAGGGTTATACTAATGAAGTATCTGAATCTGCTATTAGAAGGTCTATTAGAGAATCTCAAATCTCTAAAAGGTTTAATGTTTTTTTTTTTTTTTTTATAGAAGGGAAGGTTAAATATGGTGTAGAAAAAGTTGTAACCTATTCTAATTTGTCCATAGAAAACCAATGTTTTGCTTCTATTTTAAACAAAAGTGTTGAACCCAGACACTATGTTGAAGCCTCTAAGGACCTAATTGGATTAAAGCTATGAATGAGGAGTTAGAGGATTTACATAGGAACAACACATGGGATATTGTAGATCTTCCAAAGGGTAAAAGTAAAATAGGATGCAAATGGGTTTTTTAAATCAAGTATAAGGCAACAGGTGAAATAGAAAGGTATAAAGCTAGATTGGTTGCTAAAAGTTTTAGTCAGAAATAGGGTATAGACTTTGATGAAACTTTTTCACCAATAGTCAAAACTTGTAACTGTTAGATGTATAATATCTATGGCAATAGAACATGAATGGAAAATTTTCTAGTTAGACGTTATCAATGCTTTTTTTTATATGGTGATTTAAAAGAAGATATATACATGTATGAATAATAAAAAAGTTTGTAAACATAGGAATTCTCTTTATGGACTAAAACAGGCACCAAGAATGTTGAATGCCAAACTTGTTGGTGCCTTAACTGAGTTTGAATATACTCAAAGTAAATGTGATTTCTCAATGTTTGTTAAACATGATGATTCTATGTTTATAGTTTTACTTGTATATGTGGATGACATTCTATTTACTGGAAATTCAGTAAAAGAAATAGAAAGGGTCAAATCTGCTATTAAAACTATATTCCTTATAAAGGATCTTGGTGAACTGAAATACTTATTAGTAATTGAGGTTATTAGGTCTGATCAAGGATTTAGTTTAACTTAGAGAAAATATTGCATTGAATTGTTAAGTGAATATGGTATGACAGGTTGTAAGCCTGTTAGTAGTCAAATTAACCAAAATCATGTGTTAAACAATATGTTTGTGAGTGGCAATAAACCCCTTGAAAATGTTACTGGATACCAAAAACTGGTTGGAAAGTTAATCTATTTATCACATACTAGACCTGACATCTCTTACACTGTGCATGTTTTAAGTCAGTACATGCATAAACCTTGTACTTGTCACTTAAAAATTTCTATGAGACTATTAAGGTATCTTAAAAATGCTCCTGGAAAAGGAATTATGTTTTCAAAGTCAAAAGCTTCAAATCTTGTAGCTTTTGTTGATTCTGACTAGGGCAAGTGCATTGAGACTAGAAGGTCAGTTACTAGTTTTTGTGTATTTTTTGGTAGCAATTTGATTACTTAGAAAAGTGAGAAACAGTCTGTTGTTTCTAGATCATCTATTGAAGCAGAGTTTAGGGCCATGTGTGAAGCCTCTTATGAAGTAATATGGTTAAAGGATTTATTATCTAAACTTGGTGTTTTAATAAAAACTCCAGTATAATTGTTTTGTGATAATAGTGCTGCTATTGCCATGGCATCAAACCCAATTTTCCATTATAAAACAAAACATTTTGATATTGATTTGTTTTTCCTAAGGGATTTGGTCACTGGGGGAATGATTAAGATAGTTAATATTGAATCACAAAACCATTGGCTGATGTTTATACAAAGGCTTGCTAGCTTGTTTGTCAACATGAAGAACTTTGTGCTCGGCTGCAACTATTTGACCCATTTAGGTAATCAAATTGAGGGGGGGGGGGGTTGTTAAAATACAGGCAACTCATTACCCATTTATATTTTATATTGTCACATAATATTGTTATAACATATGTTTTTTGTCTATCACATGTATGTTAGACTAATGGATTGGATATTGGGTTGTGCTGGATGCTTGTTTGAGTTGCTCATATTATGAGCCCAACCTAGTTCATGTATTGAAGTCTGGAGAAGCTTGTGGAGCCCATTGGAGTAGGAGCCCAGGTTATTATAAAAACACAACCCAGCTATCCACTTGATAAGTTGGGTAACAACCGTCTATTCCTTCACAATCCGTGTGATATGTGATCTAAGAGTGATGATTGATCCGAAGTGTTTGTTGTGTGGAACCTAACAAGGCCCCTATAAATAGGTGTCTTCATCTCCTAAGCATAGTTTAGCCACAATATTCTGTCATTCTCTCTTTCACTGTCTCTCTCTCTCTCTCTCGCAACTTTGAACGATTAGGGTTTCTTCATTATTGTCCCACACTTATTCATTTCGAATAAGTGCTTAGGTCTTTCGAAGTCCTATCTAGTTATTATGTTTATTGTGTTGTAATCATTGAGTTGTTTAGAGGTGTTGTTATCTTTGTTTCCAATGTTTGTAATAGATCTTTGTTTAGAGTTTTTGTTATTAATCTTTACAAGTCTTTTAGATCTGTTGTACTATGGTTTCATACCATTTGACACAATGAATTTTCCATTTTCTATCATTTTGGTTTCTAGGGAGGATCTCATTGTCGGTATCGGTTTTCTAGTTATGCTTCAAACCTCAACTATTTAAAAAAACAAACATTGTAAAGCTTTGAAATTTTTAATTTTTATATAAACTTTTTTTAACTTTTCGATTATTTCATCTTTCCTATTTATAAAGTGTGTGTTTATAAATACATAATCATTAACAATAAACCATAAATTTAAATTAATTATTAGAATAAATATATTAGTTTTTTTTTTTTTTTTGAACAACAAATTTCACTCCTTGTGGGACTTGAACCCATGATCTCCCCCTTAGGTGTTCCTAGAAGCTTTGCTTCTACCATTGGGCCACCAACCCCAATAGAATAAATATATTAGTTAGTACACATTTTGTTAAAACTTAAGGTTTACAACGGGTCATGGGTCATTAAACACATGCATGAATGAATGTTTCTTTCTCAAGCTATTCATGTATCTAAACGGAGATGGTCATTGCTAGTTGTGCAATTGCTCTAATAAAAGTAATATCGCATTAATTTTAACGTTACAATATTAGTTTTATTAAAATATTATGAAAAATGACATGTAGTTTGTCAAGCATCATGTGGTGACGTTGATAGCCGAAAGACAAGGAGTAGATCCATCAATCGACCTCTGTCACGATTGTTGAGAGTTACGTGCCTTATGTCCAAACTTTGTTCAAAACTACTAACGAGTCGGGGGTCTCACTTGAAGCAACTCATTTATTCATGTGTAGTAGATGTAAGATTGTTTATATCTTACCCTCGTCAGACTCTACCTTAACTTTGCTATTTATGTGATTTACTGAATATGATAATAACAACGAATACAACAATTTGTTAAAACAATTAGAAAACACCGATAACTAAATAAACTCGATGATTACATAGACAATGATGTAGCATGTGACGAAGTACAACGTATCTCCCTATATGAGTGATCTATTATTGATTGGCTTCAAACCACATGGCCCTATGATTCCACGTCATTTCATGGTCCCAATTGTTATCTTGAACATTGGTGGCTGTCAAATTTAAAGGCACTTTCGATGGTATGGCATCAATGTCCTACTTACAACCTTGCAATTGAATCTTGATTATGAAGATGAAGCACAAAAGTTCTAAAAGTCTCCTGGTTAAGATTGCAAAACCTAATATAAATCAAATCTTGTCAATCACAAAAGTGTGTTAAAAAAGCATATATGTACTTCGTAAGCTCCAAACAATGTGTGGTCTATTACGACTCAACCAGTGGCATCATAACGTTAACGTATAAGAATATATCAATTTAGTATTACAATCACATCTAGCTTTCAAAATGAGAAATATCTCAAGAAATAATTTTTTTTACAAAGAAACTTTTCTTTACTAATTGATTTATCCGTCTCTAAATGTCTTCTTTGTTTTGTAATGTGGATAGATTATAGATATCTCGGTTTTTTTTTATATCATTTGTGACTTCGATACTTTGTGAATAATATTATCTAGTTTTTAGATCAATCTACCTCGTGGGTATATGAAATCTTTAATTGGATTAGACATAAGGGTTTATATCTAGGAATGAGATGTTCTGTTCAATGAAAGTTCAAAGTGCAATTGGATATCTATAAACTATATCTATACTACTATATAGTGTATTCTGAACGGGTAACATCGTCATTTCATATTTATTTATATGGGCAAAAATGTAATTTCACTAAATTGGTAAGAACAATTTAATATGAAAATTTAATGCAAGTCCAATTTCATTTATAATCCCTTTTTTATTAATTTTGTTTTTGTTTTTGATATATATCATTAACACATTTAAATTGACAAAATTATAAAAGTCGTCCTTTATCTATATCTATACTACTATATAGTAGTGCTGGACGGGTAAATTGGTCATTTCATGTTTATGCATAAGGGTAAAATTGTAATTTCATTAGAATAACAAGACAAATTTAATACAACTATTAATTTCGATTAATTAATGACAAAAAAACAAGAAATTAATGAGAGCATTTACATTTGGGGAACTAAATGTATGTGTCTGTATCTACCAAATTATATGGGGTGAGTGTAAATGGTTGTGAGTAGAGGAGAGAGAAAATATTTGGTGGAATCACTGTTCACCCCTATATTTGAAAAGCCATTGTTCACCCCTAAATATATTTTAATATTTTTTAAAGTGGTTGTGAGTGAGGAAAGAGAAAATATAATGATAAATGTATAAAAAGTATTATTATTTTAAAAAAGAGAGAAAATTTTAGGGTGAAATAGTGATTTTTAGTGTAATTTGATGGAGAAAATTTGGTGAAGAAGATGTGAATGCTCTGATTCTATATCTATATCTATACTACTATCTATATCTATATCTATACTACTATATAGTGGGTGCTGGACGGGTAAATTGGTCATTTCATGTTTATGCATAAGGGTAAAATTGTAATTTCATTAGAATGACAAGACAAATTTAATACAACTATTAATTTATATTAATTAATGACAAAAAAAAAGAAATTAATTATTAATGAGAGCATTCACATTTGGGAAACTAAATGTATGTGACTGTATCTACCAAATTATATGGGGTGATTGTAAGTGGTTGTAAGTGGAGGAGAGAGAAAATATTTGGTGGAATCACTGTTCACCCCTATATTTGAAAAGCCACTGTTCACCCCTAAAAATATTTTAATATTTTTGAAAATGGTTGTGAGTGAGGAAAGAGAAAATATAATGATAAATGTATGAAAAGTATTCTTATTTTAAAAAAGAGAGGGAAAATTTTAGGGTGAAATATTGATTTTAAGTGTAATTTGATGGAGAAAATTTGGTGAAGGAGATGTGAATGCTCTGATTAATAGTTGAAGGTTGAAAAAAAAGACAAAAACAAGAAACAAAAAAGTTAGTTTGTATAATACACCATTCACAATTCACAATTTTAAACCCGTAGATTTTGTATGTCTTATCTACAATAAATTAACCGCAAACAAACTCACATGTTCGTTATAGAATTTTTGGAATTAGCCTGTGGAGATTAACAAACAACTAGCAAGAATGCACTTTACCCGTCATGCTTTCGGATAATAGCGTAATGTTGTTTTTAATCAATAATAGAGGATAAATTTGGTCCAGTTGTAAGTTGGTTTGAATCTCTAAAATATAACAGGTAAAAGTAACAGGTGGAATATGGATGTTTAGCGCGACTGTTTTCGGGTTATTCAGGTTATTTAAATTACAATTTGATTTATGTTTGAATTCGAATGGAGCTATATAAACAAAATTATATATATGTACTTTTTATAAAAGAAATTCAAGTTATATATAATTCAATTGGAATTTTTAGGTCGAATCAGGTCGAAAATAATAAATTTGACCAAACGCAACATCCGAATATCGTACAGTACCGCCGCAACGCGCGGGCTCCTTCTAGTGTTTATAGCGAATTGCAAACCATGTCCTTTAGAAACACAAATTACAGAAAACGTACTTTGTGTTTACAAATCTTTACACGTTATGGCCTTTGACACTAACTCAGTTAAGTTTTCTTGGTTAATGTGGACAAGTGGACCCCATATGACCGTAGATTAGTTTTTTTACCCATTTATTATAAAAATAATCTTTTAATACATAAAACTATATACACACACACAACTCTCTCTCTCTTTTCTCACCCTTAAATTTAATCTTTCCCTCACTCTTTGCCAACCGACACTATCACCCACCACCACTATGCCCTCACATGAGGCACCCTTTGTCATATTTTAACGAGAAAAAATAACTGGGTCAGGTAAATGGACGTAATATGTAAGAGTTTGTAAATACAAAGTACGTATTCTGTAATTTATGTTTTTAAAGGACATGATTTCCAACCCAGTATAAACATAAAAGAAGATTTTTGTAATTTACTCTTTTAATCATTAAGACGCTCATTAACTATGTATATACACACATCTACAACGGTTCACCTCCTTTCTAGTGCCTCCTCATTGCAGAAACAACTATTCACCTCATTTCCATCAACACACCCTTTAAACCACCATTAGGTGTGACTGATCACATCTTCAATCACTGTGCTTCTTTCGATATCCCTAATCGGTTATAACCGGAAAATCCCTTCCATTTACCAATTGAATACTACTTTATACCCTTCATAATAGCATCATGGTTTCTATATGGACGGAGTTGAGAAGAAGACAAGCCGAATCATAGGTGATGTTCATGTGTCCACAACTGGTGGTTGAATTTGGAGGTCCTACGAACCAAATTTTTGGATTGCAATATGAACATATTAACCGTGCGGTAATTGCTTTGATTTACCTACTGTTTTCATGAAATCTTCTCTTTTTAGGGGGTTGTTTCTTTGTCACAACAAATATAGCATATACTTTAAAAAAAGGTAATATTGATTGTAAGTTTCTTAGTTAATTTATATTAGATGTTTTGTTATTGTTAGTTATTGATGTTAGCAACCATTTATATTATTGGGAAATTAACAATTTAGTTTGGTTAGGTAGAAGAATCAAATCTGAAATCTTTGTTTAGCACATCATAAAACATGTTTAAAACTAAACAAAATTGTTTAAATTCAGATACATAACCTAAGTGAAGATGTTCGTTCGGTGATTACTAAGTTAAGGCTAGGCAAATTCTTGATTGTAGAGGAATTCCTACTGTTGAACTTTATTTGTATACTAATAAAGGAATTTTTATAGCTTCTGCTTCAAGTGGTGCTCCTTTGGAATGCAAGTTCTCTCATGTTTTGTGACTTAGAATAGTTAATTATGTCTGTTAATAGTGGTTGGAGTGATGTTTTCGAGTTATACACATTAGCAATCTTGGTTAAAAATTAAGAATTAGTAACTTCCGTTTAAATGTAAGATGATGATGGTGCTTTTATTATTTACTTAATTACTTGCAACATATAAGGGGTCGCTCTGATAAACCAGTGACCATAGATTTGACCGGATGTCTGACCATGTTAAAAAACATAAGGTGATTTTTATTACATTTTCTTTGATATTGCAGTTTATCTCCTCCAAAAAATAGCTAGAGTGCGAACTTCAATTAGATAGAATTAGAATTAGAATGATTTTTGTTGTTTAACTTTCATACATTGACAATTAGTTAATGGATTTTGATTGTTTAACAAGTAAGGAATACGTTTATATTACGCTCACTTAAAGAGGATTGGCAACACCCGCTGCTATAAATTATAAATTGTCGACTCCACTGCAACGTGCGAGCTCACAATACAATTTCCCACATAAACAAATTTTGTATCAGAAACACACGTGGGGGTTCGAATGTAACATATTATTACTTAGGTGCTTTAACCAACCGGCATAGATTGTCACCTTACTTACCTCACCGTTTAGACAGCGCTTCAAATCAAGCAGAAAAACATACAGCAAGCCGATTAACCAAACAACGTCCAGTCCCGCTGCAACGCGCGGGCTCCTGCTAGTGTGATAAAATGAATCCTTTATATAGGATTCGATCAATTAATCACATTGAATGGGATAAAATAACACAAATTTATTTGGCAGTTGTTTGATTTGTGGTTGTAACTACTACAGTTACTTACATGAGTTCCTTAAATAATACAAAGTTGCTACTATACTGCAAATTTGATATCGATCTACAAATTTCCTAATGTTGTACAAGTTTGGTATGGATGTACAAATTTGACACCACTAGTTTCATTCTACCTTTGCGACCCTAGCTGAAGAAACAATGAGTAACACGGTGGTTACGAGTAAGCACCGTGGGGTTAATAACTCTTATTAGCTCAGAAACAATCCTTCACCCAAACCTATAGATAAACCGTAATCGAGAATTTAAAGTAAAGTGTGTGTGTGTGTGTGTGTGTGATGAAAGTAAACACGACAGTTTAAGTGGTTCGGTCTTGTATGACCTACGTCCACTGTGAAGAGTCGAGTATATTATTACTTGAAAGATTCTAAAGTATTACAATGACTACTCTAACTCTTGTATACAATGATAATTTTTGGGATCCTTTGCAAAGGAGATGAAGTCCTCTATTTATAGTAGATGTCGTGGGCTTAGGGAAAGGCCCACGAGAAGTCCTGGCTTGTCCCGGCCGTGCCCAGGCCCATATGCCTTTGGCCCATGAAAAAGGCGGGAAAAGGAGATCTATGCTGCTAACATCATTGGCAGTTGAGGTTGGTCTGCTTGATGGACACGTGGGGGGCTGTGATTGGCCGGCGGCGGCATGTTGAGCTGACACAGTATGGTTGACTTATCTGCTGGCGTCTGACGTGACGCCTGTGAGTAGGTAAGCATGTCTGTGCAATACTTTAGAGGTAGCATGGTGTAAGCATGGGAGCAGTCAATTCACTGTTCGCGTCAGTAGTTGTTGGACCACTGCCTACACGTGTCACCATCTGGATGGCGACATCTCTGCTTATCTGTGAGTGAATCTTCTTACTCCTTGATCTTCCGTACCTCGTACCAAAAGATGGTGATGGGCAAATATTCCGCGCATGAACAGACGCGCGTGTATTCTCCTAAAGTGGTGATGTGGATAAGGTTCCACCACATGTAGATTGACCCCTCACGCGGGGTAAGTTCCGCCTAAATGTTCCGCGGATTGAAGACGTTTCTTGATGTTGGCGGTTTGAAATTTCGGTTTGGGACTGAATCCATGGATCGATTAAGCAAATACAACTCGGTTTTAGACGGAGATTGGAGACGAAACAGAAATAGATGAAAAAAATGTCAACACAGATTTGTATTACATCAAAAACGGTTACAGACACTGTTATCAGTAGGATAAACATCTATCTTGGGCCGGGGGAGGTCGGGCATGACCTCCGCCTTGAGAGCATTTTAAGCACAAACTCACAATCTTTAATGAAAAACAATACATGAGATTGTTATTTATAGACCCAGTTGGTTCGACCCTTGCAGGGTTCGAATCAACTGGTTCGACCCTTTCAAAGCACGAACTAAGGACATCGCTATAGATATTCGAATATGGTCACAAAATACTAAATTTAAAAGAATGAAGCTGTTTTGAAAATTCTTTTATAGTTCTTTTAAATGTTCTGATGGTGATTGCATGCGACAAAAGAATGAATCCTACAAAGAATATCTTTGCTTATTTTTCGAAATGCTTATCAACATCAGTGAAGTATATCATGATATGCTATGCCTTATTTTGGATACCAAAGTATTTTCTTCAAATGCTTATTTTCCATTCCCTTTTGAAACTATGTATAAGGTAAATGAAGTACGATGAATAAAGTTTGTCATTGATAAAACTAATACTTGCACCATCATACAGCTTCAAGGTAGCAACTTCATAGTTTAGTCAGTACTAATCTAACATTATTTGTTATTTGCTTTTTGCGATGGTCTAATGCCGTTGCTACGTTAGTGATTGATGATTTATGTCACAAATTAACGATCGACTTAAATCTGGTTCTAATTTTGTGAGGGACTAGCTTAAGATAGAGGAGTTATGTCGTGAAATTAAAATCAGGATACTAAATAAATATATTTGTGTATATTTGAATGAAAACAAGAAAAAAGAGTTCTATATTGTCTAATAGAACAAAGATTAATACCTTAAACGAGTCAATCAACATCAAATCTGTCTATCAAAGTGCTTCTCTTAATGCTGAAGATATATCTTTCAAACTAAGGAAAAGAAGATTATTCCATTATTAGTCAAATAGTAATGGATATTCTCATGAGTAATGGAAGAAAAAAAAGGTGTACGTACTAGATTATCACATACATGGTTGACGTTTTTGTTGCGTTTAAGTTATAAACATGTGTATTAAGAAGAGAGGTGTCATCCTTCGTTTGTATATAAGCTAGGGGCACCGTTTATATATCATAGAGAACAAAATACAGTTAACTTTTTCAACTCCATTTTATGTTCTTTCATGGTATTATAGCTTGTCTAGGTTTTAGAACCTATTATTCATACATATTTGTTATTTCATATTCCATTCAATTCAATTTTCGATAGTGTTAAATTTAGAATTTAGAACCTCAAGAGCATATCATCATACTAGAATAGAAAGGGAAAATCACATATTTAGCTATTGAGATCGATGAAAAGCCAAAACAGCCAAATGAATAGTCTCTGCAGACACGCCTTACGGAAAACAAGACCCTTAATCAGGTGATTTGAGGACCCCTAAACTACTAGCGAATCAAAACTAGGGATGGCAATGGGCCGTGTTTGGGTCGGGTATTGGTAATCTCATACCCATACTCGATTATAAAACCGTGTCTCAAACCCGACCCAATACCCGTCGGATATTTTCCAACTAATTACCCATCGGGTATTGGGCATAACCGAAAGAATATCAGGTATACCCATTAGTTTGTTAAAAGTTACTCACTTGGATTTCCAAAAAAACATTTTTTACCATTATAATTATTATTTACTTTTATTTATTTAACAATTATTGTAAATTAAAATATACATTACATATATATAAGTTTTATTATAAAAAAAGATAATTTTATAATTTTAATATAATTTTAATATAATTTAATGTATATACTTTACAATATAACAAATATAAATAATATTACAAATACACATTCCCTAAGAAAACTTAGTTTTCTCACATAATCAACATACTAAAATAAATCACTAAAATAAAAATATAAAAAAAGGTTTTGGGTATATGACTGGGTATGGGTATGTAGTTCAGATAATTTGGCCATGTATCATGACCTAATCCCATACTCGTTCCAACCTACGAATTTTTTTAAAACTAATGCCATATTCGTCCCAAACCCATCAGGTTACGGTTATACCCATCCCATATGTTTTGGGTATACCCTTCGGGCTCGGGGGTTTTTGCCATCTCTACACGACACGTGGAAACGATTTTCGAGACGGGTTTTCAAACTCTCCTCATGGGTCTTTAAAGACCCCTTAAGGAAAACATTCCCACGTGTCGTGTTTTGATTCGCTAGTAGTTGAAGGGTCTTCAAAGTCGCCTGAGGTGTGTGGGTTTTCGTGAGGCATCTTCGCATAGACGCTTAACGTGGCTATTTTCGTATTTTAGAAAAGTCAATGGCTAAAATTCTGATTTTCCCTGCTGGAAAATTCAAAAAGAAAAGTCTGGAGCATAAACTACTCAATTTATAAATTCATGCTTGCAAGCAACTAAAAATAAGAAGAAATTTACCTGTATATATCTAACTTGTCTTATATGCTTAGCTTTAAGTGGAACAACTATAATAATTCAAAGCTTTTTTTAATGGTGAACCAAAGACCACCTGACATGACAGTGGGTTAGGACAAATAAATGGTTGCTCACTGAGCAACCCATGACCACCAAGTCACCAATTTTGAAAGAAAACTATCGCCCGAAGACTCACTACGATAAAACCCATCTAGCTCGGATTCGAACTTGAGCCCAAATAGCTTCAAGTTCTTTGCTTAATTTCCGGATGCCACTACACCAAATAATGGGGACAAACCATCATAATCCAAGTAATTCCTGATAGTCATTCATTAGGTCAAAGGATACGACACCTATATTATAGGATTTTCTCTTATTTAAGTTCATTAATATTCTTAGTTATGAGAATGGTAAAATGATCTTGATAGCCTTACAAAACCAAATCCTACAAAATTCAAGTAGTTCACCTCTATAGGATAAAAAAAACCATATGATGCAAAGCAGACTTAAACCTTAAATATTAAAATTCTAGGAAAGCCCTAAACAGGAACAAGCAGTCGACAACGTCCTAGTGATTATCAACTATCGAACAATTTCCAATTAATTAACCTACCAATCCCAATTTATATTTCTAACCTTTAGGAAAGGTTTGCACACCATAGTTCGTTGATTTTATGAGTATATTAAACTTGCATAATTCTAAGTACAAGAACTAGCCCAAAAACTAAAGTAATCGAACCAGAATAGCTTCATTACCCAGGGATATTTCTATGTGCCCAAACCCATAAAACCGACAAATAAACAATTCAATCAACCAACACCAATATACAAATATTCAATACTATCAAAGTGAAGTCATATAATTCAACACATCTAATGAAACCAAAATCCATTCAAAATTGCAACATATCTAGTTCATTAGTCGTAGACACCCATGAATGGTTTAGTTACTCATATGGTTCAGAAAGATAATCAGCAAGTCTAGTAAAACCAAAGTAAACATGTTTCAATTGATAAAAACATGTAACAAAAACCAAATCTAACCGAAAGCCTGTCGAATCTTGATTTAAAAGCTTGGGACCTCCCCTTTAGCTCCAAAATATCCCCTTTAGTTGTTCAAATCGTCTCTTTCTCAATAATGATCGGTTAGGGTGTTTTAAGTAGGTTAAGATCGGCTGGAAATGATATGTGGGCTTAAACAATTTTTTCCCGTCAAGGAGTTGCTCACGAGGTGCGAACGACCCAACCTACAACCTCGTGTGTCGCGAGGAAGTCATAGCCACGAGTTAGGTTTGCATCTTCTTCTTGGACCTGATCCAAATAGGCTCCTATTTTTTTCATTCTTATTTCCTTTGGGCTCACATTCCCTTCTTTTCTAGTCATTATTATTTAATACTTTTTTTCTTTCAAGTAATAAAATTTAAAGTTCTTTTATAAAATTCCTTGCCCACCTCTAGTGTTAGTAGCTTAAACATTGTTCCTCATTTTAAGTTCTTTTTTCACGAACACCTATAAAATAATAAAATGAATAAATTCATACTAAAGAATGACTCAAAATGAATAACAAACCATTAAGTAATATAGAAAATACATAGACAAATAGATATTGAATCAGTTTCTTATCACAGTTCTTCAATGAACAATTATTGTATCAAAGTTAATGCAGCGGAATAATATTAATTATTCTAAGTTAACAGTTTACTTCTATGATCAATAAACGCTCCCCCTCAAATGTATAACTAAAGTAGCACCAGCGTATATGATAATCAAAGCAGTAAATGATATAACAATTAAGAGTTTCCAAATGTTTCTTATATATTAGAAAAGATATATTCTGCAAGTGTAATCTGTATCTAATAGATGGTGTGAACCCATCTATTTATAGACAGAAGTAAACGTACATAAGAAGTATAAATCTAATACTAAAATACTACAACAGGCTGTAGTGTTGGAACTTGTATAAAAATATCTTAAAAATAATCAAAAACTAATATAATACTAAACTGCTAAAGTTCAAGGCCAGTGGGAAGCTTCTACTGGAACTGCTGATGAGTAATCAACTTCTGATGAGTAATCCTTCAGGAGTTGTTTTTCAGTAGTTGTTCTTCAGATGTTTGTCTAGTTCATCTTAAGAACTTTACTCTTTAGCACTTTGTCTCAGCTTCAGTCTTCATCAGTTCTTCCCTTTAATTCTTCAGCACTTTCTATACTTAGCCAAAATAGGCAGAGATGATTTTAGACTAAGGTTAACAGGCTTGTCAATCCTCTTTGACCCAACAATCTCCTCCTGGATTGATGAAGCCTGTGACAACTACCAAAATTCGGGTATTATACATACATAATAATAACTACTAAAATAATAGCAAAAAGTGTGTGTTAGACTTAATTGGTGATAATTAGAAACTTCAAAAAATGTATTAGCAATGTCCAAACAATTTATAGGATTTATTGGGAATTTTAGGAATTTTCGTATCACTCTGTGATAAATTACCCGTATTGAACATTGATGACGACCCAGTTAACTTTAAGGAGTCTAGGTTTAACCCATAATACTTAGTTTGGCATGGAATAATCTTTTCAAGATGAAAATATTATTAAAACCAATAAAGACTAGGGCTGATAGTTTTTAAATTGCTTTGGTCTAGTTATTCAACGTTTTAGTGTTTTAACGCGAATACGAGACCAGGTACAATAGGGAAACCTCTAATATAATCAACTTAGGTAAAAATAGATATTTTTAGTGGGGAATATTATTTTTTGGCCAAATGGGTGAAAACTTTAATTATTTAATATATAAAGGTTTTATATAAAATTATGAGGTGTGTATATTATATTTATAAGTTTTATAAAAAAGATATTAACACCCAACCCCTCCCTCTACCATAACCGGGACAACACCCCCA
Source organism: Ambrosia trifida (assembly GCA_028751855.1). NCBI lineage: Eukaryota > Viridiplantae > Streptophyta > Magnoliopsida > Asterales > Asteraceae > Ambrosia > Ambrosia trifida. Next base: position 148,816,854 of record CM054122.1, on the reverse strand, counting down.
TTATAATATTATTATAATTTTTTTATTATTCCAATCATTACTATTAATAATACCTACACATTCTTATTTCACCCGTTCCTACTCATCCTTCTCTCACACACTCAAAACACACACTTAAGAAAAACCATCCAAATTCTTCTTCTTCTTCTTTTTGGCCGAACCCACCCACCAACACCATAATAATCTTGTTTTGTTTAACTTATTATAAAAATGGACTAAAAACATAGATAGTTAAGTGTTCTTGGTGATTTGAAGCAAAAAAAATCCAAGGTTTTTAGAGAGAGAAACAAGTTTGAGGCATCAAAACCCACGTTTTTGAGGTATTTTATAAGGGTATGTTCTTGAACTATAATCTTGTATTAAATCTTTAAATTTTCTGATTTTGTTAAGTTTTCCACCAAACAAAGATGGGTTTTAAAATGGTTTTAATAAAAGAAATAATGGGATCAGAAAATTGGTGGGAAAGCTTAATGTCAAGATTTTGAACTTCTGAAGAGCTTTCATTTGCAATGGTGGGAAAGCTTTGACTAAATGATGTGCTTTCTTTAAATTCAAAAGTTTCTTTTTGGATCATTTCACTACCATCATCAGCAGTTTTGTGAATGAAATCAATTGGTGATTCAGTGTGGTTATAACCAATACCAAACTTAACATTTGATGCAGTTTGTTTGTTACGCAACATTTGATAACCTCTACATGACACAACCCAATTTTCACAATCAACCATGGTGTCAGCAAGCTCTTTACTCACATTTCCTAGGTTTTTTATCATGATTTTTATCTGTGTTTGGGTTTCAATAGGATTATATGTCAATTTAGAAATTTCTTTTGCTTTTAAAGCAAGTTTTCTTTCTAAATCACATTTCATTTGGCTATATTTTCTTTCAGGGTCATTGGCCTTGCCCTGTAGGTGCACATTGGTTTCTCTTATTAAAGCAAAAGCTTTTTTCCTAAATGTGAACAAAGCTTTAAAATAAATTCTTGTGAAACTTATGATAATGCAGAATTAGAGGAAGATCCCTCAAAAGCCACTAAGGCAAAGTTCTTTCTGCCATTATCTGGTTCTCCCAGTTGATGTCAAAGACTTTGTTGTCAGCATCTGGACTGCATTCAGATGTGTCAAATGGAAGGCTGCTCCAATCAACATACCCTGATATGAACAGAGTTTGTTGGCTGGGTTGTTGAGGTTGTGGAGGTTGAGCAGCAGCGGTAGAAGGCATATATGGTTGGCCCTATTGTTGAACAGGCATCTGAACATATTGTATTTGTGGCATGTATTGGATTTGTGGAGCTTGTGCCTAGACAAAATGTGCACTTCCCTATGATCCTTTATTTTTATTGTAACCGGAGTTTGGTTGATTTCCATACTGTGATTGGTTGTAGCTAGGGCTTCTACACTCTCTAGCAAAGTGTCCCAACTTCTGACACATATGACATCTAAGTTTAGATTTATCAAAACTAACTTTTGTTTGATTATTTAGTCCGGGAAATTTTTTACCCGACCTTTTATAAAATTTGTTTGTTTTAATGCTTAACATGGCCAGTTGGTGTAGTATGTCCATTTCTTCTAAATCATCACTACTGAAACTTTTTAAGTCATCAAGAATAAAACACATATTATCAGTATTTCATTTTCATAAGCTAGATATGATCTTTCAGATGAGATCCTAGCTGTGATGTCAATGTGGTCAAAAGAGCCAAAATCATTAGAAGAAGATGTTGAGTCTTGTCCCAATAGAGATGTACTACCAGGAACATAATCATCAGCAATTTTGTCAGAATTTTGCAACTTTTTCTTTTCGTTAATTTCTCTTTCAATAGTTAACAATCTCTCATGTAATTTTGTGAGTGTTAGGGTGTCAAAATTTGAACTTGACCTGAGAACTATGGAGTAAGTTTTCTATTTTTCTGGTAAAGACCTTAAAAATCTATGTAACATAGATGAGATTTTGTAGGTCTGACCATTTAATTTTAACTCAGATATAAGTGAAGAAAATCTTTCAAGTTGTTGTGTTAAAGTTTCTCCATTTACATGAGTAAAAGTTTCATATTGTTGAGCTTAAATTTCCCTGGAGTTGGCAATAACTTCAATAGTTCCTCCAAACTGTTCTTTGAGGCTATCCCACAGCTCTTTGGCACTCTCACAATGTAAGAGCCCAACATATATTTCGTTTGGGAGAGCCATTGCCAACATTGAAAAAACTTTACCATCAAGCTCAAGTTTTAGGAAATCTTCATCTGTGTAGTCTTTTGGTTCTTTTACTTTTTTCTACTTTAGTTTCTAGATCTGTAGTCATTGATTTATGGGGTTCATACATGATAGACATCCAACAACCAGTGTTTTGTTGTGACAAAGTATGTGCCATCCTTCTTTTCTAGATAGTATATTCATTTCTTTCTAGCATGGGAGGCTTTGCAGATCCAATATTATGAGGATCCATTTTTAAGAAGATTGATTGATTAACAATTTCTCAAAGTGATGGATTGAATGATACAATGAACTATTATCCTTGACTGAATATCAATAAGAGCCTGTGTCTGATTCTAAATTTTGTTAGATTGATATATTATCAGATGAACCAGAGCTCTGATATCAATTGTTGGATCAGTTTCTTACCACAGTTCTTCAATGAACAATTATTGTATCAAAGTTAATGCAGAGGAATAATAATAATTGTTCTATGTTAACAGTTCACTTTTATGATCAGTAAATGTAAATATTCCCCTTCAAATGTATAACTAAAGTAGCACAAGTGTATATGAGAATCAAAGCAGTAAATGATACAACAGTTATGAGTTTTCAATTGTTTCTCATATATTAGAAAAGATATATTCTGCAAGTGTAATCTGTATCTAATAGATGGTGTGAAACCATCTATTTATAATTAGAGGTAAACTTACATAAGAAGTATAAATCTAATACTAAAATACTACAACAGGCTGAAGTATTTGAACTTGTACAAAAATATCATAAAAGTAATAAAAAAACTAATATAATACAAAACTGCTGATGTTCAAGGGTGGTGGAAAGCTTCTACTGGAACTGATGATGAGTAATCAACTTCTGATGAGTAATCCTTTAGGAGTTGTTCTTCAGAAGTTATGCTTTAGAAGTTGTTCTTAGATGTTTGTCTGGTTCATCTTTCGAACTTTACTCTTCAACACTTTGTGTCGGCCTCAGAGGGTGTTTGGGATTGAGTTTGGAAAAGAAGTAAGGTAAGTAAAAGTGTAGGTTTCCCAAACCAAGAACGAGAGTTAGGTTTCCCAAACCCAAAAGTAGTAATCAACAACCAAAACCAAGTACCACTAGTTCAGCGTATGCCAAGGGTAGCTAACCCATTCATGATAACTAAACAATGATATACCGAATTGCTATTTGAACGATGCACTCACCCTACGAGCTGGTTTTTGCCTCCCATCATTGCCTATCAACAATGATAAAATCTAAGGTCGTAGTTCACGCTCGGCTCCCAGCACGGTGTGAGGTTTGTCAAACCTAATAGCGCTATCAACTAGTAACCCGCTTGCCACCCGGCAACTCATTCGGTAAATAGTGAAGGACTTCCGTGATAGAGTGTAGTTTAGTTCATCAAGGACACAGAGTGTGAAACTAGCAAGGTCCAATTCCTCCAAGGAATCAACCCATCCAAATATCCGAGATAAAAATAGTAGTCCGAAACCTGGACTAGTACAATAAGTAAGTTGTCTCCCCGAGATGCATGCCTTTGAGAAAAGAGTAGTGAAACTCACCTTAGTATGCAAGCAAGTAAATCCAAATTCCAAAGTAGGGTGTGCTACCGACTCCCTATTACATGTGTTACTAAGTGAGTATATGTGTAATATCATTACACCATATAACTCGTTTGTTCAAGACGTTTAAAAGTTCAAAACCGTGTAAGTGACACCTAACGATTCTACATGCATAAGTAAACCCTACGAACCCGTTGGTGAATATGTTGGTTATCATCAGTTTTACACTTCATATGCATCTCATATAAGTGTCCATTCAATTTCACGTCAATTACATACCACATAAGACTCCAAATAGTCACATAAACACATAATACACAATTTGCGTTTTTTTTAGGACAGATTGTGCGTCACAAAAACTAATTTATTTAAAATACTAAATCAGTGAGTTAAACTTCTAAAATTTTACTGAATATTCTTTGGGATAAATTTTACAACCTATATTTTTGTTTTGTCTCAAAACCAAACACAAAAATTATTAAAATTCGTTCAACACAGCTATGTTCCGAAAATCTTCACAACAGGTCAGTTTAGTAGAAAAATTCCCAAAAATTGTGTATTCATCCAAACGGGATGAATCCACTTGGAAAAGCCAAATTATTCCAATTTTAATCTTCTGTAAAAATTTCATAACTTAATTCTTTATAAAACTCGAGTAATGACGGTTTAAAGTTGACTCAGTTTGTTAACCCGAAATTCTGATATGACCTATTTTCAAAGAAAAATCCAAAAACTACTCCAACGACGTCCAAATCACTCGATTTTACCCATTATGAAAAGCTAAGACCGGGTATGATATCACTATGCAAAGAAAATATCAAAACCATCATGTTAAAGCCACGAAACAGACCCTACAAGTTGACCTAAACATTCTGTCCAGATTTTAATTATGCATAAAACCTTATTTAAACGACTCACGTGTGCGTATAATCGATTAATAACCATCAACAATCATAACAAAAAATTCATAAGACCTATTAAGATCAGAATCTATCATAATACATGCAAAGTCATAAAGTCTAACGATCAAAACATCATCAACTTGCACAACAAGTAATCTATTATATCATTAATCGCCTATCATCATGTTTAACCCGTTAAATCTTCAAAAGCTTCAAGTTTTAATATTTATAAAAAGGTCTCAGACCTGGACAAACTTAGTTATAGGTTTTTCATAACATAATAATAAGATTAAAGCATAATAGATTAAGGATTATACCACAAGCTCTTCGAAACAACCAACCGAATGCTCTTGAAGCTTCCCGATCAATGTTCTGGCGCCTTAGCAGGTGGTTTAGGGTTAATATTTCGTAGGTAGGGCAGTAGGGGCGATTAGGGTTTGAGTTTAGGTGATACAAGAGGCTTAGGGTTGCTTAAAAAGGTGTTTAAGTCGGTTTGGTGGCGTCAGGCACCCGCGAGCGGTCCGCTCGGTCCCTGTGAGCGGCCGCTCACAGGGCCTTGGCCCGCGTGGGTGGCCCGTTTCGTCACCCGACGTGTTTTCCTTCGACGTTTTCGCTATTTCGGACCGTAATAAGTGTAACCCCATGTGTTAAGACCCTAATCATCCTAATGGTCCACCTTTAACGATTTTTATTAACGTATTCGGTTTAAGTTCACATAATCACGTATGGTTTGCACATAGTTTCACCGAGTATCACAGAATCACGTAATCGCAATCAATCCAAACCAATTATCTCACAATTATTAAACTTCATTATTCAACAACGTCCGAGGTTCACTAATCATGTATACAGTCTGGTGATTCCTCGAATTACCACTTTATGCAATTATTACCCTGTAACTGTACGACGTGTGACTTAACTAGCCAACCCTTGTTAAGTAGAATGCATAGAATGTAACTAGAGTTATGTTAAAGTGAGAACATGAAATTGCGGGGTATCACACATACACATTTGAAAACTGCAATATAATCTCCGCATCCAAAAGTATTATCGGCAAATCAGAAGCAACATCCCCCGTGTTCTTTTCCAGGTTAGAGCATATCAGAGCTGGTATACTCCTGCGTTGCTCCGCAAACTGATTCATGAAAGAACAGAACACCTCATTTTTTTTTAACTAAGAACGACCTTGTAAACCAATTGGCATTCACTAACAAACCAAGGATTGAGTTCTTTTACATTCTAATATTGATAAAAATGTGGAAAAAAAAAGTATTATCGTAGCCATTCGTTACTCATTCATCCCTTGAATGTTGTTTTAAATCTTTAGCCTGGTGTGGCCCAACTTTGCTAACCCCTTTTGTAAATCCATGTTTGTCCAAGTTTCTTCATTAGTGCTACCTGTAGGGTCAAAGAGGATTGACAAGCCAGTATAAACCTTAGTCTTATGCCCTCTTAACTTTTTGTTTAAACCGTTGAAGTAAATGATTACCAAAGTCCTGAAGAGTAAAAGAATCAGAAGTTCTGAAGATAAACCAGACAAGTATTTGAAGAGCAACTGCTGGAGACAAACACCTGACGATCACTCATCCGAAGTTTGTCACTCATCAGCACTTTGATTAGAAGATTCTAACCGCCCTTTAATCTCAGGAGTTTAGTATAATATTAGTTTTGTTAAAGTCTTTGTTCAAGTTTCAATGCTACATCCTATTGTAGTATTATCTTACATTATTATAATCTTTTGAAGACTTAGCTCGTATGTAATCATCCGTCTATAAATAGGGGGTTTAATCCCACTATTTTAGATATCATTATTATTCATCCAAAACTTGAACACTTCCTTCAAATTACTTTTTAGTTAACCATTTCAATATATATATATATATATATATATATATATATGAGAATCATTCTGCATTTGCTATTATATTCATTTATTGTTATTGATTCTCTTATATACTACTTGGTTCATTGATTGAGGGGGAGTAATAACTCCTGTTATAAAGTGATACTTTAACTTGAGCCCTTTACTTCTTCCGGTGTGCAAACTGCTTTGATAAAACTCACAACTCATAAGTGTTCATGAATAAGAATTGTTAAATAGAGAAATCGATCCAATAATTGGTATCAGAGCTCTGGTTTATCTGATCAAATATCAATCTAACAAATTGAGAATCAGAAACAGGCTCTTATTGATATTCAATATAGGATTACAGTTCACTTTTTAAACAATCCATCACTTTAAGAAATCATTGATCAATCTTATTTTTTAAAAATGGACCCTCATAACACTGGATCTGCCAATAAACCTCCTATGCTAGTCAGAAATGAATATAATATTTGGCAAAGGAGATTGGCACACACTTTATCTCAAACTAATACTGGATGTTGGAAGTCTGTCATGTATGGACCTCATAAACCAATATTAACATAACCAGAAACTAAAGTAGAAAGACCTAAAGATCCAAAAGACTACACTGAAGAAGATTTCCTAAAACTTGAGCTGGATGTTAAGGCATTCTCTATGTTGGCTATGGCTCTCCCAAATGAAATTTATGCTGGGCTTTTACATTGTGAAAGTGCCAAAGAACTGTGGGATTGCCTCAAAGAACAGTTTGGAGGAACTGATGAGGTGATTGCCAACACTAGAGAAATCTTGGCTGAACAATATGAAACTTTTACTCATGTTAATGGAGAGACTTTAACACATCAATTTGAAAGATTCTCTTCATTAATATCAGAGTTAAAATTAAATGGTCAGACCTATACAAACTCATCTATGCTTCATAGATTTTTAAGGTCTTTACCAGAAAAATGGGAAACTTATTCTATAGTTCTCAGGTCAGGACCAGATTTTGATTCTCTCTCACTCACAAAACTTCCTGGGAGATTACTCACTTTTTAAAGAGAAATCAATCAAAAGAAAAACTTACAAAACTCTGGAAAAACTGCTGATGACTATATTCCAGGTAGCACAACACTTTTAGGACAAGACTCACCTTCTTGTTCTAATGATTTTGGGTCTAGTGGATTCATTGACTTAACTACTAGGATCTCATCAGAAAGATCATATCCAGGTTATGACAATGAAGAAGATAGTCAAACTACTGATAACATGTGTTTCATAATGGATTACTTAAAAAATTTTAGTAGTGATGACTTAGAAGAAATAGACATACTACATCAACTAGCCATGTTAAGCATAAAAACAAATAAATTTTACAAAAGGTCAGGAAGGAAATTTTCAGGACTGAACAGTTCTACAAGAATTGGTTTTGACAAATCTAAACTAAGATGTCACAAGTGTCAGAAGTTGGGACACTTTGCTAGAGTGTGTAGAAGATCTAGTTTTAACTAATCACAGTCTGGAAATCAATCAAACCCTAGTTACAGTAGGAACTTTGAAACACAGAGAAGTGCACATTTTGTACAGGCACAAGCTCCACAAATCCAATATGTGCCACAAGTAAAATATGTTCAGATGTCTGCTCATCAGATGAAGAGCCAACAACAAATGACTTCCATTCCTACTGCTCAACAACCCAGTCAACAAAGCCTTTTTATAAATGGGTATGTTGACTGGAGCAGTCTTCCTTTTGATACAACAGAGTGCAGTCCGGATACAGACAACAAGATGTTTGACATCAACTGGGTGAACCTGATAATGGCAGATAGAATTTTTCCTTAATGGCTTTTAAGGGATGCTCCTCTAATGCTACCTTAGCTCAGAGGGTCTCTAGAGGTCTAAATAGCATTTGGTATGTTGATAGTGGAGGCTCAATGCACATGACTGGATGCATGTACCTGATCAACAATTTCATAAGTCAAAGAGAAGGATCTATGTCCTTTAGGGATAATGCAAAGGGATATGTGCTAGGATATGGCAATGTATCCTCAGGCAAAATGCAGTTTGACAAGGTCAATCTAGTTGAAAACTTGGAATACAACCTGCTAAGTGTCTCTCAAATGTGTGACAAGAGATATTCTTCCATTTTCACCAAAACAACATGCAAGATCATATCACTAGAAGGCCAAAAGTTGATAGAGAAGATTATTGAAGATCATACTTTGCTGATAGCCCAAAGATGTGGCAATGTCTATGCAGTGGACATTGAGAAAAACAAAGTACTAAACAACACTGCCTGCTTCTTCTCAAAAGCATCAACTTCTGAAACTGATCTCTGGCACAACATGGCCATGTAAACTTTAAAACCATAAATAAAGTCACTAAAATGGGCTTTGTCAGAGGTCTACCTTTAAAGGAATACTAGTGTAAAGGACACTGTGTTTCATGTCTTAAAGATAAACAGCATAAGTCCTCTTATAAGTCTATTAAAGAATAAAAAACAACTGCATGTCTTCAACTACTCCATATGGACTTATTTGGACCAGTCAAAATCATGAGCCTTGGTAAGAAGAAATACTGCTTGGTTATCATTGATGACTACTCAAGATTCACATGGGTTATCTTCTTATATTCCAAGGATGAGGCAGCTGATATCATCAAATTCTTCATTCTACAAGTAGAGAAACAATACTCTCTCTCTCTCTCTCTCTCTCTCTCTGTCTGTCAAAGTCATCAGGAGTGACAATGGGACAGAGTTCAGGAACAAAACTCTGGATGAATTATGTTTTTCTAAAGGGATTGTTAGACATTTCAGCATTCCCAGAACTCCTGAACAAAATGGTGTGGTAGAAAGGAAGAACAGAACATTAATTGAAGCAGCAAGAACTATGTTAGCTAATTCAGGCCTACCATTGTATTTTTGGGCTGAAGCAGTCAATACTGCCTGGTATGTTCAGAATAGAGTCCTTATCAACAAAAGACATTCCAAAACTGCCTATGAAGTTCTTCATGGCATCAAGCCCCTTTCTACTTTTTCAGGGCTTTTGGATGTTTCATTGTAAATTTTAAAGTTTGCTGCAAAAGTTGAATCAAGTTATTTTCTTGGTTACTCTTCCACAAGAAAAGCCTACAAGGTATTTAACTCAAGAACCAAGTTAGTTGAAGAAACACTGAATGTCAAGTTTAATGAGCCAAAATACACTCTTATTCCAGCAAAACCTGCTAAACTATTTAACCTTGACAGTTTTCATTTCGGACCTGAAAAGAATGTTATTTCATCTAAAACCACTTATTATGGTGATCAAGGGTTTTATGATGATGGTCCTCCATCATGGACTCCAAATACAGTCATTAAATCAACTTTTAAACCATTAGAAGTTTCACAAACTTCTACTTCAACTACTATTGATGAACAAACTCAAACTACTGATTCAGCTCCATATACTCCTAAAGCACAGCATATAGCTGAACTAGATATTATCAACCTCAGTGGTTTATTTGAAGAAGTTCAAGAACCATCTCTAGTCACAGGGTTACAACAACTGATTGAACACAAGGATCATCCATTGGATCAAATCATGGGTGACATTGCATCAGGAGTACTTACAAGAAACCAACTCTCCAACTTTTGCTTCTTTTCCGCATTTATCTCTTAGTTGGAACCAAAGAAATACCAAGAAGCTTTCAAAGATAACAATTGGGTTCAAGCTATGCAAGAAGAGTTGCTCCAATTCAAAAAGCAACAGGTTTGGGAAATCTGTCCCTTACCACCAAATAAGCTACCAATTAACACAAGATGGGTATTTAGAAACAAAAAAGATGAAGCTGGTATGATTATAATGAACAAGGAAAGACTGGTGGTACAAGGTTATTCACAAGAAGAATGAATTGATTATGATGAAACCTTTGCCCTAGTTGCAAGACTTGAAGCCATCAGGTTATTTTATGCATATGCAATTTCCAACAAAATTAAAGTTTTTCAAATGGATGTCAAAAGTGCATTTTATATGAAAAAATAAAAGAGGAAGTGTATGTTTGTCAGCCACCTGGGTTTGAGGATCCTACTCGTCCTGATTGGGTGTACAAACTTGACAAGGCTCTTTATGGGCTAAAACAAGCTCCAAGAGCTTGGTATGAAACACTATCCACCTTTTTACACAAAAATCACTTCACAAGGCTCCATTGATAAAACACTTTTTATAAAGCATGTTGGAAATCATATCTTACTTGTTCAAATTTATGTTGATGACATCATTTTTGGTTCAACCAACACTAAATTATGTGATGAATTTAAGAAACTCATGCAATCAAAATTTGAGATGAGTACAATGGGAGAACTGCAGTACTTTTTGGGACTGCAGATTAAACAACAAACAAATAGAACTTTTATACATCAATCAAAATATGTTAAAGAATTATTAAACAAATTTTCTTTACAAGACTGTAAATCATGTTCCACTCCCATGACACCAACCACACAAGTTGAACCAGATGATCAAGGAAAACAGGTTGATCAAACCATGTATAGATGTATGATAGGTTCCCTTTTATATCTAACTGCTTCTATACCAGATATGTTTTCAACTTGTGTCTGTGCTAGATACCAATCTGCACCAAGAAAATCACACCTAACTACTGTCAAAAGAATTTTAAGATATGTGAAAGGAACTCCTACATTAGGAATTTGGTATCCTGCTTCAAGCAATACCAAGTTAACAGCTTTTTCAGATAGTGACTATGCAAGGTGCAAAATGTCAAGAAAATCAGCATCTGGTGTTTGTTAATTCTTAGGAAACTGTCTGGTGTTCTGGCAATCAAAGAAACAAACATCTATGGCAACTTCAACAGTTGAAGCTGAATACATTGCTGCTGCAAGCTGCACATCACTGATTCAATGGCTCCAATATCAACTTCTTGATTATGGAATCAAAGAAACCAAGACTCCACTTTTAGTAGACAGTAAATCTGCCATTAGCATCATTCAAAATCCTGTTCAATTTTCAAAGATAAAACATATAGAAATCATGTATCATTTCATTAGGGATTGTTATGAAAAGGGCAAAATTGAGGTAAAACATGTGACAACAGCTAATCAAATTGTTGATATTTTCACAAAGCCTCTTGACACCACAACATTTCAGAGGTTAGTATCTATGATTGGAATGCTAAATTTTGAGTAAACTCTGTAAGTGTTTTCACTTTTGTGTACATATTTTACTTTCACTTACTTGTTTACTAATTCTGTCCGAAACCTATGTTGATCAACAAAAAGAGAGAAAAACTACTGATGTACAAAAACATTAGTAAGGGAAAATTTCTTAAAAGAAAAATATGTTGATGTTAATAAAATCATCAAATATTGATTTTGGGGTATTTTTCATGAAAATCTTTTCAGTAGTTAAAACTACTGAAGAACAAAAATAGGAAACTCCTGATGACAATTTATTCATCAGAGGTTTTAGACAAAAAAGGCAAATTAGTCTTTTCCTATTTTTCAGAAGTTTGACCTAAAAAGGCTATTAAACTTCTCAAACCACTCTTTTCATTATTATCGTTTCAAAAACAAAACTTCCCTCTCTCAAAACCCTCTCTGAAACCACCTTCTACTGTTCAATCAAACACATAATGGCTCTAGTTCTTAAACAGGGACATAATCAAAGAGGCTACTTCGAAAAAGATGAAGCCTGGTCCCAAAACGATGAAATCATTGATTTGATTGTTAAATCTCAATATTACACGGCGTTCACCATTGACCCACCAATCAATACCGACACTCTCAATGAGTTCCAGGCAATGAAATCATTGATTTGATTGTTAAATCTCAATATTACACGGCGTTCACCATTGACCCACCAATCAATACCGACACTCTCAATGAGTTCCAGGCAAACGCTGGGACTGTTACCGAAGACGGTAAAGTCATTTCCTTAAAGACGAAGATCAAAGGGAAAGAAATGGCAATCACACCAACAACCCTGGGAAACAAACTAGGTCTTGATGATGATGATGAAGCACCTGATCAAATTCCAAGTGGAACAATCCAATCAACCATAACGGAGTGTGGTTACCAAGGTACATTATCACATGCTACCATTTACAAGAAATATTTTGATGCAAAATATAAACTTTTGTTTCACTACATTATCATGTGTTTAAGTCCAAAAACGGGATCGTCTGATCAAATGTCCTCAACCTTACAACCAATTTTTCATTCCATTATTAATGAAACTAAATATAGGGCATCTTCATACTTATTCAATGAGTTGGTGTAGCATCACCAAAATGATAAAAAGAAATTTTTGTTGTATCCAAGGTTCGTCATGCAATGTATTATTAGAGAACTTGGACAAGAGGTGCTTGTGGGTAAAACAACAATTTCAAACACTTTATCCTCACAAGCATACTCAAGGCATAATAAACCGGCACTTCTGCCAGAGGATGACCAAGGGGAACATGTCACAATCCCTAAGGAACCAACATCCTCAAAACCCATTCCCAAAAAGCCAAAACAAATTAAACAACAAAAATACAAACTCTCCAACCAAAAAGGAAAGCAATTTAGGAAGTTGAGATACCTGAAGCTGCTGATGTGCAATCTGCACTTTTAAAAGATGTGACTGAAACTTCCTCTCAGTCTCATCCATCTCAAACACCCCCAAGAGCACCAATATCCATTCTCTTTTCTAGAAAGAAACTCAAAAAGACAAAAACTATTCACCCTTCTTTCAAAACAACTGATTCAACTGAATAAAACCCAACTGCTGATCCCATAACTGCTGAACAAGAAACACTACCAACAGTTGAGATAGCTACTATTCTCTCTGAGCTGAAACAACACACTCCATCTGATAATGTCAATCCCCAATCACGACATAATACAGGGGATGAAAACACAGAAATGGACACATAAATACAAACCAATACAGCCCGCTACCAATAAAACGACAGAGGATAACACAAAAACAGACTTCAAGATGTTTTTGATTGAGAAGAACACCATTGTTGAAGGAGATTTCACTGTTGATGAAAAGCCTCTGATAACACAATATAGGGATCCTGCATCATTTGCATATCAACTGAAACAGACCATCAAAGAACAAAAACAGACCAAGGTAGTCACTGAACATCACATGCCTATTTCTAGTGATACACCTGGTACTATACAAGTTGAAAGAAGAAGGAGATCCAATCTGATCAATACTGAAACAGAAAAACCACCAACATCAGATCTATATTCAAACCTACAAATTGTACCATACAAAGACAATTTCTTCAATTCCAAATCTCCAATTGTCAAATGGTACTTCACCAACAAATCCAGTTCCTTGGCTCTAGAAAGAAAAGACTGCTCAATGAAAATCCTTCATGACAAAACTGAATTGGAAAAATTATCTGATGAAGATCTTACAACCATTCAGGATATGCTACCAGCTACCGGTCTTCTTTCAGAACCAGAGATCAGAGAACTAAAACATCAAATGATCAAAGAAATTTGGAGAGTTCTTGACTCAAGGAAGAGAGGATCTTATAAATAAAGATAGACAAAGGTTTTGGCTTCATCAATTCAGGGGGAGATTGTAGGGTCAAAGAGGTATGACAAGCCAGTATAAACCTTAGTCTTATGTCCTCTTAACTTTTTGTTTAAACCGCTGAAGTAAATGATTACTAAAGTCCTGAAGAGTAAAAGAATCAGAATTTCTGAAGATAAACCAGACAAGTATCTGAAGAGCAACTGCTGGAGAGAAACTCTTGACGATCACTCATCCGCACTTTGATTAGAAGATTCTAACCGCCCTTTATTCTCAGCAGTTTAGTATAATATTAGTTTTGTTAAAGTCTTTGTTCAAGTTTCAATGCTACAGCCTGTTGTAGTGTTATCTTACATTATTATAATCTTTTGAAGACTTAGCTCGTATGTAATCATCTGTCAATAAATACGGGGTTTAATCCCACTATTTTAGATATCATTATTATTCATCCAAAACTTGAACACTTCCTTCAAATTACTTTTTAGTTAACCATTTCAATATATATATCTGAGAATCATTCTGCATTTACTATTATATTCATTCACTGTTATTGATTCTCTTATATACTACTTAGTTCATTGATTGAGGGGGAGTAATAACTCCTGTTATAAAGTAATACTTTAACTTGAGCACTTTACTTCTTCCGGTGTGCAAACGTGTAACACCCTAAACCAATTCACAGAAAACGTGCAGCGGAAATACCAACCGAAAAATTCATTTCTTTTAAAAACAACCTTGGATGTTTAGAACCCAAATCTACTAAGCATTTTAGGTATTACATCTTTTAAATATGTTCTATTACATTAAACGTGACCAATCTATATCACGTTATGGGGTCATGTCCTCGTACAATCCGCCTCCTTGCTCGATCTCCATCCTTTCCTTACTCTATTAGGTAGACAAGACAACCTGCGATCACCTAATAACCGTTTCGTTAGTTCGTTAGTGACTTAATGCACACTACTCAAAACGTGGAGATAATATCCATAGATATTCCATGATCTCGTTCCAACGCCTTCTTGCAAGTTCGGGTGTGGTACCCCGAGCCGAAACTACAAGTCTCATGCATTCACACTTATATACCTGCATCTTCATTAACATTCACATAACAAAGGTTAATAACCCCACAATTCATACAAATATACAATTCCCTCAATACCCCACAATACATAGAAGCATACAATTCCCTCATATAACCCCACAATACATACAAACATACAATTCCCTCATATAACTTACTTTGACCCGTCATGTTACTCTTTCTTCGCCAATCTCTAAGACAAATATGACGTTTCCAATCCTATACTCAATCTACACATAACTACCAACCCTTACATACATGAAACTCCCTCTCAAACCCGAGCAAGAGTACACATATGTACTATAAATGAGTTTTGGAGTTTCTCGGGAAAGGTACGGAAGCATAAACAAGCTGAAAAATCAACATCCGAGGCCAAAGGGTGAGTTGGCGTAGGGTACGCCAAAAGTGGCGTAGCCTACGCCACTTGCGTAGGCAAGGGGTGACAGAGTGGCGTAGGACAGAAGAATCTGGCGTAGGCAAACTGGGCTTGGCATATCCTACGCCAAAACGGGCGTAGGATACGCCAACAGTTGCTCTTGGTCAATACTTTCCTTTATCAAAGCCATTCCTTTCACGCCATTCTTACCCACAATTCCCGACATTATACTAGCTCATTGACTAACTCTCCCACCCATTATTCCACACATACCTTGATCAAGTCTCGGATCGAATGCACGCCCCTACGAGCTTCCGGTTTGAGTTCAAGTACCTACTATACTTGATTCGCTCAAACCTTGTCTACACTAGTTACATTTACAAAAGACAATGTCCAAGTTAACTACCATGTGAATCCTTGACCCATAACCAAACCATGTACTCCTTCAAGATTCCCATTCTATGTGAACATAATTCAATATCATAGATGCGAGTTAAGTTCGGGAATCACTTACCTCAAGTCCTCCAAGTTCATGCTTGTTTATTTGCCTCCTCTTGACCCATCAGCTTCCCATGGTTGAGTCCATCCTTCCTATCCTTTCATATCATCATGTTCACATCATTGTTAGCATACATGATCATAACACACTAACTGTAACAACCGGCAAAATTAAGGTAATTCCGTACTAATTAATTAAACGCGATTAACGTAATTAACCGTAATTATGTGCTGAATATTTAATTGAGGCCTTAGAAGGATAGGAATTCCCAAATAATGCATAGGAATGCATGAGTTTAATAGCAAAGCATGATAGGATCGTGCGCAGACAAAACTATCCGGTATGGACACTGGCGATTACCCGGTAAAACTGAAATAAGCGAAACGAACACCGGACACCCGGAATATAAAATAAATAATATTTTCACAAAATATTATGAGTTTTGGAAACCCAAAGCCATACGTGAAAGCTTAATGCACAAATCTCCCGGTAACGAATAAAGTGCGCGTACCGCACCCGATACGCGCGTAACACGTAAATTCACCCGACAAAAGCCGAAATAAATTATCAGTAATTTAACTGAGCGAAATTTTATGAATATTAACGGTATTTTAATATCGAGGGAAAACGCGACGAAAATTCAAGAAATACCCGGGCGGTACCCGAAAGGAAGTAACTTAAACATATTATGGATAATAATTAGCAAGGTGGACCCCACCAAACACCCATAGGGGCCGGCCTTGGGCCACTTAGAGTGGGAGTTCCCTTAAGTTTTCTAAAATCTTTTCCAAATCATTCTTAATGATGAGGTTGCATGTACAAGGATTGGGCAATGGGATTAACCAAATCATTTCTTCTCTCTCTCTCTTAAAACTCACGGCCCATACACCCTCTTTAAAATCTTTACAAGATTTTCATAATCTAGCAAATCCTTCCATAATCTCCCTAACCTATCCAAGCAAGATTTGATAATCTTTGGAGGATTTGCAAAGATCATATAAACACTAGAAGAGCACTTGGAGAAAAATCACAAAATCTCTTTCCTTTTTTTCTCCTCTTGGCCGTAGCTTTTCACCACCCCACCACCACCTCTCTTTCAATTTTTACTACTCCAAACTACCTCTAGATCATTATCCTTCAAAACCCCATTGTGTGTTTCAAGAGCTTGGAGCTTAACCCATTGGAAGAACACACTAAAACCCCATCCAATCCAAGGATTCTTGTCTTCCCTAGCCTTGAGCTAGTAGTAAGTTTTAACCTTGTTTTGTTTGTTAATGTTCATATTAAGTGTCTTTATGAGCAAGTTGTACATTGATGGGTAAAGTATGGTTTTGAAACATAAAGAGGATGAATCTTACAAGAATAAAAATAAAGGAATAATAACATGAAGAAATCTTGGATTAACATTAATAAAAGTGATATTGTGAGAAAATGTAATAATAATAACATACACTTGAGTTAGAAGATGAGTGGAACATAATTTGGGGAAAAGACTTGAATATGATGAAATATGGTTTTAATCATCATAAGATGACTAGTTAATGTCAAAAAGATATTAAAATGGGTTAGAAAGCCATAGATGGAAAAATTAGTTTTTCAAAGTCCACTCACTTAGATGAGTGAAAGTTTGATGTTTTGGATTAAGATAGGAAATAAACATGTTATTGGTACCTTTAATGGATTAGAAGATCATTAAAAATGAAAAGAAGTAAAAACAACTAAACATGGTGAAAATGATTCTTCAAAGTCCACTAAAGTGGAAGAAAAATATTAAACTTGAATGATTTAGTGAAAAGTGCTACAAGTGTAAGTTAAAGGATTTAAAATGACAACCTTGGAAACCAATGGACTAAAATGAATATTTTAGAAGTTATTGGACCAAGAACACAATGATGGAAATATCGGTGTCAAAAAGTGTAAGTAATGAGTTACAAGGTTGGTTGGGTAAATAATAGTAGCCTACTAGGGTATTCTAGATAAAAAGTATATTTTTATAAAATAAACGTTTTATAAAAATAAATGGAGTAACGCGAGTATTTTATAAAGTAAGATTTTATAAAATAAATACTTGGAAAGACTTGTACAAAAATAAGGTACTTTTATATAAATGGGAATATAAAAGTATCGGAAACGTTTTTGGTAACAAGTTGGACGAGTCGGACTAAAACGTACATAATATATTTTTGCGAGAGATAAACGTTCGGAATCGGAAGTTGGAACAATACTTCCATAAGAACACGCAACGGAAATAAATATGAAAAACGCTAACTAACGAACTTAGTTGCACGGACCAACGTAAACGGACTTATTACGTCGAGATAAAAATATACATATATATTTTACGGAAATAAAATATATATAACAAGGGTGAAACGTGCGTAACACTTTCCTAAGTGTAGTAACAATATTCGTGGGAAAAGAGAAACATAACGTAACAAACTAAAAACGCTAAACGACACATGAACTTAACAAGTAGTATCCACGCGATGGTATATGTACATATACTCGTTTCCGATGGAATTCTAGTACATCTATTTAAATGGGAAAATAGATGTGCGAGGAGGAAAACCGAGACGAGTAGATGAGACATATCTACGAACGCGTGAATACCGACAAGATCCTAGTACATTTATTTAAATGGGAAAATAAATGTACGGTGTGGTAAGTCTAGTCGGGCGTTAAGATTATGTTACCAAACGACAAAGACTTAGCATATTTATTTAAATGGGAAAATAAATATGTGGCAAAGTAAGTCGGGTCGAGTAATAAGAAAACACTTTATATTGAGCGAAAAGATCCTAAGTATAATTATTTGAATGGGAAAATAATTATACGTTGGGTGGAGTCGTGTCAAGTAAAATGTTGTACAAGTCATGAAGAATAATTATAAGAATAATATATGACTTGTAAGAAAAGGGTAATCCATCGCCATTGAACCTAGGATACGAAACTATTAAACGGGGATTGGGATAAAGACGTGGTCGGGAAGTTGGGTGTACAACTTGCCAAGGCACATACACCATAGGTGTAAGTGACTTATACGCCTAGAACCTTTGTAGGTACGAGATCACAAACTTTACTATTTTCTTTGAGCCGAGCACAGTTACAGGTGAGTCTCACGGCCCCATTTCTAAACTATTTAACGTTTTTACGGGGGAAAGATATGTTGGGATTGTATGACGGGTTGGATACTTGAGTAAAGATCGCCACTCGGGGTTGAGACCTCCCCACTATAATCATTTATTCAGGAATGAGAAACCAAAGGGATATTTGGATAGTACTATTGGTGCCTGACAAGGCCCACCCCTAATCGATAGCGTCGATAATGCATCGGCGTATGCCTGGGGTGCACTTATTCTGAAATAAAGTCGTAGGAATACCGAGTAACGACTTTGGGCGGGGGCATTATTAATTGTCTTGGTTTGGTTATAGGCTCAAGTAAATTGTAGGACTTTGCAACTCCTATAAATGTCATAACAAGGATATTCCCACTTTATAAAGATTTACTAAATTAAAACCTGTGAACTCACCAATATTTATATATTGACGATTTTCAAACATATCTTTCAGGTAATTGATTGATGGAAGTTAGCATGGCGAGCAGGGTCGGGGATGTCTCCAAATCGGGCGTTGGAAATATCGTGACGGGGTCTTATCTCTTTATTCCATGGATTTAGGGATAAAGGGAGAAGCCTCTTAATCGTTTTCGAAAACAATTTATGATTATGTATTAACAATTTGACATGATTATTAGCATTGAATAAATGCCCGTTTTCTAATTAATATTGTGCTTTGCATTAAACTTGGCTTAATACTTTTGAACCGTCGCGCCACGTGTTTCCGCCTTAGACGTGGTGTGACAGAAAGTGGTATCAGAGCCAAGGTTATAGCGAATTAGCATTTTAAAAATCTAAACTATAACCGGATTTGGTTCAAAATCTTTCAAATATATGCGAAACGCAATAAAGTAAATTTTTCCAACGACCATTTGGGTATATGGAGATTCCGACCAAGCTAGCCATGGTAAGTATACGTATTATTTTGTTAGAAGGTTAGGAAGAGAACCGTAGATATGTGCCTTAACTACCTAACGAATAATACTTAAATATTAGTACGGATTCTTTTGCCAGGATGTCGAACGCAGGGAGCGTAGCACCGAGCTACGACAGTAGCCTCCAGATCATCCCAGCACCACCAGCGGAGCCGATCGAGGTGGTGATACTCGATCCCGAGGATGATGAGATGGACGTTGATGTCGCCATGGAGGGCGCCGACGGAGATAGCTCCGACGAGACGGACCCTAGCGAGGACCCAGCGTGGGCCCCCGCTGGAGACGATATGGCCGCCGTGGCCGACCTACCGATGGCCGAGGCCGACTTGCCTCTAGTGCCATTCCAGGCAGCACCACTGCCAGCACTACCTATCCGCGCAGTCAGGGACTTCCCTGTAGGTTGCGCAGGTCCTTCGAGACCTATCCCTACACAGTCGGAGACTGTCGAGTCTCCATACGACCGACACGCACCCGTCGACCGTGAGCCTTTACCCACCCCACCTATCCCCGTTCCCTCCGGCATGAGGCTCGTTCCTGTCTGCCGGGGACACAACGGGTGGATCTCCGATGACTCTGACGATGAGCCAACTGCGTCGGTGGAGCACATTGCTGTGCCTATCCCACCAGCAGGCCAGGAGGAGCACGTCGCTCCGATGACAGGGCATGCTACCGCTACCCCAGCCACCTTACCTACCATGCCCGAGCCCATACCACTGGATGGGCCAGCTTCTACTGGGCACATCCTTGAGGGCAGCTCAGCCCGCAGCTCTGAGTTGCACCGAGCAGGACTGGCAGCTCATGCCACTGCTAGCCCTCCTACCTCTACCACTGTGATGTCTACTTTAGAGTGGGTCACTGTCACCCAGCCACTCATGGTCCCACTCGCCGAGCTTATAGTCCCCACACCCTTATCCATGACACTACCCATCACCACTTTTCCCACACTACCACCCCTACCCGAGATGCTCCATACCCCACCACCTGCACCATTCAGTATGGATGCAGGAGCCCCATTTGTGACACCCCCATTTGCACCGTATACTCTAGGTGCAGGAGACCCATACCAGGTACCACCCTACTGCTTCACTGGATTACCGGGCTTTGCCCCACCCTTCACACCACTACCCATACCCGATATCGTCGGCCCGTCTCAGCCGACATACACTGACATCCCCGGGCCGTCGCAGCCCCACGGGATGGCCCCACTGACAGGACCCGCATGGTCCAAGGTGATCTCACTGGAGAGAGATTTCCAGACCCTCACCGACACGGTGCAGCGCACCGTGAGTCAGATGGAGCAGCAGGCCCAGCTCATGTGGGCCAGGATCATTGATGCCAGAGATGCACTGGCACACTATGCTGAGGAGCTGCTGAGCATGGATGCTCATTGTGGCCTTACGGGCGACGCACACTTTGCGCATCGCCAATTCTTGTACGATCGCATTATGGCGATCAGTATGACCATCAGCATGTGCGCACCTCAGTACCAGTACCAGCACCCGCCGCCGCCACCGCCACAGTAGCATCAGGGACGTTTTGGGAGATCACTCGCGGACATAGCAGTAGTAGTAGTAGTATGATAGCACAGCATGGGTTATAGCACCCATCTGCATTTTTTTGCCTAGCCGAGCGGGATTGTGCCGGCATATGACATTATATTTCTGGTGTATTTCAAAGAGCAATGTAAGAGGAAGGTATCCTCGGTTTTTGTTATTATGAACAAATCATTGTACTTGGTATTGAAATTAATGAAAGTTTTGTTATGGTAAAATATGTGTTGTGATTATCTACGATTATTATTACTTATTCTGTTTATGTTGTGATTGCGTGTTGTTGTTATGGTGGTTATCGTGTTCATATGTTGTGTGGTTGTTTATACTATATATGTGATGATATTGTATGAATGATTGTTGGAAATTAACCTTTGATATTGGTTATTGAAGAAACATGGCACCAGCCACAAGAAGCAACAGTGGGAATGAAAGACTACCCACGACACCTGAAGAGCTTGAAACCCTAGTTTCGGGACGTATCGCTCAGGCTCTCGCAGAACACAATGCCACACGCACCGAAAGGTCACGAGACCGAACCGGGAGCGACAGACGCGAAACCTCCCCTACTGGTAAGAAGACGTCGGGTATATGCGACAGGAGTCTTCGTGAAACTCCTACCTTATATTTAACATTGCTTTATTATTGCAGAAACGGCCTCACGAGAACGTGGCTGCACGTTTAAAGCTTTCCTGGACTGCAAACCACTGAATTTCAGCGGCACTGAAGGTTCTGTCGGACTAGTCAAATGGTTCGAGAAAACCGAAGCTGTGATTCGTATTAGCAGCTGTACCCCACGACAGGCTGTCATGTATGCCACCAACCTGTTTCTGGACCAAGTTCTGACCTGGTGGAACAACCAAGTGCAGACACTGGGAGATGATGCTGCTTACTCCTTATCATGGTTGGAGTTGAAAGAACTAATGATCGCCGAGTACTGTCCGGCAAGTGAAGTGCAGAAGCTAGAGACTGAGTTCTGGAACCTCACCATGGTTGGACCGGACGTAGCTGGTTACACGTCCAGATTCCATGACCTCTCCCGGTTAGTGCCTCGCCTGGTCACCCCGGAAAGCAAAAAGGTGGAAAGGTACCTCTTCGGACTGGCACCACAGATACGCGGCATGGTTACTGCTTCCAAGCCTACAACCATGCGTGAAGCTATCGATCTCGCTTTGAGCCTCACTGAAGACGCCATCCGAATGGGCACTCTAATCCGGAAAGTGTCAGGGTTGAAACTTACTGAGTCCAGCAGTGTTGAGGGTAAGAATCTGGGTACGAGTTCAACCGTTGGGTCAAGTGAACAGGGAAATAGGCCAAGGTTTGGGAAGCGTAAGCGCGATGAAAGGAAGAAGGATGGATCATCAGGTTCAGGGAAGAAGGGAAAAGGGTATGTAGCCACTGGACGTGGAAATAATGGGAAGCAAGGTTATCAGGGCAAGAACGAAGTAATCTGCGGTAAGTGCCGTCGTTCGGGGCACAAGACTGAAGACTGCAGATCAGGAGCGCCAAAGAATAATGGAGCGAGGCCCTGTTTCTCATGTGGATCGCTCGATCATTGGAAGAGGGACTGCCCCAAACTTAACAACCAAGCCCGTGGGCGAGCGTTCGTGATTGGTGCCGGTGACGCACGACAAGACCCTAATGTGGTCACTGGTACGTTCCCTCTAAATGGTCATTATGCTTCAGTATTGTTTGATACTGGCGCTGATTTTAGCTTCGTATCTGTCGAATTTAAAAGATTACTTGGTTTAAAGACTAGTAAGCTAGACACACCATATTCCATTGAACTAGCTAACGGTAAGACTATAGAAACTCGAGAAGTAGCAAAGGGTTGTAAGTTGGATCTCTGTGGTCATGAGTTTGACATTGAGCTATTACCAGTCGTACTGGGTAGCTTTGACATAGTCGTTGGCATGGATTGGCTATCTGCACACCGCGCCATCGTCGTGTGCAATGACAAAGTAATCCAAGTTCCCCTCGCGAGCGGTGAAACCCTATCGATCCAAGGGGAAAGGCGTGGAACGCCATTGAGGATTATTACCAGCATGAAAGCCAGGAAGTGCCTAAGGAAAGGTCTCGTCGCATTCTTGGCGCACGTGGTAGACAAGAAGGCTGACGAGCGAAAGCTGGAAGACATTCCGATAGCCAGAGACTTTCCAGATGTATTCCCAGAAGATTTGCCGGGATTGCCACCACCCCGACAAGTCGAGTTTCGTATCGACCTTGTTCCAGGAGCAGCACCTGTAGCGCGATCGCCATATCGCCTAGCTCCTTCAGAAATGCAGGAACTGTCTGAACAACTGCAAGAGTTGTTGGACAAAGGTTTCATTAGACCAAGCTTCTCACCCTGGGGAGCTCCCGTCTTATTCGTGAAGAAGAAGGATGGCACTTTCCGAATGTGCATTGACTATCGGGAACTGAACAAGCTAACTATTAAAAATCGCTATCCTCTTCCCAGGATCGACGATTTGTTTGATCAACTCCAAGGATCCAGTTTCTACTCCAAGATCGACCTAAGGTCCGGTTATCATCAGTTACGTATTCAAGAAGAAGACGTGCCAAAAACAGCATTCAGGACTCGTTATGGACACTATGAGTTTCTGGTTATGCCTTTCGGTTTAACTAACGCACCAGCTGTTTTCATGGACTTGATGAACCGAGTGTGCAAACCATACTTGGACAAATTTGTTATTGTCTTCATTGATGACATTTTGATCTACTCACGCACTAAGGAGGAACACGAGGAACATCTCCGATTAATCCTCGAGGTACTTCGCAAAGAGAAACTCTATGCTAAGTTTTCAAAATGTGATTTTTGGATTCGAGAGGTTCACTTCTTAGGCCACGTGGTGAATGAAAGGGGTATACATGTCGATCCCGCCAAGATCGAAGCAATCAAGAATTGGGACGCCCCTAGAACACCTACTGAAGTACGACAATTTCTTGGCCTTGCGGGTTACTACAGAAGGTTCATCGAGAACTTTTCTAAGATAGCACAGTCTTTAACCATGCTAACCCAAAAGGATAAGAAGTTTGAATGGACGGAAAAGCAGGAAGCAGCGTTTCAGTTGCTAAAGGATAAGTTATGTGGCGCACCAATACTATCACTCCCCGATGGTACAGAAGACTTCGTAGTTTACTGTGACGCCTCTCATCAGGGATTGGGTTGTGTATTGATGCAGCGAGAGAAGGTCATAGCCTATGCTTCCAGACAGCTAAAACTTCACGAGAAGAATTACACCACACATGATCTGGAACTAGGAGCCGTGGTATTCGCACTCAAGATATGGAGACACTATCTGTACGGAACCAAGTGTACGATCTTCACTGATCATAAAAGCTTGCAGCACATCTTTGACCAGAAGGAATTGAACATGCGACAACGGAGATGGGTCGAATTATTGAACGATTACGATTGTGAGATAAAGTACCATCCCGGGAAGGCAAACGTTGTAGCCGATGCCTTGAGTCGCAAGGAACGGGTTAAGCCACTGCGTGTCCGAGCTTTGGGTCTAACCATCCACACGAACCTGACTGACCGGATTCGTGAAGCTCAAACTAACGCTCTTAAACCCGAGAATGTCAAAGGAGAAAGATTGCGGAAGATGGTTGAGTCACTGGAGTCAAAAGCGGATCAAGCTCTGTATTTCATGAATAGAATTTGGGTACCAGTGTACGGTGGATTGCGTGAACTGGTATTAGCCGAAGCCCACAGTTCGCGATATTCAGTTCACCCTGGAGCAGACAAGATGTTCCATGATTTGAAGGAATTTTACTGGTGGCCGAATTTCAAGAGAGACATAGCGGCTTATGTTGCGCGATGCTTAACTTGCGCGAAGGTCAAGGCCGAGCACCAGAGACCGTCCGGATTGCTCCAGCAACCGGAAATACCGGAATGGAAATGGGAAAGGATCACTATGGACTTCATCACCAAATTGCCCAGGACAACAAGCGGCCATGACATGATCTGGGTAATCGTTGATCGATTGACAAAATCTGCACACTTCCTCCCCATTCGCGAAACGGATAAGTTGGAGAAACTAACCCGTTTGTACATTAAGGAAGTTGTGTCAAAGCACGGTGTACCTATTTCTATCATCTCCGATCGAGATAGTCGTTTCACCTCAAGATTTTGGGAAAGTCTGAATAAAGCCCTAGGTACTCGCCTTGACATGAGTACCGCATATCATCCACAAACCGATGGTCAGAGTGAACGAACCATCCAGACCCTGGAGGATATGCTACGGGCATGCGCAATCGACTTCAGCGGAAATTGGGATACTCACTTGCCACTGGTAGAGTTTTCGTATAACAACAGCTACCACACGAGCATTCAAGCTGCACCCTTTGAAGCTCTATATGGACGCAAATGCAGATCGCCTCTATGTTGGGCCGAAGTTGGCGAAAAGCAATTTACCGGGCCCGAAATTGTTCAAGAAACGACGGATAAGGTCTTTCTGATTAGAGAACGTCTCAAAGCGGCACGTGACCGACAGAAAAGCTACGCAGACATGAGGAGGAAGCCTTTGGAATTTCAAGTCGGAGACAGGGTCCTACTAAAGGTGTCACCGTGGAAAGGTGTCGCGCGTTTCGGGAAACGCGGAAAACTAAACCCACGATATGTTGGACCATTTGAAATCCTGTCCAGAGTAGGCCCCGTAGCATACAAGCTCAAGTTACCACAAGAACTTAACGGTGTACACGACACGTTCCACGTGTCGAACTTGAAAAAGTGCTTATCCGACGAGACCCTCATCATCCCCGCAGACGAAATCCACATTGACGACAAGTTACACTTCGTCGAAGAGCCAGTCGAAGTAACCGATTGGAAGGTCCAAAAGCTAAGACGCAGTAAGATCAGATTGGTCAAAGTGCGTTGGAATGCCAAGCGTGGACCGGAGTTCACGTGGGAAAGGCTGGACCAGATGAAGCAAAAGTATCCCGCCCTATTTAAGAAGACCCCTATACCGGAGAGCTCAAAGTGAATTCCGGGACGGAATTCTCTTAACGGGGGGAGAATGTAACAACCGGCAAAATTAAGGTAATTCCGTACTAATTAATTAAACGCGATTAACGTAATTAACCGTAATTATGTGCTGAATATTTAATTGAGGCCTTAGAAGGATAGGAATTCCCAAATAATGCATAGGAATGCATGAGTTTAATAGCAAAGCATGATAGGATCGTGCGCAGACAAAACTATCCGGTATGGACACTGGCGATTACCCGGTAAAACTGAAATAAGCGAAACGAACACCGGACACCCGGAATATAAAATAAATAATATTTTCACAAAATATTATGAGTTTTGGAAACCCAAAGCCATACGTGAAAGCTTAATGCACAAATCTCCCGGTAACGAATAAAGTGCGCGTACCGCACCCGATACGCGCGTAACACGTAAATTCACCCGACAAAAGCCGAAATAAATTATCAGTAATTTAACTGAGCGAAATTTTATGAATATTAACGGTATTTTAATATCGAGGGAAAACGCGACGAAAATTCAAGAAATACCCGGGCGGTACCCGAAAGGAAGTAACTTAAACATATTATGGATAATAATTAGCAAGGTGGACCCCACCAAACACCCATAGGGGCCGGCCTTGGGCCACTTAGAGTGGGAGTTCCCTTAAGTTTTCTAAAATCTTTTCCAAATCATTCTTAATGATGAGGTTGCATGTACAAGGATTGGGCAATGGGATTAACCAAATCATTTCTTCTCTCTCTCTCTTAAAACTCACGGCCCATACACCCTCTTTAAAATCTTTACAAGATTTTCATAATCTAGCAAATCCTTCCATAATCTCCCTAACCTATCCAAGCAAGATT
Source organism: Ambrosia trifida (assembly GCA_028751855.1). Taxonomy (NCBI): domain Eukaryota; kingdom Viridiplantae; phylum Streptophyta; class Magnoliopsida; order Asterales; family Asteraceae; genus Ambrosia; species Ambrosia trifida. The sequence continues at coordinate 148,789,441 of CM054122.1, read as the reverse complement.
TGATAATCTTTGGAGGATTTGCAAAGATCATATAAACACTAGAAGAGCACTTGGAGAAAAATCACAAAATCTCTTTCCTTTTTTTCTCCTCTTGGCCGTAGCTTTTCACCACCCCACCACCACCTCTCTTTCAATTTTTACTACTCCAAACTACCTCTAGATCATTATCCTTCAAAACCCCATTGTGTGTTTCAAGAGCTTGGAGCTTAACCCATTGGAAGAACACACTAAAACCCCATCCAATCCAAGGATTCTTGTCCTCCCTAGCCTTGAGCTAGTAGTAAGTTTTAACCTTGTTTTGTTTGTTAATGTTCATATTAAGTGTCTTTATGAGCAAGTTGTACATTGATGGGTAAAGTATGGTTTTGAAACATAAAGAGGATGAATCTTACAAGAATAAAAATAAAGGAATAATAACATGAAGAAATCTTGGATTAACATTAATAAAAGTGATATTGTGAGAAAATGTAATAATAATAACATACACTTGAGTTAGAAGATGAGTGGAACATAATTTGGGGAAAAGACTTGAATATGATGAAATATGGTTTTAATCATCATAAGATGACTAGTTAATGTCAAAAAGATATTAAAATGGGTTAGAAAGCCATAGATGGAAAAATTAGTTTTTCAAAGTCCACTCACTTAGATGAGTGAAAGTTTGATGTTTTGGATTAAGATAGGAAATAAACATGTTATTGGTACCTTTAATGGATTAGAAGATCATTAAAAATGAAAAGAAGTAAAAACAACTAAACATGGTGAAAATGATTCTTCAAAGTCCACTAAAGTGGAAGAAAAATATTAAACTTGAATGATTTAGTGAAAAGTGCTACAAGTGTAAGTTAAAGGATTTAAAATGACAACCTTGGAAACCAATGGACTAAAATGAATATTTTAGAAGTTATTGGACCAAGAACACAATGATGGAAATATCGGTGTCAAAAAGTGTAAGTAATGAGTTACAAGGTTGGTTGGGTAAATAATAGTAGCCTACTAGGGTATTCTAGATAAAAAGTATATTTTTATAAAATAAACGTTTTATAAAAATAAATGGAGTAACGCGAGTATTTTATAAAGTAAGATTTTATAAAATAAATACTTGGAAAGACTTGTACAAAAATAAGGTACTTTTATATAAATGGGAATATAAAAGTATCGGAAACGTTTTTGGTAACAAGTTGGACGAGTCGGACTAAAACGTACATAATATATTTTTGCGAGAGATAAACGTTCGGAATCGGAAGTTGGAACAATACTTCCATAAGAACACGCAACGGAAATAAATATGAAAAACGCTAACTAACGAACTTAGTTGCACGGACCAACGTAAACGGACTTATTACGTCGAGATAAAAATATACATATATATTTTACGGAAATAAAATATATATAACAAGGGTGAAACGTGCGTAACACTTTCCTAAGTGTAGTAACAATATTCGTGGGAAAAGAGAAACATAACGTAACAAACTAAAAACGCTAAACGACACATGAACTTAACAAGTAGTATCCACGCGATGGTATATGTACATATACTCGTTTCCGATGGAATTCTAGTACATCTATTTAAATGGGAAAATAGATGTGCGAGGAGGAAAACCGAGACGAGTAGATGAGACATATCTACGAACGCGTGAATACCGACAAGATCCTAGTACATTTATTTAAATGGGAAAATAAATGTACGGTGTGGTAAGTCTAGTCGGGCGTTAAGATTATGTTACCAAACGACAAAGACTTAGCATATTTATTTAAATGGGAAAATAAATATGTGGCAAAGTAAGTCGGGTCGAGTAATAAGAAAACACTTTATATTGAGCGAAAAGATCCTAAGTATAATTATTTGAATGGGAAAATAATTATACGTTGGGTGGAGTCGTGTCAAGTAAAATGTTGTACAAGTCATGAAGAATAATTATAAGAATAATATATGACTTGTAAGAAAAGGGTAATCCATCGCCATTGAACCTAGGATACGAAACTATTAAACGGGGATTGGGATAAAGACGTGGTCGGGAAGTTGGGTGTACAACTTGCCAAGGCACATACACCATAGGTGTAAGTGACTTATACGCCTAGAACCTTTGTAGGTACGAGATCACAAACTTTACTATTTTCTTTGAGCCGAGCACAGTTACAGGTGAGTCTCACGGCCCCATTTCTAAACTATTTAACGTTTTTACGGGGGAAAGATATGTTGGGATTGTATGACGGGTTGGATACTTGAGTAAAGATCGCCACTCGGGGTTGAGACCTCCCCACTATAATCATTTATTCAGGAATGAGAAACCAAAGGGATATTTGGATAGTACTATTGGTGCCTGACAAGGCCCACCCCTAATCGATAGCGTCGATAATGCATCGGCGTATGCCTGGGGTGCACTTATTCTGAAATAAAGTCGTAGGAATACCGAGTAACGACTTTGGGCGGGGGCATTATTAATTGTCTTGGTTTGGTTATAGGCTCAAGTAAATTGTAGGACTTTGCAACTCCTATAAATGTCATAACAAGGATATTCCCACTTTATAAAGATTTACTAAATTAAAACCTGTGAACTCACCAATATTTATATATTGACGATTTTCAAACATATCTTTCAGGTAATTGATTGATGGAAGTTAGCATGGCGAGCAGGGTCGGGGATGTCTCCAAATCGGGCGTTGGAAATATCGTGACGGGGTCTTATCTCTTTATTCCATGGATTTAGGGATAAAGGGAGAAGCCTCTTAATCGTTTTCGAAAACAATTTATGATTATGTATTAACAATTTGACATGATTATTAGCATTGAATAAATGCCCGTTTTCTAATTAATATTGTGCTTTGCATTAAACTTGGCTTAATACTTTTGAACCGTCGCGCCACGTGTTTCCGCCTTAGACGTGGTGTGACACTAACAACCATTTTCAACCAAATCTCACATTGACTTTCATTAGTCAACTTCTATCATATCTAAAACATACATTCACAACCACATTTATTCTCACATAGTGATACCACTTATTATCATATATGTCTCATAGTTTTAACATGTTATGCGTCACATAGTGTTTCTAATCACACAATCAAGTTTGGGAAGCATAACCATGTTATTTTAACATTGTTGACTTTCCAGAAAGTCAACTTCCAACTATACCAACATCCTACTTAGAAACATATGTCCATATTGATGTACTAGATCATATAAGATTCACCATAAACATCATATTCACATCTCATTAAGATACAAGATCATTCATCACACCCATTATCCAACACATCGTGTACATCATAATATTTAAGCATAGTGTACACCCTACTAATGCATACTTCTTACTAAATCATACAATCAACTAATTCCCACATAATTTCTCTGCCATCCGCCGATTCAGGTCTATTTGAAAATAGCTCTAAGACGAAATCCCCATGTTAACCTACTATCAATTGCACCAACTATCACATTACTTTCATACTTGTCAAGTCTTGCATACAAATTCACACATTATAGGACACATATACAACCACAAGATCACTTATGTGCATACATACATACCTATATACGATCCATTATAATTCACACATGGTTTCCATCAAAACACATCCTTTCTATTAATTTCCTACAATCATCATATTCCATTCATTCACATCAATTACTTGCACGCAAGTTCATCTAAACATTTCATCGAACACATGGTGTGCGTACAACATTCTAAGCTCAATGTACAATTATTTCATGCTTAGTTTCATAGCTCATAACATCAATCATCATATTATTTACCTACACCACATATCCTTCATTCCATAGTTATCAAACATAGCAATCACCACTTTCTTTTCAAAATATCCAATAACTAATTAAGAATGGTCTTGGATTACACTAAGACCAACACCCACTTCCAACATAGGTGTAAAACAATCTAATTAGCACATGAATCAAGCATAGCCTTATGTGGTATCATGAATTATGGTTCCTTCAGTGTCTATCAACATCTAGACACCTTCATCCATCCTTGATTCATGTTTTTCACATACACCCTAAATTTTCATCAAATCCAAAATGAATCATAACATCAAAATCTACCAAATAGAAGGTACCTTTGGGTTTGATTGACCTTAAATCATCCATTTCTGGCTCATGCAATGATTTCTCCTTGATTTCTTACTAGATTGATCTTGGTAGTTGGGTTGGGGTTGAAACCCCCTTTTTCTCCTTCCTGATGATCGACCAAAACACACACTTATTGTGTGTTTTTGGTGTTTGCCTCTTAATTAATAATAATAATATGGACTTTGGGTATTTGGCAATTTCCACCCTCCAACTTATAATCTCTTGACTCAATATCATTTTATTAATCCCGCCTATCAACGTCTTTAAATGAAACGGGTTTTCGGGGCGTTACAAGTCTACCCCCCTTAAAGAAGGTTTCGTCCCCGAAACCTCTTTCATTACTACCCTACTAGGCATTCCCTACGTACCTATTTACTCTGACTCTTCATTCGAAGTTTCATGTCGCATTGCAAGCCTGCATTATAGACCATACTACCACTTTAACCGTGAATAGACACAATAATATGTCTACACTTTCTAATATTAACAACAAGCCTTCATGAAAGTATCAAGCATACCGAACTATCATTGCCATCCTTCACCTCATCAACCCTATTAATCTCTTATTATTGCATCAATCGCAATTAGTATTCATCCTTATCTTACTACAATATTCCACTTTTTAGTTACTTCAATCATGTAATTAGTTAGACTATATACCTACGTATATCCCAAGTCCTTAGATCATAGTTATCTCTTTCACAACATACATACCATTTCATTCCTCATTCGCTCTCACTTATATTGAGAGTTAGGCATAATTACCTAGGCACTACTGAATCGGTACATCTACCACATGCACCCCCACCCCCTTTTTGGTAAATTTCAAGGTCATTCTATTCACGCTAATTTGTTAGTTCATTTCATGCACTACCTACTGTAACACATATGTCCATTGCTGAACAACACCGAGTCTAACTAATATTCATTCATCTTTTGACCTTTAAAAGTCAACTTTTCCCAACTACACCATGCTTAAACTACCCTTCATCCATATGTGGGTACTATTCAACATATATAAATTTTCTATTTAACAATCACAAAATCTCTAAGTTTACTAACCTTCCTTGTACAACGTTATCCAACGATCCATATGTCGGCTTAACTTGCCCCTTGACAAGTCCACGCCATACTTCGCTTGCCTTAGTTCATTCACAAGGAGTTCCAACTCGCTAACTTCATATCACCTATCTTGTAGATTTCATTATTTTCATAAATTCTACCATTCGTATCTACAAAATCATTGGTTAGGCATATACCTTTCATTCGTGAAATTGACCTTCATTGGTCCATACAAGTTTCCTTTCACTTGTAATGTGTAATTATATACATTTCCTTCCTGATCTCCCGTTTACGTGCTATACTACATTACTTATTGCATTTTCCTATGCAAGATCCTTACAAATTATTTATTATCTTGCAAATTTTCTACAATTCAACTTTTCAAGGTAAATCTGCCATATCCTACTACTTTAATAATAATTTCTACATTGCATTCTCGCAATCCATAATATCATTCATTTTCTGCATATAGAGGTACGAATCTTTCAAACGATCAACCGTTCATTCATTTTCACATTAATACCATGCCTTACCATCTACTACTACATATATATATATGCATTTTACATGCCACCTAACATGCATATCTAAATTAAGTTACTAACTTGTGCTTAACTTGGTTAGAGATAATAGTGTATTCTTTCCTTCATTTCTACCCAAATGACTTACCTCATAGACTATTCTATAATTCTACAACTTTCCAACAAATCTGACCCATTACTTGGGTAATTCTATATTTGTACATTTCCACTATTTGACCCGCTCAAGGTCATTTTCACAATTTCTATAATTTCCACCCCTTTTGACCCTTTATGGTCTTTCCAACCGTTTGACCCGCTAAGGTCTTTCCAGCCTATTTTACATGGTTTCAACCATATGACCCGTTAAGGTCTTTCTAACCTCTCGACCCATTGAGGCCTTTCCAACCATTGTGACCCATAAGGATCTTTCCAACCATTTTGACCCACAAGGATCTTTCCCACCATTTTGACCCATAAGGGTTTTCAACAATTTTGACCCATAAGGGTTTTCTACCATTTTGACCCATAAGGGTTTTCTACAATTTTGACCCTTAAGGGTTTTCTACCATTTTGACCCATAAGGGTTTTCTACCATTTTGACCCATAAGGGTTTTCTACAATTTTGGCCCATAAGGGTTTTCTACCATTTTGATTTCATCGGTACTTGCTTACGGACTCAAACCTTTCATTTCAGGCTTTCATTCATATAGGTTTGATCCGTACTTATCTACGAACTTAAACCTTTCATTCCAACCTTTTATTCATATCGGTTTGATCCGTACTTATCTACGGACTCAAATCTTTCATTCCAACCTTACATTTATTGCCATAGTTGATTTATAGGCACAATATACATACGTTTAGTTGGATACCTTTTAAGGGAATCCCCCTTCACACTCACATTTTTATAGAAGTTTCATTCCACCCACTTACCCACACGACCACTTACTTTCCAAGTTTACCAGGCATACCTGTGATGATTCTCACGGTCTCACGTGCATCGCGTGCTTCTTGTGCACTGGCCAGGCGCACAGTCCACATGCTACTCACATGCCTTCGTGTAATCATTACCTTATGCTTAGGGACTGGTTTTCAGCTTCGTGCTACATTTCAATTTCGTTCCTAAACAACATGGTTATTTTTCCCTTCTATGTTTTACCATCTTGAGGACTTTCCTCCCACCGGTACCAATAGTTAATTATCGCGTACCTGTGATTATTCATCTTATCTATAATTCCCGCGATCTATCATGAATCGTGTCCTTGAGACCTCTTCATTATCCACAAAAGCTCACCTTAACATAAACACCACAATTAGCTTTTAACATGTCATGTGAGTTAATATTAAATTCTACCTTTGGGCCTTGATCGAGTCTTGGATTGTACAGGTCACTGCATTCAGGAGCACACAAGTTTGAGTTCGAGTACTTACATCCTTGTACAAGATTTCACTCAAAACAGGGCTCAGATACCAACTTGTAACACCCTAAACCAATTCACAGAAAACGTACAGCGGAAATACCAACCGAAAAATTCATTTCTTTTAAAAACAACCTTGGATGTTTAGAACCCAAATCTACTAAGCATTTTAGGTATTACATCTTTTAAATATGTTCTATTACATTAAACGTGACCCATCTATATCACGTTATGGGGTCGTGTCCTCGTACAATCCGCCTCCTTGCTCGATCTCCATCCTTTCCTTACTCTATTAGGAAGACAAGACAACCTGCGATCACCAAATAACCGTTTCGTTAGTTCTTTAGTGACTTAATGCACACTACTCAAAATGTGGAGATAATATCCATAGATATTCCATGATCTCGTTCCAACGCCTTCTTGCAAGTTCGGGTGTGGTACCCCGAGCCGAACCTACAAGTCTCATGCATTCACACTTATATACCTGCATCTTCATTACCATTCACATAACAAAGGTTAATAACCCCACAATTCATACAAATATACAATTCACTCAATACCCCACAATACATACAAACATACAATTCCCTCATATAACCCCACAATACATACAAACAAACAATTCCCTCATATAACTTACTTTGACCCGTCATGTTACTCTTTCTTCGCCAATCTCTAAGAAATATATGACGTTTCCAATCCTATACTCAATCTACACATAACTACCAACCCTTACATACATGAAACTCCCTCTCAAACCCGAGCATGAGTACACATATGTACTATAAATGAGTTTTGGATTTGCTCGGGAAAGGTACAGAAGCATAAACAAGCTGAAAAATCAACATCTGAGGCCAATGGGTGAGTTGGCGTAGGGTACGCCAAAAGTGGTGTAGCCTACGCCACTTGCGCAGGCAAGGGGTAACAGAGTGGCGTAGGATAGAAGAATCTGGTGTAGGCAAACTGAGCTTGGCGTATCCTACGCCAAAACTGGCGTAGGATACGCCAACAGCTGCTGTTGGTCAATACTTTCCTTTTTCAAAGCCATTCCTTTCACGCCATTCTTACTCACAATTCCCGAAATTATAATAGCTCATTGACTAACTCTCCCACCCATTATTCCACACATACCTTGATCAAGTCTCGGATCGAATGCACGCCCCTACGAGCTTCCGGTTTGAGTTCAAGTACCTACTATACTTGATTCGCTCAAACCTTGTCTACACTAGTTACATTTACAAAAGACAATGTCCAAGTTAACTACCATGTGAATCCTTGACCCATTACCAAACCATGTACTCCTTCAAGATTCCCATTCTATGTGAACATAATTCAATATCATAGATGCGAGTTAAGTTCGGGAATCACTTACCTCAAGTCCTCCAAGTTCATGCTTGTTTATTTGCCTCCTCTTGACCCATTAGCTTCCCATGGTTGAGTCAATCCTTCCTATCCTTTCATATCATCATGTTCACATCATTGTTAGCATACATGATCATAACACACTAACAACCATTCTCAACCAAATCTCACATTGACTTTCATTAGTCAACTTCTATCATATCTAAATCATACATTCACAACCACATTTATTCTCACATAGTGATACCACTTATTATCATATATGTCTCATAGTTTTAACATGTTATGCGCCACATAGTGTTTCTAATCACACAATCAAGTTTGGGAAGCATAACCATGTTATTTTAACATTGTTGACTTTCCAGAAAGTCAACTTCCAACTATACCAACATCCTACTTAGAAACATATGTCCATATTGATGTACTAGATCATATAAGATTCACCATAAACATCATATTCACATCTCATTAAGATACAAGATCATTCATCACACCAATTAACCAACACATCGTGTACATCATAATATTTAAGCATAGTGTACACCCTACTAATGCATACTTCTTACCAAATCATACAATCAACTTATTCCCACATAATTTCTCTCCAAGACGAAATCCCCATGTTAACCTACTATCAATTGCACCAACTATCACATTACTTTCATACTTGTCGAGTCTTGCATACAAATTCACACATTATAGGACACACATACAACCATAAGATCACTTATGTGCATACATACATACCTACATACGATCCATTATAATTCACACATGGTTTCCATCAAAACACATCCTTTCTATTAATTTCCTACAATCATCATATTCCATTCATTCTCATCAATTACTTGCACGCAAGTTCATCTAAACATTTCATCGAACACATGGTGTGCGTACAACATTCTAAGCTCAATGTACAATTATTTCATGCTTAGTTTCATAGTTCATAACATCAATCATCATATTATTTACCTACACCACATATCCTTCATTCCATAGTTATCAAACATAGCAATCACCACTTTCTTTTCAAAATATCCAATAACTAAGAATGGTCTTGGATTACACTAAGACCAACACCCACTTCCAACATAGGTGTAAAACAATCTAATTAGCACATGAATCAAGCATAGCCTTATGTGGTATCATGAATTATGGTTCCTTCAGTGTCTATCAACATCTAGACACCTTCAACCATCCTTGATTCACGTTTTTCACATACACCCTAAATTTTTATCAAATCCAAAATGAACCATAACATTAAAATCTACCAAATAGAAGGTACCTTTGGGTTTGATTGACCTTAAATCATCCATTTCTGGCTCATGCAATGATTTCTCCTTGATTTCTTACTAGATTGATCTTGGTAGTTGGGTTGGGGTTGAAACCACCTTTTTCTCCTTCCTGATGATCGACCAAAACACACACTTGGTGTGTGTTTTTGGTGTTTGCCTCTTAATTAATAATAATAATATGGACTTTGGGTATTTGGCAATTTCCACCCTCCAACTTATAATCTCTTGACTCAATATCATTTTATTAATCCCGCCTATCAACGTCTTTAAATGAAACGGGTTTTCGGGGCGTTACAAAACGGCTTTGATAAAACTCACAACTCATAAGTGTTCATGAATAAGAACTGCTAAATATAGAAATCGATCCAACAATTCCGAATCATCCCTCCACCGTCTTACGTGGACTTGAAGGTACTTTATTTTTGTAGACAAAAACACATAAGGAGGAATTGAATATTCAAAGGACTAGACAACCTTAGCTACGTCTCATGAAACCCGGGGCATTTAATCAACAAGTTGAAAGATCTAAAAACTTTGGCTCCAAACTTATTTTACACTGTCGTTAAAATGAGAGGGAAATGGCAAGAATGAACTTTAATAAGAGCCTTTAAATAAGCTCTTGGCCAATTGTTAACGAACTCCTGAGAAAAAATAACCATGTCGATCTTTCTTAGCTTATTCCCTTTATCAGATGTAAACGTGAACCTTCTCGATTTCATACTATATTGTTTTAATCCCGCCACTGATATAAGGAATTAAAGTCACTTGCACTTCTAGGGTTGAAAACAAAAGTTTCCTTCTTCTGCATATCTCGTAGAATTGAAACAATCCATTATCACCCCATAAACCAGGCGTTCCACATTTAAGAGATTATATTTGATCCCAAAGCATACGTTTATGCACCACGTTTGGGGTGGCTTAAACGTTCATTGGATTAATGACCATGTTATGAGTAAGAAGTGTTGATTTTTAAACAAATCTTAATAACATAAAACTTCATGATCCGTATACTAAGGATCTCTCCCCCCCCCCTGATCTACCACTAGCTTCAAAGTAATAAGTGCCGAAAGCCCTCTCTCCCCAATACTAAAATCAAAAAGCTCTTTGAATTGGATTTCTGGTAAAGCCCTAAAGAACACCCCTTGATTCACCTTAGTCTCTTTGATCTAACCTGCTTTAGCTTCAACCCCCAAACCCCTAGTATTAATTAGAAAGAAGATTCATTGTTTACCTGCTTATATGCCTTCTTCCTTAATAGTTTCATTAACTAAATTTTTGCCCTCTTCGATATTTGCCCTCACTAAATACTCAAGGCCATTGGGACCCAATCTCGCTCCCCATCTCTCTCCATAACAAATGTCATACGTTCCTCATCCCTATCGTTCATGTACCTTTCTTCTAAGCCTTGATTTTGAATTTCCTTAACCTTGAGGTTGAATCTACTATAATGTTGAGCTCTAAAACCTAACGGCCAATGTCTCTCAAACCTGACTCCAAATTAGGCCCATTTTCCTTTTCATTACTCAAGCCCAACATAACACTTACACTGAATGGTTCATCCAACCTGGCCTGCTTCCTCGATCTGGGCTAGCCAAATCCCTCAAAGTCATCGCTTTGGGCCTAGGCTCTGTTGTTGGATCTGCGTCTAACACTTTTAACTCTTTTAATTTTTATGGATTTCTCTTTTCCTTTGAACGTGAGGCCTTCCTAAGTTATAGAAACTAATTTTATACCCGCCGCGCTTTGCAGCGACGGGGGCGACCGGATGTTGGTTTCTTTAAACATTCTAAAAATGAGATCGCTCACAACTATAAACATCATTGATTCTCACGTGCTGCTACTTCAAGTACTGGTCGACAAAGCACGCAAAGAAATTGCATGGCTGTGCCATTTCCGCCGCAGGACCACCGTGATGTAGTCGGTCTCCCCGTAAAAAAACAGTTACCTACAAAGCAAGAGGGTCAGAATTCTAGCGAAGACGTGGTCAAAATGCGGGTTACAGGTGTTAACCTACCATCCACAATCCCTATAATACTATCATCATCAAATTTCAATGAAATACCGGTCATCATACTCACTATTGTCGTCAGAATCGGACGATTCAAGCAATGTATAGTAAATCGAAATTGTTAGATTAATAAAGAAGTTTTTGACAAAAAAACCAATTTGACCCGCCTAAAAAAGGAATAGAATAGACTAAAAAAATAAAACGCCTAAAAACCCAAATTGAACCGCCCAAAAAATATTAGAACCGCCCAAAAAAATAAAACGCCCAGAAAACTACTACAAATCGCCCATAATGCACAAAAACGCCCAGAATGCTATGAAACGCCCAGAAAAAACATTTCCATGCTACATACGCGCCTAAGACGTTTGTATCGAGCGAACTCACAACTAACGTTCCTTTTTAATCCTATATATAATTCTAGTTTGACCTATTCGTAACATCAAGCTCTGCTTGTTCTTTCAACCTAGGACTTGCAGCCTTGTCGTCCTCGAGTGCACCTCCATATGTTGCTCGGTTTCCCTACCCAACTCTTCTACTTCCTAAGCCGGAGACAGAACTCTACCGTCTTCCTCACACCAGAGAACTAAAAATCTGATCCTCTGGGTGACATTGCCTTCTTCGACTTTGCTCAGACAATCCAGAACCCAATCCCTTTGTTCTTCACTGATCCACACCCTAAACCTCTTGTTATCCCGCCGCAATGTTATTTCTTCATTAATCTTTTTAACATCCTTCACTAATTATTAGTTACTTCCTCTTGTCCTTGGCTACCTAAAGACATGTTTACTTCCTTTGTTTGAGGACTAAATTTACCAACTTATATTGGGGTAACGGTATATTATACTGCAAATTTTCAAATGTGTGCAATGTAATCAACTCCATTGAACAATAGTTGATTCTTTAAAAGTTTCAGTTGTTGAGATTAACTTGATTCCATTACTTGAAATGCATACATACAAACAAAAAACAAGAAAAGTACAAAGGTAGAATGACAATCCCTCTCTTTAGGATTGTTTTATCTTCAACATCAACACGTATTGAAATTTTTTGAGCTTCCTATAAATCTTTCATTCCACATCACCTTTTAATCCATAATCAGTACATTGTCTTGAAGGGATGGTAGACCTTAAGATCAGAAAACACCCCCGCAAACGATCCTGCTGCAGCACAAATCGAGATTATTAGACATGCCCCACTCAGTATTTGTAACGAAATCCATCGCGTGCTCCACTTAGGTATTTTCTTCTGAACAATGTACATTTCCACCGGGAAATAAACTGTTAATGGCCAAAACCCAAATGCCCCAAGGATCCCGACAACATCATTGAAAAATGGCATCAACATTGCAACAACCGTGGTCAGGCACACGAAGAGAGTTCTCCACACCAAGCGGAATAAGTTAAGTTTGTAGGGTTTGTATCCACCAAATGGGATTGGAACATCAATGTCGTGGTTAATGAACTTGCTTTCAGGGAAGTACTTAGCGGCTGTGTTTTCGACAAACGCGAATAAGGGTTGGCAGTAGACTTGGTACGCCCCAACAAGGTGGATTACAATTGCTGCGTTTGCAATGTCGAGAAGCCAGAAAGGGTTGTAGAAACCGAAACCAGTGAGGAGGTTTCCGGGCGCCATGTCACCGAATGCGGCGTACCCAAAGCATCCACAGAACATGTAAAAGATTGTTGTTGTTATTACACTTATCAAAGTTGCTCTCTTCATAGTTTTGTACTCTGCTGGTGGTGATTTGATTGTATCCTAAATAATATTACACAAAATACAATTATGTATTTTATTACAAACTCTTTATAAAATAATTTTTATAATTTTAGGTCATTAATATACTAATAAGAGATAAAATAATATAATTAATAATACCTGAATTTCAATGAGGATGAGGGAATAAGAATAAGCAAAAGCAATGGCTCCAAGAGCTTGAAAGCTCCTCCATATCTTCTGAGTTTCAGTCACACTCCCACTTGAAGTCTGAGTCCCAATACTAATACCAGTCAAACTTCCTTTAATCTTCTTATTTTCTGGTAATTAAACAAAACAATATCATAAGTTAATTTCCTTTTGACTTTTCAAAGTCAAACCTATTTCTTTTAAAATTGAAATACATGTACACATCCACAAAGTCTACAGACAATATATGTTTTTCTTTCATATTTCAACATCCTATAATTATAAATTGACAACCACCAACAATCCGACATGCCTTTTGTACAATTTTGAATTTATTTACCAACTAGTTTGATTTAAAAAAGTTAATAGTGTTGACTTACCAGCAACTTTAAAAACCCCAAGGGCTAGACCAATGGAAGAATATGTGAAGGACATGACTGCAGCCAACATTGAGAGCCATGAAATCTGATCAAAATCTGGTATTTGAGAGAACAAGATTTCGGCAACACCGAACATGACCATGTATGGTGTTCCATCTACTTTACATGGGTTATGATGGCCTTTCTCATGGAAACAATCTGATCTTTTTATTGCTCTGTGTTTTCATGAATTAATAAAGTTATTAGTTTTAAATTTTGATTTTAGAAATATGAAGAAGTGTAATTGGATTATAAATGTGGTTACTTACATCATGCTGATGGATGCTGCAATGGTATAACCTATTGCAACCCCCACAAGATTGAAGTACTGGATCATGCCACAAACTTTAACTTGAAACCCACCTGAAAAGTATCATAATATTTGGAGATTAGACCAAAAACACGCGGCTTCTAACTCGTTTGAAATCAGCTCAGGTCAGTCCACATAGTAAATGTGTTAACACGGAACCGATATAAGCTTGTTCGCTGGGCTCGTTTAAATTAAAAGCCATATTTAGAAATTTACTCAAATTATAACCAACAATTATATATATGCACATAAACACCATTAGACCAGGACACAAAGCTGAAGACAGAGACTACTCTAACCAGCTATATATTATATTACAATTTAAAAATATTTATCATTATTTAAAAAAATATATAAATATTTTTATAATATATAAAATACAAAAAAATTATAAATTATGTACCTTACAAATTTTTTAATGTTAAAAAGAAGTTTATTTTGGTAAACTTTAAGATATCAATTTGTGTATAAAAATACAAAAATATAATTTCAAATAGACCAGATGACCAGAAAGTATTATAAAGTACTTAAATGTTTTCAATTAATATTATACACACTACAAATTGTGTAGTGTACATTTTACATTATGTATGCTAATTGCTAAGATAATTACTTTTCCATTTTTATATATCAAAAACATGTTATCATGTTGGCTTAGCTTTTAAACGAGTCAGGTCAGAGGCGACTCTTATCTAGCTCGTTTTCTAGACCGACTGATTAAACACATGTGGTTCAATAAACATAATCTACTTTGAGCAAGAAATTAAGTACGAACCAAGATTGTTTTGAACAGCTTCCATATAAGTATAGTTCCGTTTCCCGGTCACAGAGTCACCCGACCGGTAGCAGGCCGCCAGAAGGCAAGACGTATAATAAGTCACAAATGAGAACAGAAACAGAACCGTCGGTCCCGCGATCCAACCCAGCTGCGCAGTAGCCCACGCCAACGACAACACCCCAGAGCCGATAACCGCAGTTATGATATGTGCACTTGCAGTCCAAACAGTCCCTAAAATAACAAAATCACACAAATTTATTACCACTCATACATTTTGCGTTTACTGGCCACTAACGATACCCACTAAATCCTACAACTTAGCAAAGGTAGTGATAAAGTACGGAAATAGTAGACCTTAGTCCTTCAGGACAACAGAGACGCCACTTCCGGTATAAACGTTCAGAAGCAAAAGTCAGATATGATAATAGTATTTACCGGTTCTTTTAAGACGACCATCGTCATCAAAGCACTTCGAAGGCACCTGAGGAGCGAATCCTCCACCGAGCTCGAACGATTGTTGGTGTTTTCCGGCAGCGTTTTCACCCATCTTTTTTTCAAAAACAAAATCTCAATTCAACAATAATATTATATTCAAAATTTAATAGTATTAAGTCTCTGTAAAATTTATTTCTGTTCAGAATTGAATCAAAATTGGTGACTTTGATGACACAATTCCAGAGATGAATTCAAAGCGGTCAAAGGCTAAAGGTTGACTTTGATAGTTATAAACTCTGCTTTGAAGTTAGGAACTGAAAGCAGAGCTTATTGTTGGTATGGAGATTAGAGGAATAGATGTGAATTAATTGTTGGGATGGAAGGGTTTATATAATATTGTTTGGTTGTGGGATCGGTGTGGCTAAGCACGTGTGAAAATAATGGTACATTAAAATTAAAATTGAAAAGAAAATAAAGTTGAATTTGACTCTTGTCGCCGACTTCTGTGGTTTCCTCTTCTCTTCTCTTTTTACTAATTAAAGATAATAATTTTTTATTATTTTATTTTATTGTAAAAGAAATTCTTAATTGTCGAATAAATGTCCTTGACAAAAAAAAAAAAATATATTGATAAAAATTAATTTTAAAATGAATAATTTCTTTACACGTGTGAACCTTGAACATGAAATATTTAATAAGGTTACTATGACATCATATTATAGGATATGTGATGGCTTCCTAGTGTGTGATGTGAGCTAAAGTGTACATTTCCTAATTAAGTGTGTATACATGAAATATTTAATAAGGTTACTATGACATTATATTATAGGATATGTGATGGCTTCCTAGTGTGTGATGTGAGCTAAAGTGTACATTTTCTAATTAAGGGTGTATGATTTCTAAATACTGGCGTTTTAAGTGGCTTTGCTTAGTGCACTTAAGTGTCATATAAATGGTTGTAAATTTATTGGTCTATTAAGTATTGACCGACCTGGAAACAATGTTCTAATTTCTCTTGGAATAACTGAACATGATATTTATTGCGTTAGCATAAAATTCAGTGTATGGTTCGAATCAACCTAGTAGCATTTAATTTTGTTTTGAAAGTTTTTGTAAGTGTATGTGTGGTGGTGGGGTTATGAGGGGTTATGGGTATTAAAATATTAAAAAGTAATAGAAGGAGGGTTAGACTATATGGTGTGCCTCCTTTTTCCCCCAACTCCCCCAAGTGCCACATCAGCGCCACCTCATTTGCCCCATTTTCTCCCCCAAAGTTTGGAAATGGTTTCCCCCAATTCCCCCATTCCTCCTTCCTTCTTTTTATTCCTTTTCCTTTTTATTTAATCATTATTAATAATAGTTCCTCTAATTGTGGCCAATCAAATGCTTCGGGACAAAGGGGAAATAACCCCGAGTTCACCGAAAAAAAATCGGGGGGGCCGGTGTTCCATTTCGGTGCCGATGCCACGTCACCTCCCCGACTCCACTCCCCGAAGGCACACCTTTTAGTCTTATGAGGGGTTATGGAAAAGAGGGTGTAGTGGGAAGGGGGTTATGGAAAAAGAGGGTGTAGTAGGAAGGGGGTTATAAATGATTGGATAATCATTGTTTATTATTATTATTATTATTATTATTATTATTATTATTATTATTATTATTATTATTATACCCATCTTCTTCCTCTCCTCTTCTTCCTCTTCTCTTCTTCTTATATTAAATATTTATCAGCCCCTAAATAATTTCTTGTAAAGACATTCATATTCACATAAAATTATTTTCAAACTTTTCAACGTATATCTTTCATACTGTGGCTGTTACCTTGTAAACTGTAGGTACAATAAAAAAAATCAAAAGTAATAAGATAAATTTGTTTAGACTAAGATGTAAAAAATGAAATTAACTTAAAAATATCTCCTCATCCGTTAAACCATCCCAATTGAGTATCGTTAATTTGGATTTGACATCAAGTTTCTTGCAAAGCCAAAATATTTCTAACCTTGAGTGTATAATCATTTTATTCTAACATCAAGGTCCTTAAACATAATGACATTTATTGGTTCAATATGACTGTAATTATAAAAAAATGGATTTCATGATTTAATAGCGTGAAAATGAAGCTAAAACGAATTACTAATAAAAAGACTGTTGCCACTTAGATATTGTATTTCTCTGTTGAAGTAACTTGAAACAACACAGTCAATGAAAATTTCAAACAATGATTGTTCATATATAAAATGTATTTTATATATAAAGCTATTATAATACGAAAATAGCTAAGCATATTTAGTTTTAATTAATCAAATATTTAATTAATGTGGATTGATTCGTTTTATTTTGTTTGTTTCTAACATTATAAGAAATATAGTTTTAAACTTAAAGTGAAAGACCACATATTAAAAAATAGGTTAATTAACGTTCACGATTTAAATTTAAATTTAATAACATATAAATATGCTATCTTAAAAAAATGAATATTTTTTTAATAACATTTACTTCTATTAGTTAATAAATATTTTCAAATCATGTCTAGTAATTTATTTCTAATTTTGTATTAAAATATAATCATATTAATTAATTTACAAAGACATAGTATATATATATATAGGGGGTGGTTAAAATAAAAACCCACTCAAAACGAGTAAACTCGGGAAACTCTGACTTCCCGAACTTTTTATCATTTGAAAAAATTAGGGTATGTAATATACATGTTTTTAAGAGTTTTGAGCCAAAAAAAACAAAAAAGCGCCGAGTGGATATTTTTAAAAAAAATAAATAAGTTTTTTGTGTTACATATGTAACATGTCTGTTTTTGTGTAATATACGTAACACAAAAAAAACTTATTTATTTTTTTAAAAATATCCACTTGGCGCTTTTTTGATTTTTTTTGGCTCAGAACTCTTAAAATCATGTATATTACATACCTTAATTTTTTCAGATGATAAAAAGCTTGGGAAGTTAGAGTTTACCGGGTTTACTCGTTTTAGAGGGTTTCCGGTATCCCTTTCCCTTATATATATATATATATATATATATATATATATATATATATATATATTGAACTAAATTTTGATAATTAAATTAATAGTTATAGTTGTAAGTAATAAAAATTAAAAATAATTTTTTCTAAATAAAGAAACAAATTAAAATAAATGTATTATTTTCAATAAGAAAATAAGAGGCTTTATGAGGGAGTTCTTAGTATTCCATGTGTTGTTTTTTATTAGTATAGATAGCAATAGATTAATGTTGATTGGTTTACTTTATTTATTTGTTTAGAACAATATGAAAGTCTAACAAAAAAGGTTAACCAATTACATTGTGTATTATTTTGCTTATTTGACTTTTGAACTCTTTTAAACATCTAGAATTAGTATGTAATTGTTGCGCATATTTAACATCTAAATGACCAAAATAATAAAAAACTTAATAATCATTTGTCAAACATCATAACAAACATAGTTTTAAATGTAGAATAAAAGATCAAAATTTTATAAATATGTTTATTTAAGGTACATGATTTAAATTTAAATTTAATAATATATAAATATTTTATATAAAAAAGAATCACTAATGTTTAAATAATTTTTAATTCGGTTAGTATTTATATTAATAACAGAAATCATTAAATCCGTTTTTAATGATTTCTGTAACAACTATGATTATTAATGTATTTATATTATGATTTTGCAAATCAATCAATATAATTATATTTGAATTTATTATATTAATTAGTAAAATTAAAGAACACATGAGGGAGTGTCATGTGTCCCTCATGTGTTTTCTTTTATTATATAGTGTAAAAGTGTAGATGTAGATATAAAAGTGTAAATGTAGATGTAGAAGTGTAGATGCAGATGTAGATTTAACTAGTGGTGTTAACACTGTTTCTAAGTATAATACAAATATAGTAATTATATTCACGTGAAACACATACCTTCATTTTGGTTCAGGAGTCTAGTGGGAAACACAGGGACGAGTCCAAGAGATTAGTGTACTCAAAGACTGACCCAACACTACTGTGTGTGTTTCACAAGTGTCAACTATCATCAGCTGCTATATATATACTACTCTTGAGGCCCCGAGGTGTAATAATATATAGTTTTATTTTTTTTTATAAAGAAAGTGTCATATTTATTAGATTAGAGTATACATAGTAAACACATTACAGGCAAGTTCGTAGTATAAGTGCAAACCATTGTATGCATTAACCTAGGAGCGCCAATCATCTGTGGTTGGCGGATGCGATGGATCTAGAAAAAAAGTTGAGAGGTAACACAGCTAAAAAATTTTTGGTGACAGGTAGCCGATACAAAAATGGAAAAAGAAGCAAAAAGTTTTTGCACAAAAAATGTACCTCATCAAGAAAGTTGAGGGGTAGCCTCTCTAGATCCACCCCTGGTACTTGACGGTGTGGGTGATGGTTGGCAAGTTTAGTTGTTTAGCCAGAACACAACACAGACCCATTATTTTATTTGTTTTTATGAATATGAACCCTAAAAGTTGCGTATCTAAAGTTATGTATAATAACTCGAACATGACTCTTTTAACACATCTAGTTAAAAGTATCAAACGGGCTGGTTGAGAGTAATAAAGCTATAAACGTGTTAGTAACAAGTTGCTCGACAAACTTAGAATTATTAAATGGTTAAGCATGTCAACTCTAACATGACAGGACAAACTTTATTCAATTAGAAAAATATCTACCCGAATGTGACATGATTACGAAACCTGTTTTATATGAAAACAAACCTTAAAGATTTTATGTACTATTTCAAATCGTGCCGGAAATTACCATCCCTGTGTAAAACCATCGGTACATAGCAATTGTCTAAAATTCTTTCTTCGGTTTTCTAATGATTAAGGATATGAATTATAATAGTAATTAAATGGACCACTATATATGACCAATTAATATGATTCTTTATAGAGTATAATACAATTATACATACATGTTGTCTTTGATCTTTATTTGTGAACCTATCGATTTATTAGAGAATTCTCGTCCATTGTTGTTGATGGAACCGAATAAATTCTTTAGATATATAATGATGGTGATCAATATCACCACCCAATTAACACATATACTCTTTATATTGATTTCTATCTTCTTCCTTTAGAGGAATTAAAGTGGTAAACGGGGTCAAGGGTGAAACTAATTTTCGATTTCGATAATCAATAGATTCGGTTTTGAACCACTTGCCGTTCAAAAAAAAAGTGTCAGCGTTAAAAAAGGCAACAAACTTGTTAATTTAAAATGGTTGATGGCATGGGCCTCGGCCCCCGCCGTGTTGAGCGAAATACGGAAAAACAAATGAAATCCATGAACCGATCCCGTCATTAGCTCATCGCCACCCTGTAGAAGCTACAATATTACCCCAAGGACGCCTTTGGCATCCAGAAGTCACGAACTTACCAGAGAAACCTGCTTAATAAGTGGAACGCATTAGCTATCCGCTCTTAGATTGGGCATTAAGAGTCGTAGAAGGGCAACCACTCATTATTAAAACCAGTGTTCTTAAGGCCATAGAGTCGCGGGGGGGGGGGGGGGGGGGGGGGGGAGGGGGGGGAGCTTTCTGTTCCCAGTTCTCATGTAGTTAGATCCTTCGGAACCACAAGAATCCTTAGTTAGAATTAGAATGCGATTCCAATTTTTTTTGTTTGCTCCGTAGTGTAATTTTAAATGTTTTCGTGAGAAAATTATATACATATTGAATCCGGCCTCCACCGTTTTAAGGGTCCCGTGACTTTCGGTCCCCTCGAATCCTAGTTAGAATTAGAATGCGATTCCAATTTTTTTTCGTAGCGTGATTTTACATGTTTTCGTTCGAAAATTTTATACGTATTGAATCCGGCCCCACCGTTTTAATGGTCCCGCGACTTTCGGTTCCCTCGAAACTTTTTTTTTCAAGCTTCGCCATTGATTGATTAAGTGCTAAATTATTAAGAGGTCTGAATGGTTTAGTGTTGAATCATTAAGTTGAACCTTTTAATGGTTAGTATTCTTGTCCAACATTGGTAGGGGAGCCTCATTATGGTTCAGCTTAATTCAGTGCTTAATGGTTTAGCAACATCTCAAATCTTAATGGTTCAGCTTTAACCATTTCATTCATAGTTGAAACAAACACGCTGAATGCTGAATCATTCAGTACTGAATGGTTTAAAGCCTCATTAAGAGGCTTACCAAATAGCCCATAAGTAACATATATATTATTAATGAAGAAAATATAATATGAACTTTATTGAATGTGTAATATAGGATTTATATATAGGTTATGAAATACAAAAATGTTATGGTCAACTTAAACTGCCACATACGTATATACTTTCCACATGACGTTGATATCCCCCGTTGCTATGGATGACAAATGACAAATACAATCAATACTGAATTTATGTGGTTCTCGATGTTCCTTGTTTGTGTTACTAACTCCTCGGGCTGTGATTTCCAAAGGTTTGGTACTTTTCCAACTTGATGGTTGAAACATCAACAAATTCGCTAACCATCAAGTCACAGCTGTAACATAAATAGTAACATATATAGTTTGTGCATTATGTTGTTTGTTTTAGATTATAATTTATAAATGTTATGATAAATATTTGTATTCATTGCCACAGAACCAAAGTATTCATTGCTACAGAAGCGAAGAACGTTGATCCATGCATGAGGTATGTAGGGTGACAGAGAATTAAATGGCCTTTATTATTAAGGAGGTATCGTATTCTCGGTCATCCCATCGATCGGATTATCTTTGCTTTCCGATTATACACTAGTGTAATCCTTTGAAGTTGATATAATCCTTTAAAGTGCTAAAGTGCTAGAGGCTTGAGTTCAATCCTAAACAATGAGTGTATTATTTGTGTATAAGAGTGTATTATTTGTGTATAAGAGTTTGGGGACACTAACATTCACCAGTTCAAAAAAATAAATAAATAAAAATTATAATTGAAATCTTTATACATTATTTATTGCAATAAATACATTTTAAGTAACTATGATATATTAAACAAATCTACACACGCATGCATGTATGTAAAGACCTATCATAGGATTATCTTGGTTCTATCTCTTTCTCGGGTGCGTTATTGGGAATTTTATTTCTCAAAGCATCATTTAATGGCGTTTTTGTATAAAGATGATGCTTATGAGAAGACTCATTTGACCATACGTGAGGTCGAATGGGCAATATCTGGAGGTCGAATGAAAATTTGAAGGTAGAATGAAGATTATATTTTGTTATTTGGTTGGCTCGAGCTCACGACAAGGTCGAAGGGTTGATTCGACCAATACACATGGTCGAATCAACATGTCTATAAATAGTTTTGATTTTACTTTCATGTTAACTTTTGATCATTTTGTCTAGGTCTTTTGTGTGTGTTTTCTCTGGAGACTAGAAGGTTTTGATTAAGTCTTTTTCATTGTAAACCTAATCAAATCAAGTGTAATCCATTGTTTATGAATGAAAATGTTTATTGAAAATGATATTATCGTTTTTTGATTCGTTTTCTATCGTTTTGCATGTGATTCAGGGATTCCGCACCTGAATTACTTCACTTGTATGATTACGTAGTTGATTGCTTATAATCCGATCATCTACAAAGCGGTATCAGAGCTTTGCTCAATCATACAATTGCAAATTGATTGATTTCGATCATATTTTCATCCGAAAACAGCTAAAAACTTTCTGTTTTGCATAAACTTTGAATGATAATGGAGATTGATTGATTTAGAGGTGTTTTCAGAGATAAAATCAAAATTTCTTTCACAAATCTTGATCTCCGTACATTCCGAACCAAAACTTGCATAAAATCATTGAAATCCATCAACTTTTGATAAATTTGGATTAAAATAACCGATTTTTGATGAATAACCGTTTTTCAAATGGGTCAGGGTGGAATCAGAATTTTTAGGTCGAATCAGAGAGTTTTTGGGTCGAATAGGTGAGTTTGTGGTCGAACCAAGGGATTTTTAGGTCGAACCAAGTTTTTTTGTGTGTGTTGTATTTCCTTCGACCATATAGTGTTCATTCGACCATACGGGAGGTCGAACCAAGTTCTTATTTGGGTCGAATCAGTGTCTAGTGTTTCTGTTTTTCATTCGAACTAGTTGTAAGGGTCGAACCAAGCACATTTTTTCCATTCGAACCCTCGATTAGGTCGAACCAGATTCCTGTTTTGTGAAATTTTCTAAGTGTTGACTTTCCGAGCATTATGGATAACATTTGGGGATAGTCTACGACACCTAGACATGCTTCAATACAACAACAGCATGTTCCTATGAATCATTGGCCAGTTGTTTCACAGAATATGAACACACAGCCGACATAGCCTATCAACTACATTGCCATTACAAGTTCAACACCACAGACTGTTACTCAACCTCTACAAACCAGTGACTGATTTTTGGGGAGTTGCAGCAGCAGCGGTGCAAAATCAGACTTCAAGTGCGATTACTACACTCATCAATGACTTATCATCGAGTACTGGTAACTGTCCTCCAAAGCTGTTGGACATGTCAGAATACTATCAATGCCAAAAGAAGTTTAAGATTCACTTGGAAGGTTTGGGATTGGAAGGAGGAGAAGTTTGGCAAATGATTATGAAGGGATATACTCCTTCGATGGTTGAGAATACAAATATTCCAATTCCTCTTGAAGACTTAAAAGATGACGAAAAGAAGAAGTTTGCAGTTGAGAAGAAAGCTATTTTTCAATTGTCACAAGCGTTGACCACAGATTTGTTGCACCAGTTCGAGCCATGTACTATTTCGAAACAACTTTGGGATTGTTTGAAGAATAGACATGATGGTAATAAGAAGACTAGGAGACTTCGTATGGAAGAATTGAAGAAAGAGTTCGAGAATATTAGCTATGTGGGAAATAAGACATTAAAGGAACTTATTCCTAGATATAATTTTCACTTATTGTCTGAATTGTCGAACTATGAAATTAACCTTCCTATGCAGGAATTAGTAGACAAGTTTGCTGACTCGTTGCCTCCATATTGGGGACAACATGTTGAAGTATTGAAGGAGAAGGATGCTTATTAGTACTGGACTATCAACGAGTTCATACAGAATTGGAGAATAAGGAAATGGAAGAGAAGAGGAAAGCCAAGAGATCCCAGTTTCACAAAACCCAGAATTATATCATGCTACCTCATCTTCTTCTATGTCCACTTCATCAATAGGTGGAACTGTTGCACCTCACATTGCTTGTATTTCAAATGTTGATGAACCACCAAGAAATCCAATCAATTATGTAAGGACAAAAAGGATTGTTGAAACCCCTTTTGCTAACCTTAGTCTAATTTTTTACTTCTGCCAAAATACTCTAAGTATGAAACTACTGAAGAAAGAAGACACAAGTACTGAAGAAAGATTCAAGAAGTACTGAAGAGTAAAGATCAGAAGTTCTGAAGTCAAACCAGACAAGTTAACTGAAGAACTGCTGAAGACAAACTACTCATCAGTAGTTTGTCACTCATCAGCACTTATAATAGAATCTTTCCACCGCACTTATGTTTCAGTAGTTTAGTAGTTTATTATTACTTTATCTTTTATACAAGTTCCAAGACTGCAACTTGTTGCAGACTTGCTTTTGTAACAAGGTTCATGTATTTGTTTGTCTATAAATAGATGGGTTAATCCCTCTGTTTTAGACATCGATTTTAATTGAAAACTGAAATCTTTCAAGAGCTTTTACTTGATATTCCATTTCATAATCTGAGAATCTACTTGCTTATTTATTGTCATATACATTCAATACTTAGATTCTCATTAACTTGTCTTTAGTTTATAAACATCCAGGGAGAGTAATACCTCCTGTTGATAGTGAAATTTTATAACTTATTCCGCTGCAAAACTGCTTTGATTAAACTTGCAAAACACATAAGTGTTCTCAAGCAAGCAACTGTTAAAGAGCATACTGATCCAACAATTGGTATCAGAGCAGTGTTTATCTGATCAAATATCAATCTAACAAATTGAGAATCAGACACAGGCTCTTATTGATATTCAATAAAGGATAAAGGTTCACTTTTTACAACATCCATCACTTTGAGAGAAACTTGACAAATCTATACTCTCAAAAATGGATCCTCATAATACTGGTTCTGCCAATAAGCCTGCTATGCTTGTTTGTTCAGAATATAACATATGGCAGAAAAGGATGGCACATACTCTGTCTCAGACCAACACTGGTTGTTGGAAATCTGTGATATATAGTCCTCACAAACCGGTAAATATAAACCTTGAAACTAAAGTTGAAATACCAAAGGACCCAAAAGACTACACAGATGAATATTTCCTTAAACTTGAGCTTGATGCCAAGGCTTTCTCTATGTTGGCAATGGCACTCCCAAATGAAATCTACTCTGGACTTTTACATTGTGAAAGTGCCAAAGTGCTTTGAGACTGCCTAAAAGAACAGTTTGGAGGAACTGAAGAGGTGATTGCCAACACCAGAGAAATCCTGGCTCAACAATATGAAACATTTACTCATATTAATGGGGAAACTTTGACACAACAGTTTGAAAGATTCTCCTCATTAATTCCTGAGTTGAAATTAAATGGTTAGACCTACACAAATGTATCTATGCTTCATAGATTTTTAAGGTCATTACAAGAAAAATGGGAAACTTACTCTATAGTTCTCAGATCTTCACCAGATTTTAACTTCCTCACTCTTACAAAATTACATGAGAGATTGCTAACTTTTGAAAGAGAAATTGATCAAAAGAAAAAGTTGCAAAATTCTGGTAAAACAGCTGATGACTATGTACCAGGTAGTACAACACTGTTGGGACAAGACTCACCTTCTTGTCCAAATAGTTTTGGATCTTTTGACCACATTGACATAATTGTTGGGATCTCATCAGAAAGATCATATCCAGCTTATGACAATGATGAAAATAGTCAAACTGCTGATAACATGTGTTTTGTCATGGATGACTTGAAAAATTTTAGCAGTCATGACTTAGAAGAAATGGACATTTTACACCAACTGGCCATGTTAAGTATAAAAACTAACAAATTTTACAAAAGGTCAGGAAGGAAATTTCCAGGACTGAACAATTCAACAAAAGTTGGTTTTGACAAATCTAAACTTAGATGTCACAAGTGTCAGAAGTTGGGATACTTTGCTAGAGAGTGTAGAAGCTGTAGCTATAACCAACCACAGTCTGGAAATCAGTTTAACCCTAGTTATAATAGGAATAATAGAACACAGGGAAGTGAACATTTTGTACAAGCACAAGCTCCACAAA
Organism: Ambrosia trifida; assembly: GCA_028751855.1. Classification (NCBI taxonomy): domain Eukaryota; kingdom Viridiplantae; phylum Streptophyta; class Magnoliopsida; order Asterales; family Asteraceae; genus Ambrosia; species Ambrosia trifida. The sequence goes on along the minus strand of CM054122.1, from coordinate 148,762,578 downwards.
TCCAATATGTGCCACAAATACAATATGTACAGATGCCTGCTCAACAAATGCAGAGCCAACAATCAATGCCTTCCATTCCAGCTGCTCAACAACCTCCACAAACTCAGCAACCCTTACAACAAAGTCTTTTCACTTCAGGGTATGTTGACTTGAGCAGTCTTCCTTTTGACACAACTGAGTGCAATTCTGATGCATACAACACAATGTTTGACATCAACTGGGGAGAACCTGACAATGGCAGAAAGAACTTTGCCTTAATGGCATTTGAGGGCTGCACCTCTAAATCTGCCTTATCTCAGGCATCTAAAGAATCTTTGACAAAACTATGTTCAAACTCATGCAAAGAATCTTTTGCTCTCATAAGAGAGACCAATGTGCATTTACAAGGCAAAGCCAATGACTCAGAGAGAAAATATACTCAAATAAAATGTGATTTAGAAAGAAAACTTGCTGCAAAATCAAAAGAAAATTCTAAATTAACAAACAATGCTATTGAAACCCAAGCATAACTTAAAATCATGATAGAAGACCTAGGGAATGTCAGAAAAGAGCTTGCTGACACCAAGGTTGAATGTGAAAAATGGGTTGAGTCATGTAAAGGGTACCAACTGCTGCTTAACAAACAAAGTGCATCAAATGTTAGGTTTGGCATAGGGTACAATCACACTGAAACACAAACTGATTTTTCTCCCAAAACTACTGATGATGGGAGAAGAATAGTTCAAAACCACACTTCTGAAGAGAAAGACTGCACATCTTTTCATGAAAACTTTCTAAAAATTGAAAAAGAAAGTTCTTCAGAAGTACTGATCAGATCTGACTTTAAGTCATCAGTAGTTTCATCTACATCAGGAGTTGAGAACCTGAAAACTACTGATGACCTAAATCAAATCAAGACTGTCAGAAATTTGCCTTTAAATGAAAAAGAAAAGGCAAAAGAATGTGAAATTTGTGGTTTGTTTAACCACAAAATAGAATTTTGTAGATACAGAAAAGGAAATCAGTATAATAAGAAGATTTCACAACTGGTTGTGGGAAAACAACTCAAAAATGATTTTGAAGAAACTTTCTTTCCCAACAAACAACAACCAGGAAACACCTTTTCTCAGAAAAAGATGAAATCTCAACAATAGTCTTTTTCTCAAAATTCTCTTTCAGTAGTTAGACCTGAATCATCAGCAGTTTCACAAACTGCTGAGATTAAAGATCTCTTGAATATGGTAAAACTACTGATGACCAAAGTTGATGGTGGTCCTCAAAAGGATGCCACCATTGCTCTTAATGAAAAGTCCATTGCCAAAAAGACATGGATTCCTCAAACTGGTCAAGATCAAACTGTTAAAGTTCTCAAGAGGAAACCCAAAACCAAATTGGCTTGGGTTCCCAAATCTAACTAATTTGCTACTTTGTGCAGAGGGTCTCCAGAGGCTTAAATAGCATTTGGTATGTTAACAGTGGAGGCTCAATGCACATGACAGGATGCAGATACCTGATAAACAATTTTATCAGTCAAAGAGAAGGATCTGTATCCTTTGGAAACAATGCCAAGGGATATGTGTTAGGACATGGCAATGTCTCTTCAGGAAAAATACAGTTTGACAAGGTCAATCTGGTTGAAAATCTTGAGTACAACTTGCTGAGTGTGTCACAAATGTGTGATAAAAGATATTCTTCCTTTTTCACAAAGACATCATGCAAGATCATATCACCAGAAGGCCAGAAGTTGATAGAGAAGATCATTGAAGATCATACTTTGTTGATAGCCAAAAGATGTGGTAATGTCTATGCAGTTGACATTGAAAGGGACAAAGTACTGAACAACACTGCTTGTTTCTTCTCAAGGGCATCAACTTAATAGACTAATCTCTGGCACAGGAGACTTGGCCATGTGAACTTTAATACCATAAATAAAGTCACAAAAATGGACTTGGTCAGAGGTCTACCCTTGAAAGTACACCAGTGTCAAGAACACTGTGTATCCTGTCTAAAGGAAAAACAGCAATAGTCCTCCTATAAGTCCATTGAAGAATCTAAAACAACTGCATGTTTTCAACTACTCCATATGGACTTATTTAGGCCAGTCAAAATCATGAGCCATGGTAAAAAGAAGTACTGCCTAGTCATCATTGATGACTATTCAAGATTCACATGGGTCTTCTTCTTATTCTCCAAAGATGAGGCAGCTGAAATCATCAAGTTCTTCATTCTACAAATAAAGAAACAATATTCTCTTTCTGTTAAAGCCATTAGAAATGACAATGGGACAGAGTTCAGGAACAAAACTCTGGATGAATTCTGCTTGTCTAAAGGGATTATTAGACAATTCAGTCTTCCCAGAACTCCTTAACAAAATGGTGTGGTAGAAAGGAAGAACAGGACATTAATTGAAGCAGCAAGAACCATATTAGCTGATTCAGGCCTACCATTGTATTTCTGGGCTGAAGCAGTCAACACTGCATGTTATGTTCAAAATAGAGTCCTTGTCATTAAGAGACACTCCAAAACAGTCTTTTTCTCAAAATTCTCTTTCAGTAGTTAGACCTAAATCATCAGCAGTTTCACAAACTGCTGAGATTAAAGATCTCATGAATATGGTAAAACTACTAATGACCAAAGTTGATGGTGGTCCTCAAAAGCATGCCACCATTGCTCTTAATGAAAAATCCATTGCTAAAAAGACATGGATTCCTCTAACTGGTCAAGAACAAACTGTTAATGTTCTCAAGAGCAAACCCAAAGCCAAATTGGCTTGGGTTCCCAAGTCTAACTAATTTGCTACTTTGTGCAGAGGGTCTCCAAAGGCTTAAATAGCATTTGGTATGTTGACAGTGGAGGCTCAATGCACATGACAGGATGCAGAAACCTGATAAACAATTTTATCAGTCAAAGATAAGGATCTGCATCCTTTGGGAACAATGCCAAGGGATATATGCTAGGATATGGCAATGTCTCTTCAGGCAAAATACAGTTTGACAAGGTCAATCTGGTTGAAAACCTTGAGTACAACTTGCTGAGTGTGTCACAAATGTGTGATAAATGATATTCTTCCTTTTTCACAAAGACAACATGCAACATGATATCACCAGAAGGCCAGAAGTTGATAAAGAAGATCATTGAAGATCATACTTTGTTGATAGCCAAAAGATGTGGTAATGTCTATGCAGTGGACATTGAAAAGGACAAAGTACTAAACAACACTGCCTGTTTCTTCTCAATGGCATCAACTTCAGAGATTGATCTCTGGTACAGGAGACTTGGCCATGTGAACTTTAAAACCATAAATAAAGTCACAAAAATGGGCTTGGTCAGAGGTCTACCCTTGAAAGTATACCAGTGTCAAGAACACTGTGTATCCTGTTTAAAGGGAAAACAACATAAGTTCTTCTATAAGTCTTTTGAAGAATCTAAAACAACTGCATGTCTTCAAGTACTCCATATGGACTTATTTGGGCCAGTCAAAATCATGAGCCTTGGTAAAAAGAAGTACTGCATAGTCATCATTGATGACTATTCAAGATTCACATGGGTCTTCTTCTTATTCTCTAAGGACGAGGCAGCTGAAATCATCAAGTTCTTCATTCTACAAATAGAGAAACAAGATTCTCTTTCTTTTAAAGCCATTAGAAGTGCGCGACGTTATCTTGTCCCATGACGCGCAGCTTGTTGATTCAGGGTTTCGTGTTCGAGAGTTGGAGACTCGTGCAGAGGAGGCTGAGCGAGGGAGATTGTCGATTGCCTTGGGGATAGCAGAAGCGGATAGACGCATCGAGGCTTTGGAGAGGAGGCTGACCGATATGACGCAGGGGATGCGAGACATGATTTCTACTTTGGCTGTTGCATTCCCATCCTCATCTTCTTCTTAGTTTATTCTGTGGTTGCATTATGCTGATACTTTATGATGTTTGGTATCGTATTATGACTATTATGTTATGCTTCCATGTTTAGTGTTGTAACTTAAAACTATTGCGGTTCGTCCGCCCATCTTTTGTGTTAACTCTTATGTATCTGACTTTATGGTAGTCTTTATCTTTGATATATTATGTATGGTTATGCTTTTACCTTGTAGTCACGATATTTCCATTATTCGATTCTGGTTGTGATAGTTCTGCTATGCGTGGTTATATTTGATTGTTACGATTGTATGAATGACAATATTTACAGAATATGTGTCTCACACCTTTGATATGTGTCATATCATAAGGACATCATGCACACTCGACAATCTGCATGAACCAACGATGGCGAACTACTACCCGCTACTCCTGCTGAGCTAGCTAGAGTAATTGCCAAGGCAATTTCTCAACACGACGCTACTCGAGCTGATTCTAGCAGAGGTTCCGGAGGTACTGGTCGTCAACGGGGAAGCGATATGGATAATGGTAGAAATTTTAGGTCTAAATTCTTTACTTAATACTCCTACATAAACCTTTGTGTTAATAATAATATTCCCTATTGTATACACAGAAGTTGAAAACCCTGTGTGAGGATGTTCATACAAAACTTTTATGGCCTGTAAGCCATGGAATTTTCATGCTACGGAAGGTGCTGTAGGAATTGTCTGTTGGATTGAGAAGACCGAGTCAGTCCTAGACATAAATGGTTGCTCCGAGGACCAAAAGGTTAAGTACTCCACCTGTACTTTCCAGGATAAAGCCCTTACCTGGTGGAATCTACAAGTACAGACTCTGGGCAGAGATGCGGCATGCAACCTTGCTTAGGCCGATCTCAAAACTCTGCTCATGGACAAGTACTGTCCGAGGAGTGTGCTACAAAAGCTAGAGGTGCAATTCTAGAATCTTGTCATGGTGGATGCCAACATGACTACATATACCACTCGTTTTCACGAACTCTCTCGACTTGTCCTCACATGGTCACACCCGAAAACAAGAGAATCGAGCGGTATATCTATGGTCTATCTCCCAAGATCCGTAGTATGGTCACTGCATCGGCACCCTCCACTATCCAAGATACTGTTACTCTACCTCACGGTCTGACTGACGATGCTGTTCGCATGGGTTCGCTGAACTAAAAGGTTGCAGTTGCTAGTGAGAGTTCGGGGAACATACGCAAACGTTCCGACTCCAAGAAAGGAAAGAACTCCCCTCACAAGCGACAAGATGCCATGAAGGTCTTTGCTGCAACTGCTGCGGAGGAGTCCAAACGCAAGTACAATGGGCCCCAACCTTACTGCAGCAAATTCAACCACCACCACGTGGGCACCTGTGAAAGCATCTTGTGCAAGAACTATAACCGGCGTGATCATTCAACCACTAACTGTAAGGCCAAGGCCACAAACAATCCTCCTGCAAAATATGAGTGTTTTGAATGTGGCGCGACTGGACACTTCCACAAGGACTGGGCCAAGGATCAAGCTCGTGGTAGAGCATTCGTGCTGGAGCCAACGAAGCATGTGATGATCCTAATGTGGTTATGGGCACGTTTCTCCTTAACAACCATTTTGCATCAGTTCTATTTGATTCAGGCGCTGATTTTAGCTTTGTGTCCACCGACTTTAAGAAATCCCTTGAATTAGAATCTAGTAAGTTCGAAACACGTTATACCATTGAGTTGGCCAATGGTAAGTTAATCTCGTATGAAGGAGTTGCTTGGGATTTTGAATTGGTACTTGGCAACCATGATTTCCATATCGATTTGCTGCCTATTCGATTGGGTAGTTTCAATGTTGTCATTGGCATGGATTAGCTATCCAAACATTGTGGAGAGATCGTCTGTCACGAGAAGTTGGTTTGAATCCCCTTATCCAATGGTGGAACCCTCTCGATTCAAGGAGACTAGGGTGGACCTACTCTTCGAATCATATCCTGCATCAAGGCACAAAAATGTTTAACGAAAGGTTATGTTGCATTTTTGCGAGACTATCCCAAAGTCTTTCCAGAAGATTTGCGAGGGCTTCCACCGCCACAAAAAGTCGAGTTTCGCATTGATCTTGTCCCGGGAGCTGCTCCAGTAGCCAGCACTCCATATCGTTTGGCACCATCCGAAATGCTAGAACTGTCTAACCAACATCAAAAGTTGTTGGACAAAGGTTTCATTCGTCCGAGCTTTTCTCCGTGGGGAGCGCCTGTGCTATTTATGAAGAAGAAGGAAAAAATATCCACTAGCGAGAATCGACGATCTGTTCGACCAATTGCAGGGTTCCAGCTACTACTCGAAGATTGACTTGTGCTCAGGATATAATCAGTTGCGGATTCAGGAGGACGACATACCGAAGACGACGTTTCGAACTTGTTATGGGCACTATGTGTTTTTTGTTATGCCTCTTGGCCTGACGAATGCTCCTGATGTCTTTATGGATCTCATGAATCGAGTCTGCAAACCCTATCTAGAAAAGTTCGTAATTGTCTTCATAGATGACATCTTGATCTACTTGCAAACAAAAGAACAGCACGAACATCATCTTCGCTTGATTTTGGAGTTGCTAAAAAACGAGAAGTTGTTCGCCAAATTCTCAAAATCCAAGTTTTGGATTCGGGAGGTTCATTTTCTCGGACACGTTGTGAATGAGAAAGGTATACAACTTGACCCCACAAAGATTGAAGCTATCAAGGATTGGGACGCACCCAAAACTCCTACCGAAGTGCGACAATTTCTGGCTTTAGTTGGTTATTACCGACAGTTCATTGAAAATTTCTCTAAGATCGCCCAGCCACTGACTGTCTTGACACAGAAAGACAAGAAGTTCGATTGGGGAGTCAAGCAAGAGGATGTGTTTGAAGTTTTGAAGAACCGTTTATGCAGTGCTCTGATTCTATCTCTTCCTGAAGGTACCGATGATTTTGTGATTTATTGCGATGCTTCTCATCAAGATCTTGGATGTGTACTCATGCAAAGGAACAAGGTCATTGCCTATGCATCTAGACAACTCAAAGTCCATGAGAAGAACTGCAACACTCATGACCTAGAGTTAGGCGCGGTGATCTTTGCCCTCAAGATTTGGAGGCACTACCTTAATGGCACTAAGTGCACGATTTTCACCGATCACAAGAGCTTATGGCACATCTTCAATCAGAAGGATCGGAACATGCGACAATGAAGATGGGTTGAGCTATTAAAAAATTATGATTGCGAGATTAAATACCATCTGGGAAAAGCCAATGTTGTGGCTGATGCCTTAAGCTGGAAGGAACGAGTCAAGACCCTGCGTGTGCGTGCGCTAGGTTTGAACATTCATACGAATCTCACTACCCGTATTCACGATGCTCAGCAAGAAGCTTTGAAAGGTGAGAACTTGAAAGGTGAGTCATTATTCAAGATGGTTAGTCTGTTGGAACTAAGGTCTAACGACACGGTTTACTTTGCCAATCGGATCTAGGTCCCACGTTTTGGTGGCTTACGTGATTTAATCCTTGGGGAGGCCCACAAGTCTAAGTACTTGGTTCATCCCAGTGCCGATAAAAGGTACAAGGACGTGAAGGAATTCTACTGGTGGCCCAACCTTAAAGGTGAAATTGCAACATATGTCAGCCGATGCCTTACTTGTTCAAAGGTTAAAACTGAGTATCATAAGCCATCCGGCCTACTACAACAACCAGAGATTCCCAATTGGAAATGGGAACAGATCTCCATGAATTTCATCACCAAACTACCTAAGACGTCCAATGGTCACGACACGATTTGGGTAATTGTTGACAGGTTGACTAAATCCGCGCATTTCTTGCCGATCATGGAACTCACAAACTAGAGAAACTCGCCAAGCTGTACATCAAAGAGATTGTTACTAGGCATGGTTTTCCTGTTTCAATCATTTCCGACCGAGACAGTCGATTTACTTCCCGATTCTGGCAGACACTGATGGATGCATTAGGCCCTCGCTTAGACATGAGCACAGCCTATCACCCACAAACCGATGGCTAGAGCGAACGTACAATCCAGACATTGGATGACATGCTTCGGACATGTGTAATCTATTTCGGTGGAAACTGGGATTCTCATTTACCGTTGGTTGAGTTCTCTTACAATAACAGTTACCACGCCAGCATCAAGGCTGCCCCATTTGATGCCTTATATGGATGTAAGTGTAGATCTCCTTTATGTTGGGCAGAAGTTGGAGACAAGTATTTGACTGCCCCCGAGCTCATTCAAGATACCACCGATAAGATCCTTCAGATCCGTGATCGCTTGAAAACCGTTCGAGATCATCAAAAGAGTTATGCTGATCGTCATCGCAAACCACTTGAATTTTAGGTTGGCGATAAGGTACTCTTGAAAGTCTCTCCCTGGAAGCGTGTACCATGGTTTGGCAAACGTGGGAAACTTAATCCTCGATACATAGGTCCATTCGAAATACTTTCTTGGGTTGGTCACGTGGCATAAAAGCTCAAATTACTAGAAGAGCTCAACGGTGTTCATGACACTTTCCACATATCCAATCTTAAGAAGTGTTTGTCTGACGAATCTTTAATCATTCCCCCCGAAGAGATTCACATCGATGATCAACTCCACTTCGTTGAGGAGCCAATCGAGGTGACTAATTGGAAAGTCCAGAAATTGAGAAGGAGCCGCACTAAACTTGTGAAAGTCAGATGGAATGCAAAGCGTGGTCCCAAATTTACATGGGAACGCGAAGACCAGATGAGACGCAAGTACCCAACTCTTTTTCCTAAGAATACTAAGACCAGTAGGAAAACTCGATTTTGCGGACGAAATTCCAAAAACAAGGGGAGAATGTGACAACAATCAACGATCCAGGTCAACATCCATATGCATTCCATTTATTATTGTCATTATATGTGCATACTTAAACATTTTGCATAAACAATACCCCCCCAGTCTAGCTAAGCATGAGTTTTTCAGGAAACTCAACAAAGAACACTTGTTTAGTCATACGACACCCGCACAAATCCATATAAGTTGCCATAAGACATCAAAGGCTTCTTAACGCATGGTTAAACTTTCCTTAACATATGTACACACAACAAGCATGAATGATGCACCATCAACACAAGGTAAATACATGTTGATATCATCATTGATTCCTATCTAACAATGAGCCTTACCTAGATGTTCCTACACCTAAGGTTACTAAATGCTTAATCGGATGAATACACCCTATTCAATCCCACGACTAAATCCATCACACCATGACTAGGAAAAGGTCTACATTACATGATAAATCCCCTAAACATATCTTGGATTGAAGCACATGACTAAGAACACACGCATACAAGTACACATACACATATGCAACCCTATATGCACTCGGCTATGCTAGTATACACACTAGATATGTCTTTGTATTTCAAGAACCTATAACCCGTTTTCCTTGTGCACTCTTGACCGAAATCTCACAAAAAGAAACAATACCTCACATGCTTTTAGTATCATAAAACAAGCAAGACACTATCTTACACAAGCTTCTCTTGGAATGGAACAAACCTTAAGTAGAAAACCTTTCTCCTTGTCTCTTTCTCGGCCGAAACACAAGAACCAAAGCAACATGTTTCTTTCAAGCTTGGTTGTCACAAACTTACACTAAAGTAGCAACAACATACAAGCCCCTAAACCTCCCTAGGTCAAGCCTTTTCCGTTTTTATCATGAACCAATACAAACATGAAGAATGTAAGGACTATCACCATCACCATGTGCCTATAATATCAAGCTTCTATCACCCTACCTCTTCCAGATGATCGGCCGCCTACCTCTTTACATACAAGCATGATGATAGTGATGGAACAAAGACCAATGGACTCCACAAGAAGACAATCGGCCATAGTGACAAGGAGGTGAGTAACTTACACTCTTATGGCTAAAAGCTAGACTATACTTATCCACCTACAAAGTCAACCTATCCTCCTTTTGAAGCTTCTTATAATCGGCCAACATTGACTAGACAAGGCATGTTTGTCTTGCACTTACACCAATTAGTGAATCCAAGACTCCACACTTAGCATTTCACTTTTGAACTTACCTCTTATAGCTTTGTCCTTACCCTCCCTCAACCACTATATAAGAAGACCCATTGATCATTCTAAATTGCACCAGCACAACTCTCACACTTCCACTCACATTTCTCAGCTCCAAGGAGACCATAAGCCAAAGGGAAGCAAGCTCTAAGGAAGGATCAAGGAGCAAGCATTCTATCAACCTCACATTGCTTCTAATAGGTAAAACTCTTGGTCATTCTATTCATTTATATCCTCACACCCTCCGGTCCTAAACTCTACACCTAACCCATTGCTCATTAACCATAAATTGGCCGTCACCACATACTCACTAAGTACAAGTATGATTCATACATAATGGTTCAAATATACAAAGTTTTATTATCCAATTTCATTAAGTAACTAATGTTAATCGGCCCTACCTAAGCATTTGTCATTTAAATGATGTTTTGAGGCTAGATCATGATATAATTAACCATGTTACGGATCGGTTTTATAAACAAACTAGTGTTAACACACTCTTGAAACTAAAGGTTCCTTTTTAGTGTAAAAACAATCGAGTTCCATCTAAAACGACCCCAAGCCGATTGCAAAACATCAATGGTCCTTCTATGAACATAGATCGGCCTAGTAGAACCATTAAAGAGTCAAATCCGAGGCCCATGTTATTAAATGATTTTGGCTATCAACCATTAACATGTGTTAGTATAGGCCGAAACATGTGTTAGATTTATATTCAATCTAAAAAGGTTCTAAACGTATGATAAACTATGTTTTCCTTCAAAAACCAACCACATATGATAAATTAATGCCAAACTATGATTCAGGACGAGATGTGAGATCCATTCCATTGGATCCTATCTTTCAAACAAACGTCAAAGTTTCATAATTTCACACACATACACAAAACATGGCCCAAGTACGCTTCACAAAGGCCCATGGAAGTTGGGTGAACAACTTGTATGATAAACAAACAACTTATCATGTCCATAATGATCAAAAGGCATCATTTGTCAAGACAGTGACTATCTACGACTTCATTAGACCACACGAGACACAATCAGATGAGTTTTCACAGCCCCATTTTACTATTTTACATTTTGGGGGATAAACATGTTTCAACTATAGTATCAATTACAAATGTGTGTGTACATTCTATCGTGACTGCCATGTGGAACATGAGACATTTTGGTTCATGAGCTCACTAGTCCTTATAAAACGTAACTGTAACCATTAGCTATCAAAAGCCATGGAACACTTTAATAGATCTATTGGGTTGACACCCCCACTCTTGGTTAGTCACTCTAACCGGTCACATACAAAAGAGTGTTTGATGTGTGTAAATGTATATATAAAAATAACACAAGTTTTTTAATTAAAACGACTCACCTAAAAACTACACACGCACGGCAAGTGTACCGGTCGCAAAGCAGTAAGCAGATAAGACCGAGTATCGAACCCAAAGACGCGAATGCAACTCAAGATCACAACCTATACCGAATACTAGCCTAAATAAATATATACTTATGTGGGGGGTATTTTAAACTATTAATTACAAACTTAATTAAAATAGCTTAAACTTAACTTAACTTGACAACTAATGGGAACTTAAGGAATTAGAGAAATTAGGTAGGAAGAGGGCTGGTAACCTGGGTAGAATCCCTAGACTCTGGTTATAAAAGCTGACCTATGTAATCCGGTTGGAGACCCTGTTCTCATCTAATAAACCTCCTGTCAAGGATAGTCGACTAAATTCAAGGCGGGACAAGTGTTGAGATGCTAAAATGAAAGTGGATCGCCCCAGCAAAACCAAATCCCACAGTAATCCTTTAATCAACCACTCTTGGATCGAAAACTCCCAAACTGTGAAGCAGACTTAACTAATACGAATGAAATCCTAAGAAAACTCTAAACACGAATAAGTAACCGGTCTCGCCCCAGCGATAACCAAACTACCAAACAATGCCTAGTTAGTCAACCTAGCAATCCCGAATTATATTCCTAACCTTCGGGAAGGGATTGCACACCTTAGTTAATTGATTTTAAAAACTTGTTAAACTTGCGCTATTCCTAACTGCAAGAACTAGCCCGACAACAAAAGTTAATCAAACTAGAATGATTTCTAGATCTAGGGAATATTCCTATGTGCCTAGAACATCAAAACCAACAAACAAGTAATCAAATCAAAAAACGCCAGTACACAAATATTCAAAATCAAACATAAAAATTAAATCATGTAACCCAACACATCCAAAACGGAAAACATAAGTCTTTACTTAAAAACAAACTCTAGTTCATCATCCCAAGCCACCAACAAAAGGTTTAGCCAATAATATTTAAAAACATCTTCACAAAATAAATAAATATAGCTTTAACCATGTCTATAGAAAAAATAAATAAAAACTAAACCTAACCCAAGGCTCGTTGGCTATTGATCTTTAACGTGCCCGTGGCCTTTTCTTCTTCCGTGCCCTTTCACTCATCACCGTTCTTGGCCGGTCGCTTGGCTTCTTGTGCGATTCTACAATTGTAGAATGAATTGGAATTGTCTTCAAAATCCCCTGAATGATTTGTGAATATCAATCTTTATCTCCTGCCAACATGTGACCGACTTAAGTTTATGTCTTGGCTTGGGCTTCGGCCCAAGCTTATCTTTTTTTTTTAATTATTATTATTTATTATTATTATTATTTATAGTATTATAACTCGGTTATTATTGGCTCAACCAAAGTTTTTCGTTTACGCTCCGACGTCCATGAACACATGCTCTCTAGTGTTCGTGTCTCGATTAAAATTCTTTCGTTTTGAGCCAATTTCCCACGAACAGCTATAAAATAATATAATAAATAAATACCTAATAAAAATGACACGAAACGAATACAAACTTGACCAAATAAAATACAAATATATAGGAAAATAGATGTGTTTTACAACACATCAAACATCCCCACACTTGACTCTTTTTCGTCCCTGAAAAAGACTGCGATGAAATCATAATTAGAATTATTGGTTTCAAAAACTTTTAGGTTCATTAATTAAGATCTAATTACGCATTAACCAAAACTGTCGGTATTGTTGTCCACCTAAACCCAACCACTAGCTAATCAGGCCCCAATCATGTAAAGCAATTAAGTTCATATTATTACAATCAATCTATGGGTCTCACACTCAAGATATCTAGCTTCACCTAATCCCACCTCAAGCTTTCGAAGCAAAGGTTAAACCATATAGATTTACCAACCACTGCAAACTAAACTCCCTAATGTATTATAAATTAAATTTATGATGGATGATGGATGATGTTTATGAGCTTAGACACATTTTTTTTTTCATACCTAACCCAGAGGTTGTCTCAATCAGAGTCACCATCCCCAAGAGCGACAGCATGAGCTTCGGTATTTTTTTTTTCAACTTGACCTCGAGGGAGTTTCGATCAGAGGCTTCAGTTTTTGTTTTTTTTTTTTTTTTTTTTTTTTTTTTTTTTTTTTTTGATCTAGCTCAATTGATGGACATGTGGATTTTTTTTTGGGCGCCACTTTTCACCGGATTTATTCTCATAAAAAGGATCAAGTGTGCCATTTAATTAATAATACATATGGGCTTTCAACCTACAGTGGTACCTCTAATTACTATCAGCGGTTTCAGTTCTACCGTTTCTCCTAAGATGAGAACCCACAAGATTTCATGATTTATTAAGGTATATTAAGAACAATCCTAGGACCTTTCAAAGCTAGTTGGGCCTACCGACACATCTTAATCAAACACGCTTTCAATCTATTTATATTCTCATATATATAATATTTTGAAAACCAAAAATCCCAATTTTACTATCATTTTCCATATAAAATGCACAAAAAATCAGGGACATTTTCTTTCTTCTTCTTTTTTTTTTCAATTTTTTTTTCTTTTTTTTTCATTTTTTATAAAGACTCAAACTATACTAAAACGCAGTTCCCATCCCCACACATAAAATTGCACATTGTCCTCAATGTGTAGCGACAAGGAACTAAAAATAAAGTAGAAAAAAAAATTAAAAAGTAAAGTGGAACAGACTCCCCTGGTAATACTGTGGTGTAATCCTCGCAAAGTGTGTCCTGAGTTGTCCCATCTAAGTGCTAAGCAACCGTATAGCATTTCATTCGCAGTTGCAACAATGACCTGCAAAACAAACACTAAAAAGACAAAAAGTAAATCCGAAAAACACAGCTGTGTTGGGATGACTGTTTACAAAAATGATTTTTAAAGGGCCGCCTCGCCCGAATGGAGATTGAGTACGGACGAGAAGATGCCACCATGAAAAGAATGCAGACCATCCCCACACTTAGACTCAAACAAAGACTCAAACTAAAATTAATAAACAAAATACCTACAAACTCCACAATTTGGAAAAACCAAAGTATTAATCAGGTGGCTTATATTTAATCCAACCCATGTCCAACCCGTTCAATTCTTATCGTTCACCATTGTTCGTCAAAAAACAATTGGTGAAAATATAAAGATGTTTGAAAAATTCAAACGGGTTGGGCCACCTATCCCTAGACTTACCTGGACCAAACCTGATATGTGGATGTGGTTTGTGATTCTGGTCCATGTAACTGCGAGCCTTCTCCCGTGGTGGTGGCCATGGTGGTGGCAATGTAATATCCAATGCCTGCACGGGCAGGCTGTGGTGTTCTTCTTCTTCCACCACTACTTCTTTCTTATCTTTCTTGTTTGGTGGCTCCTGAATTTCCACAGTCAGGTATCCTCTCAATAATGCCTCTAAGATATCGAGGTCACCTACTGGGTCAAAATCTTTCTCCACTTCTGGAGCTGACAAGTCAACCAACTCGTCACCAAACTCTGCTTCCCAATCAGCTGCTTCTTCAAGCAGGTCAGCGGTGTCTTCCTCTTCCACCACTTCTTCCTCAAACAGCCAGCCTGTGGATTCTGAAAAATCCATATCTTCCTCAGCCTCCCCTATCTTCTCCATCATGGCTTTCCTGTGCGCGCCCCACTCTATCCTTTCTATCTCCTCATCATCACTCCAGACATCTACCTCCCAAGGATATGCTGCTGAACTAGAGATCTGGCAAGGCTGCTCATACTGTTGAACCGGAGGTGGGACTAAGGCGTCCATTATGGTCTCTGGCTCTAACCCTGAATCCTGCAAAATATCATCCTCACAAGACAAGTGTAAAGAATCATATGGGTCAGTTAAATCATGCACAGAATCAGATGAGTAAGGACAAACAGTTTCAGCAACGGGCCTAATGCAATGAGGTAATGTAAATGTTACCATCTCGTCTGGGTCATCATTTGTGAAATAAACCTGCTGAACTGGAGGTGGGACTTCAACGTCCATTATGGTCTTTAGTTCATCCACCTGAGCCTCTAGCCTTTTAAGTGCCGCATCTTGTTCCCTCAAATAGCCGGTGCGCTTGGATAGCAAAGAATCCACATCTTCGAGCATGAGCTGTTGTTTAGCAAGTAAGGCGGCAAAATCGGGTCTAGTGTGAGATGAGACATCCCAATAATCGGGATGTGGATACAAATGTTGGCTAGGTGGATACTCTGACGAGCTACCACCATGCCTTTCCTCATACATCTCATCTTGTAGACGATCAAGCCGACGTTTTGTTCTATCTAGTGACTCAGATGTTGTAGGGTTAAACCACCGGTTAGCCTGTGGGTATGAAGACCGGTATGACTGATATGGCTGCGGCTGCAAATACTCGTTAAAATAATAATCCGTGGAATACCCCGATGAATATGAATGAGGGCATCTTATGGTAAAGTGGGGTCCTCCGCAGATCTCGCACATGATAAAAATTATTTATTATGAATAAAAAATAATAAGAAGAAGAAAAAAAATGAAAAATAAAAACAAAAATTATTCACAAAATAGTAGACAAAAACGGATTGGATAATTCTCAAGAGTGCCAATTGCGTCCCCTGCAACGGCGCCAAAAAATTGATGTGTGTAAATGTATATATAACAATAACACAAGTTTTTTAATTAAAACGACTCACCTAAAAACTACACACGCACGGCAAGTGTACCGGTCGCAAAGCAGTAAGCAGATAAGACCGAGTATCGAACCCAAAGACGCGAATGCAACTCAAGATCACAACCTATACCGAATACTAGCCTAAATAAATATATACTTATGTGGGGGGTATTTTAAACTATTAATTACAAACTTAATTAAAATAGCTTAAACTTAACTTAACTTGACAACTAATGGGAACTTAAGGAATTAGAGAAATTAGGTAGGAAGAGGGCTGGTAACCTGGGTAGAATCCCTAGACTCTGGTTATAAAAGCTGACCTATGTAATCCGGTTGGAGACCCTGTTCTCATCTAATAAACCTCCTGTCAAGGATAGTCGACTAAATTCAAGGCGGGACAAGTGTTGAGATGCTAAAATGAAAGTGGATCGCCCCAGCGAAACCAAATCCCACAGTAATCCTTTAATCAACCACTCTTGGATCGAAAACTCCCAAACTGTGAAGCAGCCTTAACTAATACGAATGAAATCCTAAGAAAACTCTAAACACGAATAAGTAACCGGTCTCGCCCCAGCGATAACCAAACTACCAAACAATGCCTAGTTAGTCAACCTAGCAATCCCGAATTATATTCCTAACCTTCGGGAAGGGATTGCACACCTTAGTTAATTGATTTTAAAAACTTGTTAAACTTGCGCTATTCCTAACTGCAAGAACTAGCCCGACAACAAAAGTTAATCAAACTAGAATGATTTCTAGATCTAGGGAATATTCCTATGTGCCTAGAACATCAAAACCAACAAACAAGTAATCAAATCAAAAAACGCCAGTACACAAATATTCAAAATCAAACATAAAAATTAAATCATGTAACCCAACACATCCAAAACGGAAAACATAAGTCTTTACTTAAAAACAAACTCTAGTTCATCATCCCAAGCCACCAACAAAAGGTTTAGCCAATAATATTTAAAAACATCTTCACAAAATAAATAAATATAGCTTTAACCATGTCTATAGAAAAAATAAATAAAAACTAAACCTAACCCAAGGCTCGTTGGCTATTGATCTTTAACGTGCCCGTGGCCTTTTCTCCTTTCGTGCCCTTTCACTCGTCACCGTTCTTGGCCGGTCGCTTGGCTTCTTGTGCGATTCTACAATTGTAGAATGAATTGGAATTGTCTTCAAAATCCCCTGAATGATTTGTGAATATCAATCTTTATCTCCTGCCAACATGTGACCGACTTAAGTTTATGTCTTGGCTTGGGCTTCGGCCCAAGCTTATCTTTTTTTTTAATTATTATTATTTATTATTATTATTATTATTATTATTATTATTATTATTATTTATAGTATTATAACTCAGTTATTATTGGCTCAACCAATGTTTTTCGTTTACGCTCCGATGTCCATGAACACATGCTCTCTAGTGTTCGTGTCTCGATTAAAATTCTTTCGTTTTGAGCCAATTTCCCACGAACAGCTATAAAATAATAAAATAAATAAATACCTAATAAAAATGACACGAAACGAATACAAACTTGACCAAATAAAATACAAAATACATAGGAAAATAGATGTGTTTTACCACACATCAGTGTTAGTATTCTACCATACATACATTGTCTTTAGTGTACAATGTGCAAGGCACCATAGTCAAGAGGTTTGGTTACGGGACTCATGGTTTGCACAGCAATCATTCGCTTAGCTAGCCTATGATTGGTCATACACAAATTACACGATTGTTTTACTTGTTACACCCAAACCCGTGAACTCACCAACATTATTGTTGAAAAATCTTTTATGCATGTTTTTCAGGTAACTAATGGAGGGCAGCAGGGATTTGAGAGGGGGGACCAAACAGGCACTGGGTGGTATCATCATGGGTTGGATTTTTACTATTCCGTATTATTACTCAAACAATACACTAGTCTCTAGACAAATTTTCTCAAGTTTTATTAAGTTTTATGATAATAATCATCCTATGGCGATATCTTTTATATAAAATTATGTGCGTTGCTTATACCTTGTGCTTGAAAACCTTTCGAGGTTGCATTTCCATGTTTCTGCCTTGGTGAGGTGTGACATAAAGCAAGTGACTTTCTTCTTATCAAATCCATATATTGTATCGTTATTTGTGAAGAGATATGTTCTTCTAGTTCTAGCTATAAAGTCATTATCTATTCTCATTACACATGAAAACACCCACCGAATATAAATCAGTTCCATTTCATCTTTATCCAGGTGAGCGTAGTCTTCATTTGTCATATTAGTGTTGCCGATCTGACCATTACAACTCCACTGTATGATGAAACTAAAGTAGATAGAAGTGCCATGTGTTCTTTTGCAAATTTGATAGTGACATTGTTGAACTGTGAAGTATTCATCTGAATGGTATCTACACTGGAGGTTGGAGGACTTGGAGCACTAGCAACAACAGTTGGTTTTTGAACAAAATAAGCTCACATATTTCTTCCACTATGAGACATGTTCGCATGTGCTGGACTGTAAGCAGGAGAAGAAATGGATAGTTTGCAAATAAACTAGAAATAAGTGCAGAATAGGGCTTGGAGTTGTGAATAGACTATATAATATTGAGGGATCTCACTCATCAAATGGTAAATCTGGCAGTCACATATTTCAAAGATTCATTCCCGATGCACAAGAACGCTTTAAATTCCTGCTTGATTAAATCATACTTAGCCTTATTTAATCATTCATTTTTAGCTTCCAAATCATTCCATAACATATAAGAGGTAGCACACTGAGTAAACTAATGGATGTTGTCTCTTAGTAAGGCTTGAGTAAGAATAACATAGGCCTTCTTTACTAGATTATACTTCTTTCTTTGATCTTCATCATGGTTTGAAACTTCAATTGGAAGATTCGAGTTCTCTTGAAATGGTCTTGAATATCCCCCCCCCCCCCCAATAACACATATCCACAAATCAGTGTCAAGTCCCTCTATGTGTGTCTCTATTTTGCTTTTCCGGTGAGGATATTTGGACATGTATTGCATTTGGAGCTTTATTTGCAGTCCCGGTTTCACTATCACTAATCAAACATGTTTGGATACAATAACTTTGATTGGAAACAAGTGCCCAAGAATTCGTTCCTATTATAATTGATTATTGAGCTTTGTTGTGTCTCATCGGTTTGGATTGTTGACTTTTAATTGCCTAGGGATTCCTTCCTAAAATTACTGGTTGTTGAGCCATTTGAGCCTTGTCTTGATAGTATACGCCGACGGCTTGGTTGTTTTGTTAACTGATGGTTGTTGTTTTGCCGATTGACGGTTAAGATACTCCCAAATAGTATAATTATCACCCATATTAAATTTGAAAGAGAGTCAACTTTGGTCCACTCTAGTCAAAATGAGATTCAAAACTTAAAAATGTTTTCACAAACTTGAGTGGAATGGCTTAAAGGGACGAATGGGGATATAACACTAGAATGGATACCTATTCGCCTCTTACTTCAGCACTAGAATGGCTTAGGGGAGAATGGCACTGATCCGGAGAATGAGAGCTATTCGCCTGGTATTGTAGCTAGGAATGAGGGTCTATTTGCTTGTTGGTAAAGGGAGAATGGAGCTATTTTCCCTAGACCTATTCGCATGCTTTGATGTGGAAAATGAAGCTATTTGCCTAGAGGAAAGGGGTGAATGGCACTCATGCCGTGAATGGCACTCATCAGCTTGTTCATGACGAAAATGAGGGTTTTCTTTACCTTTTCGACATGTTTTTCTATCCTGATGTATTTTTATGAAACTTTGATACGATTTTGTAAGAAAACAACTTTAAAGCACGTTTATGCAGTAAAAACAATAATCTAAATAGTAGATCTAATCTAAAATTTAAAAAAACCTGCTAGAAACTTCAAAGTGGGTTTTCACACAAAACCGTCAGTTTTTATCTCTAAATCATATCTGAATGTATACGAACCTATCAAGAAACCCAAGGAATTGAGCCGGAAGCTCTGATATCACTTGTAGGACCCTTTTCTTTATCTAAATGCAATACAAGAAATTCATTACGGGTGTTGGAGGCGTATGATGGTAGAAAAACACATGCGTGTTTGATAGCCGGTTAGAAAAAATAACAATGAGGATTAACACATGATTGTTTTTCTAACACAATTCGGCATGGCTTCGCCGTCGAGTAAATAAGCGATCAAAGTTACAAATGAGGAGCACATGTCACTTATTTGTAGGTGCAGCTCCCATTCGCCCCTAACCACCAGGCGAATGGGAGTCGTTTGCCCCCATGTCCAGCAAATGGGTCCATTTGCGTGGACTCGTTCTACACTCAATAATAACATTACAAAATGACCAAACTAACCCTGGCCATTAAACAAAAATAAAGCAAACGACTTGTACAACCTATCATCTAGCTTGGGACAGACATTATACGCATTTACAATTGTATTGGGTGATTTGATTTCTCATTTTTATCAATAGAAGAGAGTTGGATTTGTTGAATATCGTGTGTTACATGTTTGATTTCAGGCCTGATTTTCAATAAATCTTTCTTATATCTCAGCGTGTGAGTGGCCGCTTCCAGTGACTCTAAAAGCATATATATATATATATATATATATATATATATATATATATATGGGAATGAATAGTTTGAGAACTCACAAGAGTTGTGAGAACCATAGGAACTCATCTAGACCATTGATCTTGATGATCTAATGGTTGAGATTAAAAGATGAGGGTTTTTGTCTTGACTTGATTATTAAGTATTTTTTTAATCTAATAAAGTACATTAAGGGGTATTAAGGTAAAAGCACCATGTGAGAGAAATAATTAATATAATATCATATTAATTTTTTATTTAATAATTCAAAATATCATATTTTTTAAACTATATTTTATTTTTTAATTTTTTTGCTTTTTTAAAACAAATAATCAGATAAATCCGATGAGGATAGTTTACACTGATGTAATTATTTACACTAGTGTAATTTTACCATCATTTACACTGGTGTAATTATTTTACACCAGTGTAAATCTACCATACACACAAATACTACATTCGTATTACATCAGCGTAATTATTTTACACCAATGTAAAAACCAAACAAACATTTACACAAATCGTATTACACCACTGTAAAATGCCCCACAACATCAACAAAAATGTATTACATCAATGTAAAACAACTAAAAACATCTATACATTCATACTACACACCCCATACTAAACATAACTCAAAAGTTTTATATCATTCTTTATTTACCTTATAAAAAAAACCCCATCATCTTCAAACATCACCATGTTCTTCCCCATCAACATCTTCTTTCAAACAAAAAAAAAAACCCATGAATAGTAATAGTAGTAATAATAATAATAATAATAATAATAATAATAATAATAATAATAATAATAATAATAATAACAACAACAACAACATCATACCATCGTCTCTGTTGCTTCTTCCCTGTTCATCGTCTTCCCCGTTCCTTCGTCTTCCTGTTCCAACCACAGCCCCCCACCACCACCATCGGCCACCATTAAAAACACCACAACCCCCACCAAAGACCACCCCCTCCGCCTCCAGATCTGTTCACAGAGCAACAAAAGACCACGGACCACCAAGATCTGTTGACAGGCCAACGACCCCCCTCCGTTTTTCACCGCCTGCAAACCACCGGACCACCACTTGCAACATGAAACCCCCATTTGAAGAGCAACGAACCCCCCACTTGCAACCTGCAAGATCTGTTCACAAGCCAAATGAACCCCCCCTCCGTCTTCCACAACCTCCAGATCTGTTCACAGGCCAACGAACCATCGGACCACCATTTGCAACCCGTAACCCCCATCGGACCACCACCTGTTTTTAGAGAGAGAGAGAGAGAGAGAGAGAGAGAGAGAGAGAGAGAGAACGAGAAGAAGGGAGAAGAAGGAGAGAGAGCAGAAATTTAAATGAGTGAGGGAGAGAGGGGATTCTTTGTATTAATATTATTATTATTATTTAAAAGGGTGGGTGGGTGGGGTGGGGTGTTATTATTACTAAAATGTCCTTAAGTATTTGTGTATAAAGACTATCTTGCCCCTGATTAAACAAATGGAAAAAAAATACAAAACTGATGACATGGCACTTGGTGCTTGGTCCAATGGAGTTCTCAAGTTCTCGCAACTCGGGTGAGTTCTCAATGATCCCATTCCTATATATATATATATATATATATATATATATATATATATGATTTGGATCATTTGAGAACCACCATTTAGGGAGAGAACCAAAGAACCAGTGTGAATAGGTGACATTTTTGTAAATATGAAGGTGTCTATAAAAACCTCTCCATAAAAAAATAAAAATAAATAAAAAAATTATATAACCTAAATAAATAAAAAAATAAAAAAAGTAAAAACACCAAAATGATTATTTTGCATTATTAATTCGAAAAAAAATAAAAAATTAAAAAAATGGCTTGTGACGTCGTATGACGTCATCCTGATGCACATGTACATTTCGCTGTTATATATACAGAAATACACCGTATGCACATGTGCATTTCACTATTAAATCACATTTTTGAATGAATTGTCAATTACCATACTTAAATGATTATAAAATGGACGCGATACAGATATATAAGGGGTCACAAATTCTATTAAATGATCATTAATTGGACACAAAGTGAGATATAAAATACACTCGAACTCGTCAAGTGTTTAGTCATGCATATTATAACATAAATTGAAAATAAAACACGTGTATGACAACAAACATGAATAAACTTAAAACACCTCTATATAAGACCTATAAAATAAGAAACGTCTACTTTATGCACATGTGCATTTCACTAATATTGTTAGATTTTTTTAGTGGTTTAACTTTCGGGCATACGTATATGCATGCATCATTTTTCAAATAACGAAGTTTTATATCAATTTGTCTTCATCATACAACTAAATGTAGTCTCTACCAAACGTATTAACTCGATAAAACAAACGATAACAAAAACAAAATATCCATATTACAAACCAACTATGTTAACCACCTACATACAAAAATTCTAAATATCTCACAATCTCACGTTCACCAACATAACAAAATGTTAAACCAAACATACATTACACACAATGTTATACAGACTTCTTTGTTTGTTTGACAATTTCCTTAACCCCAAACAAAGTTGACGTGGTGTAACGCATGTGCGTATCGAACACCAAACTTCTTCGTTCCTAACGTTTTAACACGCTTTGATGTTTTTTTCTTTATTATACTTGTATCTGCACACACATTTGTCATAAAACACATTATATCACGTTCATCCATAACAACAATATATGTTAAATATTGCGCAAATCAACATACCATCATTATTCGCCGTTTCAATATGTTTCTGCTTGCTTGACCTCGTTCTAACCTTCCTTTTTAATTCTTTATCTGCATATAGGATATTTTGTGTGCAAAAAAAAATCAACATCTAATATTTCACACTAAACAATGCACATATGCACATGTTCATTCTATATAAATGAGCTAAATAAAATAATAACCTGAATCAACTTCCTGGTAAACAACCGTGGCATTACAAGTTTCTGCTTCTGAGAGATAAAACGAATCTCAATTAGTTTATGCTATATATTAAATAAAGAACATAACATGGAACAAAGGAATACCAATTACATCAACACTAGATAAATAATGCCAACCTGATTCAACTTTCAACTTTCAACTTTCTGATTAACAATTGTGCCATCATCTTCACTTGCATCCGACAACTTTTTTGTTCCTTTCACCCTTGATCGTAATACAAATCTTACTCTTTTTTTTTTGTTGTTTTCCCCGTCTATTAACTACAAATACTAAAAAAGCACATAAGAAAACCGATATTTCAATCTGAATGCACATGTGCAACAACATTACTTTGGTAATTACACCAAAACATTTGCACATGTGCATTATTGTTACTTACTTACTTATAACAGTTTGTGATTTAACATTACTTTTAACATTATAAACTACGTTTTGCACATGTGCATTCATAACAATACGATTGCACATGTGCATTAACCTGGTCGGCTTGTCCAATATACAATGCAAAACACAAATTATCTTCCTATATAATATATGTAAACATTTTACCAATAAACACACTTCAAATATATTTCATTAACCACATAAATCAAGTCATCAATAAAAATAACATAATATCATGTAATCCACACCTTAATTAACTGCTACCTTATATTAAGTCAACTTCAACATCATCAGAAGTTCCCCAAACTTCTGATCAAACAAGTACTGAGGAACAAACTCAAACTACTGGTTCAGTAGATCCAACTACTGAAGATCAGGAAACATCTGAACCAGATATTATAGACCTCAGTAGTTTGTTTGAAGAACATGAGCCACCTACACCTGTCAGTGGTTTACAACAACTGATTGAACACAGAGATCATCCACTTGATCAAATCATGGGTGATATAGCTTCAGGTGTTCTTACCAGAAACCAGCTCTCCAACTTTTGCCTATTTTCAGCCTTTATCTCACAGTTGGAACCAAAGAAGTACCAGGAAGCCCTCAAAGACAATAATTGGGTGCAAGCTATGCAAGATGAACTGCTTCAGTTCAACAAGCAACAGGTCTGGGAAATCTGTCCCTTACCTCCAAACAAGCAACCAATTGGCACAAGATGGGTTTTCAGGAACAAACAAGATGAAGCTGGTATGATAATCAAGAACAAGGCAAGACTGGTAGTTCAAGGGTACTCTCAAGAAGAGGGAATTGACTATGATGAAACCTTTGCTCCAGTTGCAAGGCTTGAGTCCATCAGGTTATTTCTGGCCTATGCCATTTCCAAAAAAATTAAAGTTTATCAAATGGATGTAAAGAGTGCATTTTTGTATGGAAAAATAAAAGAGGAGGTGTATGTCTGTCAGCCACCTGGGTTTGAGGATCCTTCTCATCCTGAGTGGGTATACAGACTGGACAAAGCTCTTTATGGGCTCAAACAGGCTCCAAGAGCCTGGTATGATACACTCTCCACCTTTTTACTCAAAAATAACTTTACAAGAGGTGCCATTGATAAAACTCTTTTCATTAAACATGTTGGAAATCATGTCTTACTTGTTCAAATTTATGTTGATGATATCATTTTTGGTTCAACAAACACAAAACTGTGTGATGATTTTAAGAAACTCATGCAATCAAAATTTGAGATGAGCACCATGGGAGAACTGCAGTACTTTCTGGGACTGCAGATCAAGCAACAAACAAATGGAACTTTTATACATCAATCAAAATATGTTAAAGAATTATTAAACAAATTTTCTTTAAAAGACTGTAAATCATGTTCCACTCCCATGACACCAATCACACAAGTTGAACCTGATGATCAAGGAAAACAGGTTGATCAAACCATGTACAGATGCATGATAGGTTCCCTTTTATATCTAACTGCTTCTAGACCAGATATTATGTTTTCAGCATGTGTCTGTGCTAAATATCAATCAACACCAAGGGAATCACACCTTATAGCAGTCAAAAGAATTTTCAGATATCTGAAAGGAACTCCAACACTTGGAATTTGGTATCCTGCTTCAAGCAACACCAAGTTATCAGCTTTTTCAGATAGTGACTATGCAGGGTGTAAGATGACAAGAAAGTCAACATCTGGTGGTTGTCAATTCTTGGGTAACTGTCTAGTGTCATGGCAATCAAAGAAGCAAACATCTGTTGCAACTTCAACTGCTGAAGCTGAATACATTGCAGCTGCAAGTTGTACATCACAGATACAATGGCTCCAATATCAACTTCTTGATTATGGAATCAAAGAAACCAAGAAACCTTTGTTTGTAGACAGCAAATCTACCATTAGCATCATTCAAAATCCGGTACAGTTCTCAAAAACCAAACATATTGAGATCAGGTACCATTTCATCAGAGATTGCTATGAAAAAGGCAAGATTGAGGTGAAGCATGTAGCAACAGCTAATCAAATAGCTGACATCTTCACAAAACCCCTTGACACATCAACATTTCAGAAGTTAGTATCCATGCTTGGGATGCTAAATTTGTAAGTGTTTATTTTATTATTCTGCACATATTTTTCATTTTTCACTTACAAAAGGACAAAATGTCTGAAACAAAACTTCTGAAAAGAGAGAAACTACTGATGAACAAAACATCAGTATGGGGATAATTTCTGAAAAGTGTATAACTTCTGATAAAATAACCTTCAGAAGTTATAAATAAAGTATTTATAAAACATTTCTCATCAGCTTTTAAAACTACTGAAGAGGAAATGGGAACTACTGATGAAGATAATCCTTCATCAGCAGTTTAGTCAAAAAGGGTAAATCTGACTTTTCCCATCATCAGAGGTTTTGACCTAGTCGGTTTAAAACTTCTGATAAAAAGATTTTTAACCAAGGCGGTTTAAAAACATCTAATAAAGAAGATTCAAGCGGTTAAAAACTTCTGATAAATACCTTTTTCAACACTTATCCTTTCAAATTCAAAATATCCCTCTTTCTCTCTCAAAAACTCTCTCAATAACCTAAACCTGCAAAATCAACTGTTCGATCAAAACCCAAACCACATGGCTCTCGTTCTAAAACAGGGACACAATCAAAGGGCCTTTCTTGAAAAACAAGAAGGCTGGTCCCAATACGATGAGATCATTGATCTTGTCGTAAAATCCCAATATTTTACTGCTCTCACAATAAACCCACCAATTCATACTGAAACTCTAAATGAGTTCTGGGCAAATGCTGAGACGGTGACGGCTGATGATGAAATAATTTCCCTCAACTCAAGAATACAAGGGAAACCACTGACCATCACACCGGCCACACTGGCAACAAGACTGGGCCTGGATGATGTAACTGCCCCTGATCATGTTGCTAACTCTGATATTCACCTAACCATGACAGAGTGTGGTTATCAAGGTACTCTCTCCCATGCTACAATCTTCAAAAAATATTTTGAACCAAAATACAAGCTTTTGTTTCATTATATTATTATGTGTTTGAGTCCAAAAACAGGGTCTTATGACCAGATGCCCTCTACTTTTCAACCAATATTTCATTCCATTGTGAATGAAACCAAATTCAGGGCATCAAAATTATTTTTCAATGAGTTGGTGTTACATCAAAATAATACCAAGAAAAAGTTTTTGTTATACCTAAGGTTCATTATGCAATGCATAATAGGGGAACTGGGTAATGAGGTGCTTGTGGGAAAAGTTTCAACTTTAAATCCATTAACCTCACAAGCATACTCTAGGCATAACAAACCGGCTACCTGGCCAGAAGATGATCAGGGAGAACAACAACAAGTCCCCCTGAAGCCCACATCTTCCAAACTCACACCACCAAAAGCCAAACAGCCCAAGCCAACAAAAACAAAAACCCACCAACCCAAAAGAAAAGCTGTTCAGGAGGTTGAGATGCCTGAACATGCTCATGAGCAATCTGCTCTTCAAATAGGTGAGACTGAAACACCCTCTCAGTCTCATCCATCTCAAACCCCACCAAGAGCACCCATAACTATCTTATTCAAAAGAAAAAGACTTAGAAAAACTATTGAAACTCACTCTTCTTTTGAAACTGCTGACCAACCAATTTCACCTATTGCCCAAACTACTGAACCAACCCCTCAAATTTCTGAACCAGAGGCAATAGAAATTGCCAAACTTCTCTCTGGGCTAAAAGAGAAAGTCCCATCTAATTATGTCAGTCCCCTACAACCACACCAAATAGGGGACATAACCACAACATCAGACATGGATGTGGACATCACTAGCCCTAACCCAAGAGATGAGGGTGGACCAGAGTCTTTAAGCCCAATTTTAGAGACTCTTGGGGCATCTGAGGCTGCTACTACTCAGTTACCACCCAGTGGTGGATCTGAGGATAGAAGTAATATAGCTAAGACCTCAGATGTGGTAACTACTGATGAAGGCTTAATGCCTGAAGTAGGAAATCCTCAGAACCAAGAACAAGAGGTTCATGAGAGAACTGAGTTGGGCTCAGCTCATGATTTAACTGAGACAGTCCTCAATGAGGACAACATCAGGGATTCAGATGATTCCATTAATTTGGATGATGTTTCAAAAACTAAAACTACTGAATTGACGGCACTTTATGAAGGTCCTGTTTCAGGGGTATCCAAGCTCAAGAAGCCAGTCACCCCTGCACAGGTTAAAGTCCACTCAATCCCTAAAACCCCTAGAGTGGCATCCTCTGTACAACATGAGGATCTCCCAAAAACACACCCTTCACAACAAATGCCTACCCAATTCCCTGGGCAAACAAGCATAGACTTGAACCAGCTATGCAGCCCAGAGGGTCCCCTGTACCACATGATGAACACTCTCATCAAGAATCACTTCCAAACATACACAGCTAACTTGGAGCTGTCTATCAAAAATCAATTTGGAGTGATCAAGACAAAGATGAATGATCTGTCCAACAAGATAGAATTCAACAGCAAACAGATTGCTCATCTTCAAGGTCAATTCTCCCAACCCTCAACCTCTAAACTTAAACTTGATGAATCCAAAAAGGGGGAGAAAATCAGGGAACCTAAGGAGTCATTCCAAGCCAGGATAAGGGCAAGAGTGGCCATCCTTGAAAGAGATCAGAAGGATCAAGCCAGAAAAGAAAAACTGGCCAAACAGTTTGGTGTCTCAGTAGAAGAAATTGAAGCCACAGAAAAAGAAGATGAGACCCAAACCTCTGAAGAATCCCTAAGGCATAATGAAGAAACTTCTGATGGCAAAAGTTCTGATGAAGAATCAGAAAGTACTGAAGACAATCCTTCAGTAGTTGACAAACCATCAGCAGTTGTCAACCCATCAGAAGTTAACACTTCCAAACCTCAAACTGCTGACCCTTCCAGAACAACTGCTCCCATTCAACCAACATCTGATCCTATCAGGCCTACTACAACAGTTACAACAATGACTGTACTAAACCCTTCTCCTATCTCTCAATCAGCTGAATTACTAGAGAAGAGTTTAGTTGCAGCCAACAAGAAGGCCAGAGAAGATCTGATCTGGAAAACTCTGGAAGAAAGGGATGATTTAGACTTAAGCCATGAAGAAAAACTTCAGGCCTATGAAGCTGAACTACAAAGGCAGGCTAGCCTTGATGAGATTGCTGAACAAGACAAAAGACAACAACTGGTGTCTTACATCACAAAGAACAGCAAGACTAAAGCTTACACACTCAAGGGACTCTCTATGCAAGAGCTAACAAGAAGAGCACAAATCATTGCAGACAAACTGGCCACAAGCAAAGAAGGAAAGGCCAAGAGAGCCCAGATGATAGATGAATTAGTAGCAGAGGGCTATGGTTCAAAAGCCTCAGTATCCAGATGGAAAGAAGAAAGACTGATGGATACTTATAGAAAATACAAGGCTGCCAAGGCTGCAAATCCAGAGAAGTTTGAAACTGCTGATCCTTCAAGATCAGTAGTTAGAACTTCTGGTGTATCAACAAGAAGGCCTGCTACTCAAAGAAAGAAAGCAGAGGACAATGTCAAAACTGATTTCAAAACGGTACTACTTGAAGGAAGTTCAATAGTTCATTCAGATTTTGACATTGAGGAGAAACCTCTGTTAACACAATTCAGGGATCCTTCCACTTTTGCCTACCAAATCCAAAAGACTATCAAAGACAAGATGCATACCAAGGTAGTGACTGAACACCATCTCCCAACTATTCAGATGCCTGATATGCAACAACAACAAGGAAGAGACTCCCACCTGAGGTTAACTG
Source organism: Ambrosia trifida (assembly GCA_028751855.1). NCBI lineage: Eukaryota > Viridiplantae > Streptophyta > Magnoliopsida > Asterales > Asteraceae > Ambrosia > Ambrosia trifida. Next base: position 148,732,934 of record CM054122.1, on the reverse strand, counting down.
AAACAGAAAGCATCCAACACTCAGGATCATCAACCCAAGGGACAAGTCTGGTTCCCTATTCCTCTGACTTTAACAAGTCAAAGGTACCTATCATCAGATGGTCACTTACTGATAACAACTCAGTATTGTTGACAAGAAGAGACCTTTCAAGCAGGGCTTACAAGAAGATCAGTGATCTAAAGAAACTGTCAACACAAGACCTGCTCACAATTCAACATCTGGAACCACAGAGAGGATCTCTATCTGATGGACAGTTAAACCAGCTCAAGAACACCATGTACAAAGAGATATGGAAGATTGTTCAAGACAGAAGAAAATCATAAGGAATTAGTAAGGTTTTGGCTTCATCAATCCAGCGGGAGATTGTTAGGACAAAGAGGATTGGTGAAACCACTTTTGGAAACCTTAGTCTAATTCACTTCTGTCATTTTGGCTAAGTATAGAAGTACTGAAGAGAAAACAAGAAACTGCTGAAGAGAAGATATGAGAAGTGCTGAAGAAGAAACTTCATCAGAAGTTCTGAAGTCCAAACCAGACAAGTTCACTTCAGAAGTACTGAAGACAAACTACTCATCAGTAGTTTGTTATTCATCAGCACTTAGCATCAGATATTTTCCACCGCCTTTTGTATCAGTAGTTTTATTGTTTATTATTACTTTTTAGCTGTATTTGTTAGTTTCAATGTTGCAACTTGTGCAACTTGTTTCTGATGTTTCTGTACTTGCTTTTTGGGCAAGATACATGTATGTAAACGTCTATAAATAGGAGGCTTCAACCTTCTATTTTAGACATTGATTTTTAATAGAAAAATCCTTCAAACACTTTCACTGTTCTATTCCATTTCAGTATTTATTGTGAATCTGTCTAAGTATCTAATTCTCATTTACTGCTTAGATTCATAATAAATACTTGTCATTATTAGTTTCAATCATCAAGGGGGAGTAATAACTCTTCCTAAGTATAAAAAGTGTTGCTTTAACTTATACATTCCGCTGTGCTTATAATCTGATATACAAGAGCTTGCTAAACACTTAAGTGTCAAAGATAGCAAGTTCTTACTTAAACAAAAGAGCAAACTGATCCAACATTTCTTTCTCTGACTGAAAGCATCCTCAAAAGATGAACCTTTGAAAGATCAACATACTCAAGGTGCGTTTACTCTGCTTGCTAATAGAAGAGACAAAAACATTCACGAGTATACATCAACAACAAACCTTGACTGAAAGCATCTTCAAAAAGATGACCCTTGATAGATCAACATACTCAAGGTGCTTCCTCACATACTCTGCTTGCTAATAGGACAGACAAAAACATTCACGGTTATACTTTAACAACAAACCATGAAAACAAACCTAAAGAAATAACAAATTCAACAAACATACCTGTTGAGACCTACAACAGCGGGAATCCCATTAAACGAAAACAAACGTCTTGGCTGACACCATCTAGAAAAACACTTGATTGCTTAAGCTAACGCCTCTAGCTGTTAACGGTTAAATATTCACAAAATACAACATCAACCATGAGTCAAATTAATCAAACACACAACTTGAACCGACAAAAAATTAGACGCATTAAACAGTCGCATAAATCGCTTTAAAAAAGCAAAATACGTACCTATCTTGACTTTGACACATTGAATCTTGAACCGTTGGTAATGATACAAGTAATATTTTCCTTTGATTGTAAGAATCTTCCAAAATCAACAACTTTTTCAATCTAAATACTCTGGTTGCTAATTAAATAGGCAAAAGATTGACGGTTATTGGAAAACAAACAGATAAGTATTATTGTTATTGTTATGATGGATTAGAATCTCGTTACCTGATACTTGAATCCTTCAATTTCAACGTGAGTGTGAGAGAAGCATCTGTTATTATGATTTAAGAATTTAAGAGAAAGCAGTAAAATATTTAAGAGAGATACAAAAATATGATACCTTTATATAGTTGTGTAATGGGATTTTGAGTTTGAAATTTAAATTTGAATTTGGAGCTCAAATTTAGAAGCAACGATCGTTTGAACCTCTGTTAAAACAATTGGCAAATATTTAACTAATTTATTACCAACGCTCTTGAGCCAAGCGCTGTAGAGGCAAGTGACCCACATTATTTGTTGAATACTTCAAGCTGAAATGTGATATCACTTTTTGCATAAGCAAGGCAGTGTTAGCTTGTCTCTAAGGCTGCCACGTCGGCTTTTCTAAGGTTTTCTTATGTCACTCGCGACTCTCCTATTATATAGTAAGTATAGATAGATTAGAGGACTACTAATGAAAGTTTTAAACTACTCTTAACATACAACAATAAGTACAGTATAGTAAGCTGAAGTGGCTTATTGCAAAGAATTGTCGGCATAACACATGTCAACCCTTCTTCGGCATAGGTCCCTTTTGTCTGATGAGATGTTCGTCACTAGAAATTAAAAAAATAAGTAGAAATTATTAAACCTAATTTTAAATATTACTTGTAGCGACCATTTTTTGTCACCATAAATTAAAAAAAATGCTATTACTTTAATTTAATTTGTACTTTAGCGAGCCCATATCATCACAATACCAAAAAACTAAAATTTCCGAAAATTATCTATAGCATAGAATAAAAATAATATATACCTTTAGAGTAAGGGGGAGTGAGTGGTGAGTGGCGTGTTGGGCGCGGAAGATTTCACTGGCGTGGGGTAGGACAATGTGATTGGCTGAATTTTTTTTTTTTTTAACTTATACACGCAAACAATAATAATAATAATAATATTCTCTTCAAGCCCATTTTCCCCCTCCGATCCTCACCATTTTGAGGCTTGAAAAGTGAAGCCCATATATGCCACATGGCACCTCATGCCTCCATAACAACCAATAATTCACTGTGCAAGATTAGCTCCTATAATTCCTCTTTAGTTAATGTCGTTTACTATGTATTCAGTTGTAGTTAATTTATTTCCTATTTCTCTGCTATGTAATTTGAGTATAAAATACCATTCAAACTCTCTTGATTGATAAGAGAGTATTACCATTATCACATGGTATTAACCTAACATATCGATCCATATCTCTTCCCCTTCTTCTCCATCATGTCTTCCCCTGCTTCCTCTTCTTCACCCCCTGTCGAAACCCTTCTGCCAATGGCACTCTTTTGCACATGATAGCTGTCAAGCTATCATCAAGCAACTACCATATCTGGCGAAACCAAATCCTTCCCCTCATTGCCAATCAACGTCTCACAGGCCACATTGATGGTTCTATCCCACCCGAACCAAAAACCTTCATTATTGACTTAAAAGAGCAACCCAATCCCAAACAACCTGCTTTGTTCTACTCAGACCAACAAGAAATTATGATCCTTAATTATTCACTCACTAAGGAGGCTATGGCTGAAACTCTTGGTCTCAAATCTGCTCGACAGATTTGGACTGTTCTAGAGGCAGCCTATAGCAACTCCTCTATTGAATGGATGCATCTCATACGGGACAATTTCTATCAGTTAACCAAAGGCTCTTCCACCGTTGCTGAGTACGGTCGGAAGTTTAAAGGCGTTTGTGATCAATTGTCTGCCATCGGTTATCCAGTATGTGAAACAGACAAAACTCATTGGTTCCTTTGTGGTCTCGGTTCAACATTCGAGAGCTGGTCAACAACCATCCGTACAGCTCGTGACCCACTACCTTTCCATGATCTTGTTACCAAAGCAGAGAGTCAGGAGCAATTCCTTCATACCATACATCCTCCTGCCCTGCATCTTGTTGCCTTCGTTGCAAAAAATCAGTGTCCCTCGAACCCCAGATCTGGATCTGCTTTTGGCTCTGATGCTAAATCTGTCTCCCGTGGACAACCTCAGACCACCTTCTCTAACCGACCACGAAGGCCTCCTCAATGAAAATTATGTTGCACTAATGGGCATTATGCTAATAAATGCCCCAAACTATCCTCATTTGCGACCGGATCCTCCTCGGTGATGATAATATTACTCGGGCATTCCATGCTAAGTGTCATGTTTCTGATGACAGGTCCGATTGGACCACCTATTTAGGAGCCGACCTTCATATGACGGACAATACCGGTAACCTTATATAAGCACCTCTTTGGTAATTTTTGAAAATGGAAATCATCCCCAATTACTCATACGGGTCATGTGTCAATTAATTAAAATGTTTCTTTAAGGGATGTCTTAGTTGTTCCTAACATAACTAAGAATCTCCTTCTGCTTCTGAACAAGTCGTTTGCCTTTGTTGCTTCTAGTTCTTCGAATAAAACCTCTTTTGAATTGTGGCACAAGCGTTTAGGGCATGTTTCATTTGATGTAATTTCTACTTTGCAAAAATATGGTTGTTTATCTTTTACATCTTTCTTACAAAATCCGAATATTTGTTCGCCATGTCAACTTGCTAAATCACATAAATTACCATTTAACTTAAATGAAAGACGTGCCTCACATCCCCTAGATGTTGTTCATTCTGACTTATTGGAACCATCACCAGTTTTAGGCTTTGACGGTTACAAATATTATGTTGTCTCTATAGACGCGCATTCACGCTTTTCTTGGTTGTACCCACTTAAAACAAAAATGAATTCTACTAAGTTTTGGAATCATTTTTGCGCCTTGTTCAAAATCAACTTTCAATAAAAGTTAATGTTTTCCAAAATGACGACTGTTGGTGGTGAAAATCCTTAGGATGATTTTACCTCATATCCTAAGTATAGCATCCTCAGGATGCTGAAGGACCCGACAGACTTCAGGATGTAACTAAACTTTAGCATGTGCACATCCTGAGGATGGATTAACGAATAATCTTTCTATGATATGATTGCAGGTACGATTAAACTATAATATGGACTTGTAACCTCTTTGTAATATCTATATTATAGTACTCGCTCAAGGGAGTCAAAGATGGACGAGTTACACTTGCAAGCCAAGGTCCAAGCTCCAAGAAGGAGTCAAAGTTGTAACCGAAGTGCATTAAAAGTAGGCGAAGAAGATGGAAACTGTTGCCCAATGACTATATCCATCTAAAACAGCTACAACGGTCACATGAAGCCTTCAAAGAACTTAACTAACCAAGCGGATTACACGGGATCTCTCGTTTGCTTTCATGTATTATAAATAGGGGACTATTGGCGACTATAGAACACACAACACATCCACATGAACTACACATACACTCTGCTGCTCATAGAAAGAACTCACACACACTTAGCACAAATCATTGTAATCTTAGTACACTCGTCATTCATTCATCCAAACTTGTACTCATTTTTACCCTATTACTATTAACAAACAAGGCAGGGGCCTAGTCTCCTCCTGAGGTTTTATGTCGGCGATCTACAACTGATCAAGGGCTTTCCTCGTATATCGAGTGTTGTTCTTTGTGTTTTAGTACTTTCCTTACTTATTCCTTGAATCTGCTAACAGTTGCATCCTCAAGATACAACTATCCATCCTCAACTTTATCATAACCATCCTGAGCATAGTTGTCATATATTTATTTCTTTAATATCCTAACACATCATTTTCAGAATAAAACTAAATCCTGAAAACATTTTGAGACTTATAGTATACCTCACTTTTACTAATTTGGAAAACAAAGTTATTTTCTAGCAAGTAATTTTTGACCAAAACAACGGCGGTACAAAATTTGTTAATCAACACGTGCCCAAGATTTTTGATAAAAACGGTACCTTTCATAGTCGAAACCGGCTTGGCCATGCTTTTCCATGCCCGTGTCCCTATTAACCATTGGGTTAATGCCTTTAGTTCCGCCACTTACATAATCCACCGTTTACCCACCAAAATTCTAAATGAAAAGTCTCCATTTAAACTTCTCTATTCCACTAAACCCAACTATGCCAACTTTCGGGTATTTGGTTGTTGTGTGTATCCTTACTTACGGGATTACGCTCCTCTTAAACTTGCTCCTCAAAGTATTCCCTGTACTTTCATGGGGTATGCACCACAATACAAAGGCTACAAATGCCTTGATCCGGTTTCCTCACGTATGTATATCTCTAGCCATGCACGCTTTGATGAAGAATTTTTTCCCTATAAGGATACCACTTCTAACACCAACATTGCCACACTCTTTTTATCCACCTTTCATGAACCTACTTCTGTTTCCCCTCCTATACATCCCACTCCCACTCCTTCTGTTACGCATGCTCCGGCCAACTCACATATTTGCACCACACCATGCACTCTTTGCAAGCATCAACAAAACGATACACCTCAACCCACTGACCGACCTTACTTAATGCGTTCACTGACCGCCTAAACAAGGAATTTGCCATTAAAGATCTAGGCTCTTTGAGTTACTTCTTTGGTCTTGAGGTACTTCACACTTCTGATGGTCTATCCCTAACTCAAACCAAGTATGCAAACGACATCATTAGTCGTGCCGGTCTCACCGATGCTAAATTTGTCCCAAATCCTCTCTCTACAACTGATTCCTTTAAAGCTGATGGTGCTCCTTATCATGATCCCACATTCAACAACTCTATTGTTAGAGCTCTACAATACTTAACCATCAGTCGTCCAGATTTGGCATACGCGGTCAATCAAGCTTGCCAACACTTACATGCTCCAACAGAGAAGTATTTTCAACTAGTAAAAAGGATCTTGCGGTCCATCAAAGGAACTATATCCCATGGTCTTGTCTTTAAAAAACCTACCTCATCTACAATTTTGGGATACTCTGAAGCATCGAAACCCGGTGGTCCACATATGGTTACTCGGTGCTCCTAGGAGGTAACTTGGTCTGACACCCGGCAAATTCCGGTTAACAACGCTGTCTAGATTAAAGTCTACCTTAGCGAGTCACGCGTATATTATACTTAACTAGGTTAGTTGAGTCGTGTTACGGTTCGGGAACTATTAGTTTAGTATAGAGGTTCATTAGATGTCAGTCTAGAGGCTCATTAGATGTCAGTCCTTAACCAAGTGTACAAGGGGTGACGATTCGTAGAATCGTCAGAGCATAGGGAACATACAAGTCTCGAGTCCCGGGAATTGGTGAACGAGTGTGAATGTGTTTGTTTGCAAGTATTATGTGTTTACAATCATTATGTGACTTGTCGGTATGTGAAAGTGTGTTAACATATGTTAAAACGGGGTTTAACGCGCAAAATACGCAGAACCAACCCCTATAGGCGATTAGGGAGGGCTAATCGCCTATAGGGAGGCGACTGGGACATGTTTTGGGGCGAGTAGCAGGCTAATCGCCTATAGGGAAGGCGATTAGCAACCCTAATCGCCTATAGGAGCTGCATAATCGCCTGCAACGTACCTGACGACTAAAAACGACTATAAATACCATACTTGACCTCCTAAACTTCATTATAATAACCCTAGTCGTCCCACAACTCGTCCCAACACACACACAACCTCTGGAACACGATTTTGGATCAAAATACAAGATTTCAAGCCTATTACATCAATCTATCATAAACCTAAGGTGTGGTTTTCATTCATGCAACCTTTAATAATGTTTTTACTGAATCCCTAATGGTCCAGACCTGTTTATAAACGTATGTGTCTTCTGAAATTCGTTGATAATCATTGTTAATTGGATTCTAGCTATTATGCATGTTGTATGTGTGTTTATAATTAAAAGATAGGGTTTTTGTGATTCAAGAAGGATTGTTAGCATGATATTAAGGTAGTTACAGATTGATGATGATAGCATCTGAGTAATTGTTCATTAGGGTTACGGTTATGCATGTTAATGTGATGTTTCATGCTATGTGTATTGTTTTTGGGATACATGGTTGCATGCAGGGCTGATAGAACGAGGTTAAACGAAGGATTTTGATTGAAATATGTTTGATATGGTTGTTTGATTGATATTTGATGTTTACACACGTTCTGGATTTGATTTGGAGTGTTAAACGCGCGAAAAACCGGAACAGCTGGGCTAAAGGCGATTAGCAATCCTAATCGCCTATGCTATAAGTGATTAGGAGGCTATTCGCCTGATAGGACACCCTACTCGCCTATAGTATAGGCGAATAGGGGTCTAAATGCCTTTACTTCATGCGATTACGATCCTAATTGCTAGTTAAGCCCTGAATGGCATGCCTTACGACCTAATCGCCTATAAACTCATGATTTGCATACCGCATGACCCTAATCGCCTATAGTATAGGCGATTAGCCTTCCTAAATGCCTGTTGACCCACATAATCACTAGTTGACTTTTCCTAATCGCCTGTACTGCTGCTGTAAGTGTAATTTAGCATTTCGGGACCCTATTGGACACCTAGGAACATGCTAGGAACCCTGTAACATACCTAATAACTTGGTAACATGTGCTCGGACTTATTTATGAGATACTTGAACTACGTGCTACAACTTGTTGGATTTTAACGTATGTTAAGTGTGATTGCATGATTGTATGTTTGAGAGTGCAAGTATAACACAGGGAGTCTCGGCTCACCAATGGGATGTCGAGTCTTGTACGTTGGGTTAATTTAACAGTCACAGTGTTTTCAAACGAACTTGGTTATGGTCTGGACATCTAGGGACTAACTAACCTACGGGTTATTAGTCTAATTACTTGTAACTGTCATATGTTAGGTGCCGCTTTACGGGGCTAGCATAGCTTGCTGATTTTATTCGTATTACGAAGTAACACAACTTAAGGTGAGTTTACGGCCCCTCTTTTAACTGGTTTCACTTTTTGGGGGAGAAAACATGTGTTAAACTTATGTTTTGGTAACAACTGTCATACTATGGGTTTCTATGGTTTACTATACGATCTTTGGAAGTCCCGGGGGAAACCATGAATGTGCGGGTTAGCACAACGGGGAAATGTGAATAGATCTATTGGGAGTGACCAACCCCGCTCGTCGGCTTGGAGGGTCGGCGAGTGCATATTGTCTCAAACAGGAACAGGTTTACTATTCGGGCACGACATCTGGTTTGCGAGTTAGTAATGGTTTTCCAATCGTAGAAGTAACAAAACATACGCCTAACTAGCGTACTTTGGTTTGCAAATTGATATAGTATGGACAGGTTGAACTTGGTACTTTAATTTCAAACCTGTGAACTCACCAGCATTTTTGTGCTGACGTAACTCTTACATGTTTTCTTAGGTCGTTAAGGTAGCACTACGGAACTAGGGCGCACGCGTCTGCAGGGCGTCTAGTTAGGGTTGCATGGTTTACGAACGTTGAACATTTTGGTTTACTTTTGGATTATGTTTTGAGAATAAGCTTCCGTAGTATTTGGGGATTTTCAACTATGTTTTTGAAATTTCATATGTTCATTTAGAATTGTTTATTGAGATCGTTGACTTGGATCCTGGTTTGTCATGCGCCTCGCGGTAAAACTCCGCAAGTGGATTTTGAGGGTGTGACACTTGGTTTCATGGAGTGCGAAGAAACAACCGACTGTGTGACGTTCGAACTATGCATTGGAGTATCGGGCGATGGCAAATGTCGCTGCAGAAATCGTTTGGCTGACTCATCTCGTACAAGAATTGCATTCTCTTCCTCCTACACGTCCTACACTTCTCTGTGACAACCGAAGTGCATTGTTTATGTCTCACAATCCAGTATCAAATAAACGAGCAAACCACATTGATTTGGATTACCATTTCGTCCGAGAACTAGTCATGTCTGGGAAGCTTCATACAAAATTCGTTCCAACTAAGCTTCAATTCGCGGATATCTTCACTAAGAGTTTGCCTCGACTATAGTTCGAGCACTTTCGAGATCTTCTCCGAGTTCATACACCGCAGTTCACTTGAAGGGGGATAACAACCGATGCAAGATTAGCTCCTATAATTCCTCTTTAGTCAATATTGTTTACTATGTATTCAATTGTAGTTAATTTATTTTATGTTTCTCTTTCTCTGCTATGTAATTTGTGTATAAAATACCATTTAAACTCTCTTGATTGATAAGAGAGTATTACCATTATCACACTCCCTTTCCCCACTCCACTCCCCGTAGTCTTAGCTAACAACGACATTTCAACGACATAAATTAATATATATATATATATATATATATATATATATATATATATATATATTACACTAGTTTTTATCCCGGGAGCGTCCCGGGTTGAAATATTTAATATGATATAATAAAATATATTATTATTATTATTATTATTATTATTATTTTAAACAAATCTCTGCCATAAGTTATCATATTCAAATATAAAAAAAAAAAACGAATCTCTGCGTCGGGGTATAAATCTAGTGCCATTACAAATGAATTCGGAACTTTGTAATCGATCATTCTAAAAAGAACTAACATTAAAATAAGAAAAAAATTAATTATTGAAATATCGAATGCATTAGTCTAAGGGTTATGTGATGCGTTAAAAAATTCATGGGTATATGATCGGCTATATAGTTCGGGTATTTGGGTATGTTATTTCGGGTAATCGGGTCGGGTATCACCTAATCCCAGACCTGACCCAAACCCGACACAATACCTGTCGGAATACAAAAAATAGTCATTTTTTTCTCCGTTTTTTATATAGCACTATGGTACTCGTTAGAAAGATAATAAAACGCTCGTTAATTTGGTGTAATTTTTTTCTTTATAAAATCTCGTATATAAAAGATATTAACGTTTAAAAGTTATGGGAGGAAAAATGAGAGAAAAAAATAGTAAAGTTTTAATATTTAGATTTAGTAGATTATGTATTTAATAGATTATGTTAAATATTATAATATATTAGGTTAAATCATATTTATTCCTTGTTTTTAATTGGTTTACACTCGCCACATCACATCCTATGTGGCATCTCTCAAATAAGAGATTGCATAAGATTATGACATGTAGGATTAATCCTTTTACAATATATATATATATATATATATATATATATATATATATATACTAGCTGATTACCCCGAGAGTGTCTCGGGGTTAAAAAATCTAATATTACTTAATAAAAAAAAAGGATAAAAGAAGTAAACAATCTCAACCTCTATCATAACATGATTAGTGACTTGCCTATATATAATTAAGAAATTACCTAAATACATTGTGTTTTTTCTGCATGAACAAAAACTCACTAAAAAAACATTTTTTTCGTTTTTGTATAGCACTATATATGGTGCTCGTTGGAAATATAATAAAGCGATCGTTAATTTGGTGTAATTTTTTTTGCAAAAAAATGTCATACATAAAAGTTACAAACGTTTAAAAATTGTGAGCGGAAAATAAGAAAAAAATAAAGATAAAAATATTAATTAACATATTTGAAATTTTAAAATAATTAATAGTTCACTAACATTTAAAAAATGTGAGAGTAAAATAAGGAAAAGATATTAATTAACATATTTGAAATTTTAAGATAATATAGATATAAATTTTATTTAAAATACAAAATAAATAAATTTAAAAGAAAGCTTCACATGATGTCACATGACACATTCATTGAATGCCACCTCATACAAACTCAATTCTTTTATTATAAGTTATAGATAGAGTAAAGATCAAATACATATAGTTTTTTTTTGTAAGAACTGTGAGAATCAAAGGGGGTAAAAAAAATTTATTTTTTTTTTAGAATTTTTTTTCCCATGTGCTTAAACATTCATTCTAGATGAATAATACAAAAAAAAAAATTAAATTTTTTTAGTGTAATTATGTCATTAAGGTAAATACATTAGTTTACACTAGAGTAATTATGTAATTACTCTACACGTAATTACTCTACACCAATTTTTTTTTTAGTTTTCAATACTATAATACATGTTTAACAATATGGGGAAAAAAATTTTGAAAAAAAAATAAAAAAAAATATCCTCCTTTGATTCTCACAGTTCTTACCAAAAAAACTATTTGTACTGGATCTTTCCCCTATATATAAATATACCAACCCTTAGTTAGGAACTTTAGGAACCAATCTCATCCATCCATCTTCAATGGCATGATGGTAAATATGTTAAACATTAATTAACTTTTTAATTAAATCAAGGGGTAATATTGTCTTTTGGTATGTGAGTATTAATAGGTTATTTAGTATACATTGTAACTGACAAAAACCACAACTAATATCATTTGTGCGTACAAAAAAATTATACTGTACGATAAACATTAAACAACTATACGTCAGTGTATATTCATATTCCAACAATTATACATCAGTGTATATTCCAATCATTGCTACAAAAACATTATACTGTACGATAACATTAAAACAACTATACGTCAGTGTGTATTCATATTCCAACAATTATACATCAGTGTATATTCCAATCATTGCTACAAAAAACATTATACTGTACGATAAACATTAAACAACTATACGTCAGTGTATATTGATATTCCAACAATTATACATCAGTGTATATTCCAATCATTGCTACAAAAACATTATACTGTACGATAACATTAAAACAACTATACGTCAGTGTATATTCATATTCCATGCACCCACACGAACTGATAGGTTGGTCTTATCAAGAGTAACCTGAAACAAAGAAAAAGGTTGTTTAGCATATACATCAGTGTATACATACAATATACATCAGACCCCAATAAAATTGATGCTATAGAACAGTGTTTAGTATCGTCATATTCAAACAATTATACATCGGTGTATAGTCCAATCATTGCTACAAAAAACATTTTACTGTACGATAACATTAAACAACTATACGTCAGTGTATATTCATATTCCAACAATTATACATCAGTGTATAGTCCAATTAGTACTACAAAAACATTGTACTGTACCATAATATTCAACAAATATACGTCAGTGTATATTCATATTCCAACAATTATACATCAGTGTATAGATGAATGTTAGTGTATCTGTACGCTTCAACATGATCTGAATTATACATCGGTGTATACTTCCAAAAACTAAACTAATATACGACAGTGAATAATTGTATAACTCTTTGTACATATGAAAACAGCTATAACGCAACATGATCTGAATTATACATCGGTGTATAATTCCAAAACTTTGTACGTACGAAAAATTTTTGCAGGTAAAAAAAAACTGCTCTGCAAACTGAAACCCTAATTGCGAACAAAAAAAAATTAAAAAACTAAAAAAACATTACACAAATACCTTGATTCTCTGCAAACTGAAACCCTAATTGCGATCAATCTATAACACCTCGTACGAGAAGGGTCACGAAGGAAGGAGACGGTGGTTAGGGTTTGGAATTGGGGTCTCGCAGATAAGGATGGTGGTTCACGGTGGTGGTTTTGGTGGATCATTGTAGCGATGGTGGTGGAGATTGATGAAGATTTGGGATTGATGAAGTTGTGTTTGATTGAGATTGATGAAGATTTGGGATATAGTTTTGATAACTGATTATCGGAATTGGGGAATATATAGGGGAGCATTTTTTTTTAAAATTAAAATATAAAACAAAATTGTTCAATTACCATCCTACCCTTAGATCAAGATTAAAAGATGAATGGCTCAGATTGGTTCCTAAGTTCCTAACTAGTACCTTGGTTCTTAAATGATCTTTTTCCTATATATATATAGGGTAGGGATCCTAAGAGAACCAACCCCTATTTGAGAACTGAGAGAACTATTCTGAGCCACACATTTATATAAAGGCAAAAAAAAAAAAAAAAATTTTTTTTAATCGCACATTTTTATGCAAGGAATTTTTTTTTTTTTTTGAATTTTTTTTTTCATTTATGCATATGTGTATATGACAATTATACATATGTGTATATAGCATTTTTCAACTATACATATGTGTATATAGCATTATACATATGTGTATAATGCAATTATACACATGTGTATACTGAAAAAAAATACAAAAAAAAAAAAAAAAAAAAATTTCCTTTCATATAAAGCAGCAATATTTGCAAAAAAAATATATATATATTTTTTTTTTGCTTTAGAGAAATGTGTGGCCCAGAATGGTTCTCTAGTTCTCAATTTGGAGAAAGGTTCTCATTTGAACCAAATCCTATATAGATATATAGATTATTTAAATTTAATTAACTTGGCCTTGATACGTTTTGTTTGTAATGTATGAAAATAATTAATGCACTTTTCCATAAAAGAGAACATTTTAAAGAAAGTAATAAAAGGAAAGCTGCAAATCAAAGAACAATTGATTATATAACCTATTGGAACCAAGAATAAATTACAACATAATATTCTCTAAAAATACTACAATTTGTTAAATTATTAGATGAATGAAGTCGAATGAGTATCAAAATTGGCGAGAGTATGTCCATACAAAAAAAATCTTTTCTTTTTCCTGTAAAGGTTAATCGGAACTTATTCAAGAAAAGCTGTGTTTTAAATTATTCTCCATAAAGAAACTACGTAAATTAAATATTGATCGATAAGTCTGACATATATATTAGTTTAGAATAATTAGAATTCCTTAATGCCAAGAAATTATGTTCTATCGTTTCCATGCATTTTTTGAACCATAGCTTTTTAAAGACAAGTTATTCTCCAAAAAGTTGTAATGTGGATGATTTTATGTAACATTGATTATTCTATATCACATTTATTACAATCGTACACGTTTATATATATTTTTTCGTACTTGCTTTTTTGACTACTTTATGTCTGTTTTGAAGAATCTTTCGATTGTAGTATTTCGACAGATAACCATGGTTTCGATGATTTCTTGTAATGTGTTCGTGAGTAAAAAAAGTTAACGAATAAGAACTTTTTGACAAATTTTACTACTATATGACCTATTATAATTGTAGTTTGATGGGACCTCAAACAATTTTGCTGACATGACATCCATTTTTACAGACTCGTGTTAATGTTTATATTCCAATTTCTTTGGGGTTTCAGGTTTGCTGTGGCAAAGCTTGACCCGAAGGTTCGGGGGGTCGGAAGTCACCGGGGGTTCGGAAGTCACTGGTTTCGGGGGGTCAAAAACCAGTTTCGGGGGGTCAAAAACCAGTTTCGGGGGGTCGAAACCCTATATTTTCAAAATTTTCTATACGGATACTATATAATCGGAACTTCTGCGCGAAAATCCGGGGGGGTCGGCCGCCCCTCCCCGCCCCTACAAACCTTCGCCAGTGCAGGTTTGTGCATATGCACAAGTATATACTGGTGTAGCATGTTCACTATATAAACGGTATGTAGTTTATTAACCATTAGCGTATATGTCATGTAAGAAGCTTTGAACACTTGCAATTGATTGACCGCAAGATGCATGTTAAATAGGTAATGTAATATTGTATAGCGTAATGGCAAGATATCCTTAGTCCCCTAGACACTACAAGAATTTAAAGCAATAGCGGTGACTAGACACAGGTCGCCGCTATTGCTCAAAATCTAACAAGGGAAAAAACAATTAATCTTGGCCGTTGATTTGGTAAGTGATCAAACGGTTAGGGTTTAAAAGTACACAACGGCAATAGCGGCGATACTATTGGAAGCCAAAACATTAGTAGCGGCCATCACCGTTAATGACCATTAGCGACAATCCGCGGCAGGTATTAGCGGTGACGGTAGGGGCTGCTACAAGTGGCATTTATTGTAGTGAGGGTGAATTGACTTTTACATGGAATTGGGCCAAAATCCAAATGCACACAATCAATGATTAATAGAATACGAGAAACTAGTGCTAAATTTAATGTCGTTCTAGTAAAACTTTTCTTTTATTTTTTTAAAGCCTGAAATTTTATGATTTATGGAACGGGCCGACAAAAGCTCTAAAACGCAAAGTACAAATACAAAAGAAAAAAACAAAAAAGAAGAAACAAAATACGCAAATAGCTTGATAATCACATTTGTTGGAATAATAAGTCAAAATCATGGGTCAAACATAAAAGTCAACTTGGCAGAATTGAAAAGAAAACGATTACAGATCATTCTCCAAATTGTTAACCTAATCTGATTATAAATACCTAATCAGATGTTAACGACCTCTAACAACCATACTTCTAATTTGACCCTTTTAGTCCCTCAACTACCTGGACTTTATTACAACCGGAACAAAGTAGACAAAACAAAAGAAATAAACTTTGCTGAAATGACATAATGACCCTTGGATTTTATCTTTCCAAATTCTGCCACGTTGACTTTTATGTTTGACCCATGATTTTGACTTATTATCCCAACAATCTCCACCTTAAGTCAATAATCATGATCTAAACAACTTATCTATCTATTTAAACACCAATCAAACTCTGTTTCTTCCACATATTTGATCAATACTTCAACAACTTTCACATTAGTCACAAACTTGACCATTTTGACCTTTTCATATTCTCTTATCAAACTGATACATTCTGACCCATGTAGAAGCTTGCTTTTCCAGCTCATAACAACCTTCAAAACCTTATATGCACAAACAATTTTGACCCATTTACTTCCTATTGTTTCTACACAATTATAATCCACAAAACTTATGGCGAAAATACCCGTGCCATCAGTATTGTCTTCTAACACCATTACAGGCCTAAAGAAAATACCCGGGAATCTACGGGTGTTACAATTACAAGTCTCCCCCCATTGCATTAGGATTCGTCCCTGAATCCTGCTGTAAGGGAAACAAGTGTGGATAGAGCCTCATCATTTCTGACTCAAACTCCCAAGTAGCTTCCGACCCCCGTCTATGCCTCCATTCTACATTCACCTGTTTAACCACTTTATTCTCCAAATAGTTTTCCTTACAATCAAGAATGGCAATAGGCTCCTTGATGTAGTTCATCTTATCGTCCAGTTCAATATCATCAAGCGATATATGAGCTTCCTCATCCATCAGACACTTCCTTAAACGTGACACGCGAAAGGTTGGGTGGATTCCCTTGAGTTCCCGGGGTAAATCCAACCGATAAGCCACCTCCCCTACACGTGCAAGAATGCGGAAAGGTCCGATAAACCTCGGATTGAGCTTCCCACGCTTGCGAAAGCGTATGATTCCCTTCCAAGGGCAGACCTTCAACAAGACACGGTCACCCACATTAAATTCAATAGGCCTCCTCCTCTTATCGGCATATGACTTTTGTCGATCCTGAGCTGCCCTCATGAAATCTTTAATCTTATCAAGTTTTTCGGTGGTTGCCTCGACCACTTCCAAACTACCCAATTGCTTCTGCCCAATGGAACCCCAGCAAACCGGAGTCCTGCACCTCGCCCATATAACATCTCATACGGTGGCATCCTAATGGTGGCATGATAGATATTATTATAAGAAAACTCTGTCAAAAGTAGGTGATAATCCCAACTACCACCAAAGTCGATAATACATGCCCGCAACATATCTTCCAGAGTTTGGATGGTCCTTTCGGACTGACCATTTGTCTGTGGGTGATACGCGGTGCTGATGTATAGTTTAGCACCCATTTCGTCATGGAACTTCTTATAAAATTTCGACGTAAAACGAGTGTCCCTATCGTAGACAATAGACACGGGTACACCGTGCCTTGAGACAATCTCCCGAATAAACAAATCAGCCAACCATTCAGAGTTTATGGTCTCTCGTATCGGTAAGAAGTGAACACTCTTTGTCAACCAATCCACTACCACCCAAATAGTGTCAAACCCCTTAGGTGTTTGGGGTAGTTTAGTGATGAAATCCATAGTAAGATGCTCCCACTTCCACTCCGGTACTTCCAATGGTTGGATCTTTCCAAACGGTTTCTTGTGTTCCGCCTTAACCTGTAAACAAGTCAAACACCTACTCAGATACGTCACTACCTCTTACTTCATTGCTGGCCACTAATAGTTTTGTTTGAGATCTTGATACATTTTTGTCACCCTGGATGAATAGAATAGTGGGTTTTGTATGCCTCATCCGTGATTTTATCCCTTAACCCACCATATCGAGGTATCCACATCCGCCCTTTCATGAACATAACCCCGTCTCCGTTACTCTCCAAGAGTCCCTACTGCCCCCACAAACGCTCTGTCATGATCCAGTCCACGTGTAAGGCTTTATTCTGAACACTAGAGATCTGTTTCACTACATCCGACTTCAAGATAAGCTGACAAGGCTTCACCCGAATGGGTTTAGGCCTCCCCTTTTAGCTCAACGCGTCTGCCACCACGTTAGCCTTCCCTGTATGATACATAATCTCCACATCATAATATTTGATCAACTCTAACCACATGCGTTGCCTCATATTTAGGTCTTTCTGCTCGAAGAAATACTTCAAACTCTTATGGTTGGTGTAGATAGTGCAAGGAACCCCATATAAGTAATGCCTCCATAGTTTAAGCACGAAAACAACGGCCGCCAACTCCAAATCATGAGTCGGGTAATTAACCTCATGAGGTTTAAGCTGTCGCGAGGCATATGCTATCACCTTACCACACTGCATGAGAACACACCCTAGACCTTTAAGTGGCACGTCTGAATATACATCCAAGTGCTCAGTCCCATTGGGCAAGGCTAGGATCGGTGCATGTGTCTACCTTTTCTTCAGTTCAAGAAATGCGTTCTCCTGGTCCGAGTCCCAAAAACATTTCGCCTCCTTCTTAGTCAGTTTAGTCAATGAGGAAGCTGTCTTAGAGAAATCCAAGATAAACCTCCGATAATAACCTGCCAAACCCAAGAAGCTATGAATTTCAGATGGTGATTTTAGTGTCGCCCAGTTCATCACTGCCTCCACCTTCGCGGGATCTACCATAATACCCTCGGAATTAATGACATGACCCAAAAATTGAACCTCATGCAACCAGAAAATACACTTTGAGAATCTAGCGTAAAGTTTCTCATTCCTCAAAGTTTGAAAAACCTCTTCAAGATGTCGAGCATGGTCTTCTTCACTTTTGGAATTATATGAGAATGTCATCAATAAAAACAATAACCGAACAGTCAAGCATCGGCCTACACACCCGGTTCATCAAATTCATGAATGTCGCGGGCGCGTTAGTCAAGCCAAAGAACATCACCAAAAACTCGTAATGCCCAAAACGAGTACGAAAAGCAGTCCTTGGTACATCCTGCTCTCGTATTTTCAGCTGATGATAGCCATATCTAAGATCGAACTTCGAGAACAAACTAGCTCCTTGGAGCTGATCGAACAAATCATCAATCCTTGGGAAAGGATACCTATTCATCACAGTCAATTTGTTTAGTTCCATGTAATCGATACACATCCGCATACTGCCATCCTTCTTTTTAACAAACAAAAGTGTTGCACCCCAAGGTGAGATACTCGGTCTAATAAACCTTTTTTTGAGCAAGTCCTCCAATTGAGAAGAGAGTTCTTTCATCTCTGTAGGTGCGAGTCGGTAAGGTGCCCTGGCAATAGGCTTTGCTCCCGGCACGAGGTCTATCTGGAATGCAACCTCACGGTCCGGTGGTAACTCTATCAAATCATCAAGAAATACATCCGGGTAACCCCGCACCACAGGGACATCCCCCCAGCTTAGGGGCATCAGTCCCCACATCCAAGACTTGTGCCAAAAATGCCTTACACCCGCGCTGCAACATTTTCCCCGCCTTAAACATCGAAACAATCCAAGGTAATGAGCAACTAGCATCCCCATGAATAGTAATACGACCCCTGTTAGGAGCTGTAAGTCACACGAGTTTTTTCCTTCACACAATGTGGGCATCCACGGTAGCCAGCCAGTCCATTCCAATAATAACATCAAAGCAACCCAATGACATCAAATTCAAGCAGATAGGAAAACTATGCCCCGATAACTCGATCCGACAATCCTCTACGGCCTTAGTAACAAAGAATGAATTTCCTACTACCACCTCGACCTCGAATAGGTGTCTAATATCTTTGGGCATTGCGCCTAATCTACTACAAAATGCGGTAGACACAAAGCTCATACTAGCACCCGAATCAAACAAAACGAAGGCCTAAAGGCCATTAACCACAAATGTACCTGACACAATATCACATACAAAGGTAAAGGAACAGATATAAAAACAATCGAGTGGGTGGAATAAACACACAAGATACCTGTCACAACGTCCGCCGTCGCCTTAGCATCTTTCTGAGAGAGAATGAAAGCCCGGGCTTTGGACCTTGGTACCTTTGTCCCGGTAGTTTTCCCAGCATCCTCAGTACCAGAGCTACTAGCTAGGGCCTCCTTGCATTTGTTAGAAAAATGCCCCGTTCCTTTACATTGATAGCACACCAAAGTCGGGCACTGATAGTGAGGTTGACCCGTCTTCTTTAAGCGGAAACAAATACCTGTGCCCTGTTTACACTCCCCTGAATGCGTCTTTCCACACTTACCACACTGTTTACTATCCCCGCTACTACCCACAATGTCAGTGACTTTAGTCTTCACTTTATTGGGAACGGTTCCCGAAGTATCCGCCCCACTTCGCTTTGCATCGGAGCTGCGGTTAGAGTTCCAACTCTTTTTATGATCCGTGAAATGCTCAACATCCCTCTACTCATACAAAGTACCACTCATAGCCACCACCTGTTGAAATGTATCCATGCTAATAGTCACAACACCCCGACGTATGTCCAATTGAAATCCTTGAACATACCTCTTGATCCTTCTTGCTTCTGGTGTAACCATATTTGGGCACAACCGAGCCAACTCATTAAACTTGGACGTGTACTCTTTGTGGGACAGATTCCCAGCTTTAAGATTAACAAACTTCCTCTCCATCTTATCCAACTCATGAGTCGGACACAAATGCTAAATAACCAAAGTTTTCAACTCATCCCAGTTCATCCTCTTAACTGCCCTATCTCCCATAGCCTTTGTCAAGTTATCCCACCAAAATAGAGCCTCAGATACAAAAGAATGAGCCGCAAAAGTCACATTGTCTTTATCCCCGACACTTACTTATCCGCAACACAGCCTCCATTTCACGAATCCACTGGTGGGCTGCAGAAACATCCTTATTGCCATCAAAAGAAGGTGGGTCACACTTTTTGAAATCCCCATAAATGCAACCTCGAGTGGCAACCCGACTAACTCAAGCTCGATCGTCATCACTGGAATATATAGGTTTGGGTTCCCTATGTCCCCTACCGGATCCTCGTCTGGCATCCCTGTCAGCTCCAGTCACGACATCTTGTCAGCTCCAGTCACGACTTCTTGTCAGCTCCAGTCACGACATCTTGTCATTTGCTCTCGCCACATCTTCAGAGTCTTCAAGTTCATCTCTCCAAGCTCAAATCAACAATCTCATAAGTCTCATGCAAATGTAAGATTCAGAGAATATTCATAATTGTCAAAGAATCTCTAAAATGAAAACTCGTGAAAAATTGATGACAGATCTTCTATGAAAAATAGATTTTAAGTCAAACAAAGTTGAGGTTGAGTTAAAGAATTCCCAAGAAGAAGTCTATAAAATGAATCAGCGATTGAGGTTGACCAAAGAAGAATATGATGGTCGGTTAACAAAGTATGTATATGAAAATCAAAAGCTTCATGATACAATTCATAAGTTGATGAAAAAAATCCCATAATTAAAGGAAAAAATGATTATAGTGATGATGATTGTTGGTGGTGAAATTTTTAGGATGTTATTTACTTGTGTTCTTTATTTGACATATTCAGGATACTAAAGGCTATGCCGGGTTCAGGATATAAATGTGTATTATCCTAAGGATGGACTAACATATTATCTTGAAATTAGTCGAATGCAGGTAAAGCTTGGACGGCAATAGCACTACTGGCTCTTGCTGGATTCTCGGAGGACTTAGTGAATGAACATTGGGAGCTCATGCGATCGTGGGAGAGCTTCAAACTGTTAGTGGACTTAGTAGTTGCAATCTCGGATAACTCGGGATGGTATTTGTAACTCCATACTATATATATGGGTGTTATAGATGATTATAGGACACACCATAATATGCTATTCCTTGTTTTTTTTGAGCTTACACAAACTCACAACACTCATTGTAACTCTAGCTAATCGTCCATTTCATTTCCAAAGTTGTACTTTTAATTTTTATTAATATAAACAACGAAGGCAGGGGCTTAGATTATTCCCGAGGTTTTGTGTCGGCAATCATCATTGATCAAGGGTTTTCCTCATACATCGAGTGTTCTTGTGTTGATTTACTTTATTTTTGTTTAAGCATTTTATTTCATCTTAGACAGTTCCATCCCGAGGATACAATTGTCTGTTCTCCATTGTTTCCTTTGATATTCTAAGCATAGTTGTCAAAACTTAATCTTTTGCATCCTAAACATAAACATCTTCAAGATGTAACTGACTTCAAGCATAACAAACATTTTTAGCACACTACCTAACATTTCTAATTTGGAAAACAAAGTTAATTCTTATTAGTTAGCTTCTGACAAAAAACAATTTGGCGCCCACCGTGGGGCAAGTGGTGCTATTCTTAACAAAAAGTTTATTGAAATTCATTCTCAATCAGTTTATCTCAAAAATTGTGACAACTATGGCATCAAACCCAAAATCTCTATCCTCATCCATGCCATCCTTGACCTCTGCTCAAAACATGCCTTTACCACCACCTCCTGCATTCTCAAGGAGTTCAGACTCAGTGTCTCGAACCGCTCCTCAACACATTTTCAGATCCGGGGTTTGTGCATCTAGCTCAACTCCCCATGTTTTGGTCTCAAATGAAGAGGTCCTATCCATGTTTACAATGGTTAAGGACCAAATGACAAAACAGTTGGAGACTAACCATACGCTGATGAGGGAGATCCAATCTCTCAAGACATCCGCAAAGAAGCCAGCTGAGGATGTGGTGACACCTTTGCATTCTAGGGCGTTGGACTTCAATTCGGCTGTTTGTGGGGGCAGCCATCATGGAGATTTTATCCCCATGCAATCTGGATCTACCGTTCCTGAAACAACCCTAGCGGTCAGGATGACAACAACTCGAGAGTCAGGATAAATAGCAGAACCATCTCGATGATATAACTCTGGTAACAACGTGAATACTAATACTTATGCTACTAATCACTTTGACTATATGCAGGATACATGTATAAGCCCTCAGTTGGCTAAGGAACTCTAGAAGATCAAAGACATGGTGTCCAGTGTACCTGGGATAGTACAGCCTATCCCTGAGGTTTCCTCAGCATATCACATGATATTTCGATTTGCACATCCAATATGTGATGCTAAAATCCCTAAGAGATTTTAGACCCCAAGTATGAAGTTTTAAGATGGATCATTTGACCCTAAAGAACATGTGGCTCAATATAAGGAGAGGATGGAAATAAACCCTATTCCTGCTCACCATAAAGAGGCATGTTTGTGTAAAGGTTTCGGATCCACCCTTACCGGTCCAGCTTTGAAATGGCTACTAAGTGTTCCTCCTTATTCTATTACTTCATTTTCTCATTTAATTAACATGTTTAATAATCAATTCTCATGTAGTCGTACCTTTGAACGTTTAACAAGTGATCTATACAGGGTAACACAGGCATAAGGAGAATCACTAAGAGATTATATCACAAAATTTGGGAAGGAATCGCTTGACATCCCAAACCTGGATGTCACAGCAACGGTTCAAGCCTTCAAAATGGGACTACATAAGGATTCACCATTCTTTTAAGAGTTGGTGATGAACCCCTATAGGAATCTCAATGAATTCAAAAATTGAGCATTAAGATTCATCCGTCTTTAGGATGACAGAAAGATTCAGGAGAGGATAGAAGCATCCTAAAGATATAACAATCCTAATCAGAAGTCCACACCCACATATCAACCATCTAAACCTAAGCCTTATGCTAAGAATGATTATAAAAGGTTCATGTGGTTGAGGATGATAATGATGAGAATTGTCCTAAATTATCATATTACTGTTTTTCTGTGGATGTAACAGGTCTTATGTATGCCATGAAGGATCTTGGAGAAAAGGAAAGATGGCCAAGGAAGAATGATAAAGAATGATGGAAAGACAAATCCAAGTGGTGTGCATTTCATGAAGACTTTGGCCACATGACTGAAGATTGCATTGCCTTGAGAAAGGAGATCGTCTATCTTCTTAGCAAGGGTCATCATAAAGATATATGAGTAAGAAAAAGGCTAAAACTCGGGATGACACTACTATCCCGGAAAGAGCAGCTTCTCCTCCTAGGGATGCTAGCATCATCAACTTCATCTCTGGTGGATCAGATATATGTGGCACATCCTATTAAGCAGCTAAACGGAATGCTAGGGAGACCAAATCCGAAAAGGGAGAGAAACCCACAAAGACCACCATGCTTACAAATGCAAGGGTGATTAGCTTCGAAGAGGATGACCGAGATAACATCCTAGATCCACATCATGATGGTTTGGTAATTACCTTATACATTGCTAACCATTTTGTTTGCATGATATTAATAGATGGAGGAAGCTCGGTGAACATAATCTAGCTAGAAGCACTGAAAAGGATGAACATTCCTGAAACAGAAATTGTTTCCATGTCCTCCATCCTAGTTGGCTTTAGTGGGGAAACCAAGAGCATTGTTAGAGAAATCAAGATACCTATATATGTTGAAAGGGTAAACTCTATACAATGATTTTGTGTTATAGATACTTTATCCTGCTATAATGTCATCCTAGGTAAGCCATGGATACATGACATGAAGGCAGTTCCCTCAGCGTACCATCAATGCATCAAGTTTCCTACTTCTTGGGGAGTTATCAAAGTAAATAGTGATCAGGAAGAAGCCAAAGAATGCTACACTTCATCAATGAAGGCTTCATCTCAATCTACATAAGCATAGCAATTACAGCAGGATGCACGCGACATCCTAAAGGATGACAAAGGGCGTACCGACCAGGATGTGAAGGCTATGTGCATAGATGAAAACAACAAGGATATCACTGTACAAATTGGTACAAATATCCCTGAGGTTTCGGAACAACATTTAATCTCTTTTTTGAAGTGCAGGATGTCCACCTTTACGTGGAAACATGAAGACATGACAAGTATATCTAAGGATACTATTACCCATAAGCTTGGTGTTGACAAAAGTTTTAGGTTTGTACAACAAAAATGAAGGAAGTTCACACCTGAAAGGAATGTCATTATTCAAGTAGTGGTAGATAGATTGTTGTAATCCAGGATGATAAGGGAAGTAAAATTCCCAACATGGTTGGCCAATGTAGTCGTGGTACAAAAGAAGAATGGGAAGTGGAGTGCGTGTGTAGACTACACAGACCTCAACAAAGCTTGCCCTAAGGATCCATTCCCAATTCCCCATATTGATTTGATGGTGGATGCCACAGCAGGACATGAAATGTTAACATTCATGGATGCATACTCAAGATTTTAGCAAATCCAAATGGAACCAGATGATCTGGAGGATACTGCATTCATGACTCATTCAGGTATCTATTGTTATATTCCAATGCCATTTGGTCTGAAAAAAGCAGGTGCAACATACCAAAGATTGGTGGACATGATGTTTAAGGAAAAGATTGGAGATACTATGAAAGTATACATTGACAATATGGTGGTCAAGTCTAGAAGAACAGAAGATCATCTTTAGGATCTCAAAGAAGCATTTGATATCTTGGATGCTTATAACATGAAGCTATATCCAGCTAACTGTCACTTCGGGGTTGGTGCTGGAAAGTTCATTAGATACTTAGTGACCAATAGGGGAATCAAAGCCAGCCCATAACAGATCAAAGCAATCCTAGATCTCAAATTCCTAACAAATATTGAGGATGTGCAAAGATTGATTCGTAGGATAGCATCCTTAAACATGTTCATCTCGAAGTCATCAGAAAAGTGTAAGGATTTCTAAGATATCCTGGAGAAAAATAAAATATTCGAGTGGGGACAAATGGACGAGGAGGCATTACAAAAGTTGAAAGAGTACTTAGCAGCAACTCCACTCATGATGAAGCCTGAGGATGGTGAACCCCTATCATTATATCTTGTTGTTTCTGGAAATACCATCAGTGCAGTTTTGGTAAAAGACTTTGAAGGTCAGTAGGATCATGTATATTATGTAAGTAAACCTATATTTGATGCTGAAACAAGGTACTCTCATCTTGAAAAACTCATTTTGGCTTTAATAATGGCTTCAACAAAGCTAAGGCACTATTTTGAAACACATAGAATTTATGTTAAAACTAATTATCCTATTAAAAATGTACTTAGAAAACCAGAGATGTATGGTTGGATGACCAAATGGTCTGTAAAATTGAGTGCCTATGATTTGGTCCATGAGCCTAGAAATGCAATCAAATCACAAGCTTTAGCTGACTTTGTGGCTAACTTCATTAGAGATATCTTGAATGAAGTAGATTTAGAGAACCAACAGTTAAATGAAAATATACAAAAATGGATTTTATACACAGATGGTGCTTCGAATGTAAGAGGTACTTAGTTAGGGATACTACTGAAATCACCACAAAGGGACATAATACCCTAGACAATTAGGTGTGAATTTCAAACAACTAATAATGAGGCTGAATATGAAGCTCTCATTGCTGGTTTACATCTTGCCAAAGATAAGAATATTAAGAATTTACAAGTGTATGTTGATTCCTTGTTGATGACTAACCATTTCAATGGCTTTTATGCAGTTAAGAGTGTGAAGTTAGCTATATATCTTGAAATAGTAAGAAAGTTAGCATCTTCTTTTGAAAATTTTGCACTAACACAAGTACCCAGAGAAGAGAATGCTGAGACTGATGCTTTGGCAAACCTGGGATCCTCTCTGAATCTGCCAGAAGGATCCAGGATCACAATTATCCACATCCTGAAACCAGCAACTGAAGAGTTGCATCCTGAGGAAAACAATGTCCTTAGTACTCAGAATCAGGATGATTCATCTTGGATAGCTCCTATAGTGAATATCTTAAGGATGGTGACATCCCATATGGAGAAAATGCTAGGGCATTCAGGATGAAGGTATCAAAATTTTAGTATTTTGAACAATATATTATACAAGAAATCCCTTACAGGTCCGTACTTGAGATGTCTCAACAAGGAAGAAGCAAAAGAATTACTCAGGGATATCCAAGAAGGAGATTGTGCAAACCATACATGAGGAAGAGATTTATATTCAAAGATCCTCAGGACAGGATACTATTGGCCAACAAGGAAGAAGGATGCTATGCTGTATTCTCAAATGTGTGATGCATGCCAAAAGCACATCAACATCCTACACCAGCAAGCTGAACCATTGTATCCTGTTGTCTCTCCATGGCCTTTAATGAAATGGGGGATGGATATAGTGGGGAAACTGGCTAGAGTTCCTGGTGGAAAGGTGTTCATGCTAGAAATGACTGACTATTTCTCCAAGTGGATAGAAGCTGAAGCTTTTGTGCTAGTTAGGGATAAAGAAGTAGTATCCTTCATCAAGAGAAAAATCATGACAAGATTTGGTATTCTAGCCGAGATCATCTGTGACAATGGCTCTCAATTCATCAGCAAGAGGGCAACCAATTTTTGTGAGAGATGGGGGATCAAGATGATAACTTCAACACCTGTCCATCCTCAAGCCAATGGACAAGCAGAATCCTCCAACAAAATCATTGTCAACAATTTGAAGAAGAAGTTAGGCCAGAAGAAAGGGAAATGGGCAGAAGAACTTCCATTTGTGTTATGGGCTGAAAGAACCACTGCTAAGAATGCAACTGGCCAAACACTATTTTCTTTGGTATTTGGTACAGAAGCCATGATTCCAATAGAACTGGTTATGCCCACTGCAAGGAAACATCTTCAGGATGCAACTACAAATTTAGAAGCTTTGTTGCAGGATCTTAAAGCAGTTGATGAGCTTAGGGATGCTGCTAAGCTAAGGATGGTAGCTTATCAACAAAGAATAGCCAAAGCATATAACAAGAATATAAGGATTCGAAGATTCCATGGAGGAGATCTGGTTTTAAGAAAAGCTTTCCATAATACAACTAATCCAAGTGATGGTAAGCTAGCACCCAAATGGGAAGGGCCATATCTAATTGATTCTGAAGCTGTCAAAGCAGCAAATTGGCTATCCACTTTGGAAGGAGAAATCCTTCCAAGATCTTTGAACGCAATTCATTTGAAGTATTATCATATGTGAGGTACAAAATTATATTATGTTCGTATTTCAACTAAACCTGGTCTAGAAAATAGTCCATCCTGAGAATTTTTCAGAATTATCCAAAGGATGGATCATTGAAGGTTTTCACCTTTCACACGAATTGGGTTTATACACCCCGCCTGTAGCGCACATTATTCATGTATATCTTCAGGATGGTTGGACCAGTACACGCTATAGTGGCTAAAAATTTCTTCATCTTTGGGATATACATTGAATCCTCAAGGTTTAGACATTTTTCAATGTCTCTTAAGTATTTGGCCCAGTAGCTAGTAGGCCTTGTCACCAGTTATCTTTAGTCGGTAACTCCAGTCATCCTTAGGCTTTCTCGCCAACTATCCTCAGCCTGTAACGCCAGAATGGGCTTGACCCCAGTATTAACTTAGGCCTTGTCACCAGAATATCATCTTTATTTGTCTGTTTTCTACAAGATAAAATTGCTCCTAAGTATTTTTGATAAGTTTTCCACTTGTTCATAAGACTGTTGAAGCCAGACGTATCTTAAGTGTATCCTGAGAATGGAACAAGGATTCAATACTAGGGACATCGTGAAGATGATGAGGCGCATCTTAAGGATGATAAGAAGATATGAATATCTTAGCAAAGATGGAATATACCCTAAGGATGAAACAAAGGTTTGGTAGTGGGGACATCTTTTAGATGGTCTAATTTGATCCAATGCTAAGGTATTCTTTAATTATCTGTTAGGTTTCTTTGGAGACTGTTTGCTAAATCATCTGGAGTTAAAGGTAAACTTCTATAACTTACATTTTCTATCCTATTGTATATATGTTCATCATGAATGCAGCAGGATAATAACGAGAAGTGCACAGGATGTAAAACCAAAAGTTTGTCATTTTATTTATTTATAAACTGTGGTAACCCCTGGCTTCATCCTAAACCGGGACCCATCCACGAGGGGTCAACACTTAAGGGCCCGGTTAGAAAGATTAGGGCTTCGTCCTGAAAACACAGGATCCCTCCACCCCAATCTTTTAGTTGTTCAGTTACATACCAAAATAAAATAGTTTCAAATTGTTCACAGACCAACAATCATAAAACCTACCACCACAAAGATCCTAAAAAAGTGGGCTCAGGCCTAGGCATCTTTACCCTCATTACCCACTGTTGTTTCAGCCTCCTTGGCTATCTCTACGATGTTCTCCATGGGTTCCACTGATGCATCCTTAGGAGCTTCAATATGAAGAAGAGTAGGAGTATAGACCACCTCTTTTCCACCCAAACTGATGATCTTTTCCTGCCAAGCATCAACATCCCATTCATCTTGATTGAAGTTGGGAAGTTTGGCTTGGAGGGCTATCTTAACCCTGGCTTGGAGGACAGAGATGGTAGCAGAGTTGATTAAATCCTGCCTATGCTCCTCGGGCTCATTTTCATGCTCTTTAGTAGCCTTGATCTTCTCAGCTAGTGCCTTCTTCAAGTCATCTTCCACTTTTTCCAGCTTATCCTCATGATGTTTCCCTTTTACAAGAGAAATCCTTCTAGTATCTTCCAAGGCTGCAATACTCTCCTGAATTTGGGTAGCCGTGTTATCCAGAGATTTGAGCACATACTCATGCCCCTGGAAATACAAGAAGGGAAAAGAAGGTAAGTTCTTTATTCTCTATTTTAATAAAACTGCTATTAACATCTTCAAGATGAAACTGTACATGGAGATAGTAGTGAAAGATCTTAGCATGAACATCCTGAGGGGTGAGACCCTCAAATGGGGATGCATCAGGGCTTGTGGTGGCAACATCATTCTTCCTCTTTTTGGAGGATTAAGCATTAGGCTTAGGAGGAGGACTAGCCATCCTGGAGCTTGAAAGAGATGTGACCTTCGCTATCTTGGAAACATCTTGGTTGTCGATCTCATCTAGGTCAAAGAAGGATGCTTTTTTGGCTGAGATAATGAAGAATAACATTAGTAGTTATTGTGTGAATGTAACATCCTGAGGATGTAGAAGGTAACTTACATGACATTGTTGTGGCTTTGCTGGTAGCAAGGCTTTCTTCAATCTCAAAGGTTTTTTCTGGTTGAGGTAAGTCTCTAACCTGTTTCACCCTGATGAATGAATCGTCCAGGGGAGGAGCAAGTTTAAAAAAGGAAGCACCTGTAAAAGAAAATAAAAATTCTAAATATTAGTTACATCCTTAGGATATACCTATAAAAATTTATTTTTTAAGGACTTTGCCACTTTTCAATCAAGATATAGGGATATTATCTCCATCTGGGATGGAATCCCTTCTAACAAAGAAATTTTTTGACTTACAAGACCTTTCATACTTGATGACATTATGCAAAAAAGGTGGTTTTAATTGATCAACTGAAGCACAAAATAATTTGAACCATGAGTTTTAAGCTTATAGATGTAAGACAGGTCCCCTATTTTCAAATTAATGCCATGGTTTTTGACAATCCTATTGCATACCATCAAGATCTTCCAAACCTTAGGCATGGCTTGGGCATATGCGATCCCTGTTCTATCAAAGAACTCTTGAATGAAATTAAGGAAGGGATATTTAAGGACAAGATGGAAGGGAAGGAATAGAAAGCACACCCAAACTGGGGAGGTGTTAGTGCATTTCTGTGTGACAATAGCTTACTAGATAGAATAGCTAGTAGATAGTCGTTTTGTATAACGTGTAATCGTCTTTATTGTACCCTAACAAACAAAGAAGATAGGAAACAAAGAAGTTAGCAAAGAAAGAAGATAGTCAAGGTAGAAGATGTAATACAAAGAAGATAGTCATCTTCTTTATTCTAGTGTGTGCATCTTCTTTGTTTGCAGGCCAGGCCGATGCAAGTATAAATACATGGCATGTGGTGTAGGCTAGGGTTGGTACTTTTGCAAGCTTGTAATTGATATTATTCCCACTAAACGTTAT
This sequence comes from Ambrosia trifida, assembly GCA_028751855.1. Lineage (NCBI taxonomy): Eukaryota > Viridiplantae > Streptophyta > Magnoliopsida > Asterales > Asteraceae > Ambrosia > Ambrosia trifida. The sequence continues at coordinate 148,702,177 of CM054122.1, read as the reverse complement.
CAATAGACAAGCTGGTTTATAAGTATTTCATCGTGTTCTAAATCGTTTGTTTGATTTATAGTTTGCATAAACATCTATCAAGTGATTCCGCACCTTGATAGATCTGATCTGGCTTATATCGATCCATTCCACGGACCTACAATTGGTATCAGAGCTTATTATGCTCGATTGTACGGTTGAAACTTGATTATTGCAAATATTGAATAGATTGGAACGTGTGTTTATGTTTAAATCTTCTGTTTTAGGATCTTAATATCATTCTCGGTCACTATATTCAATTTTCAGAAAGTTTTAAATGAGTTCAAACTGTTTTTGATCAAATTTTATTGTTTAGATTCGATCAGTAGGGGCTTAACGAAGTTAGGGATTAAAGGAACGAAGATATATATCTTAGTTTTAGTTATTCACCTTTGTGGTCTTACATTTATAATAAAAAAAAAAAAAACAAAGATGAATAGCCTTCTTCGTTGTTTTGTCAACTTCTAGGCTTGTTCAATTTTGCTTTTGAATAAGTTCGTTTAAAAGTTAATTACTTGTTTAGTCATCTTCTTTTAGTCACTTTAAGAAAAAAAATGACTAACTTCGTTTATATACAAAAATATTATCTTCGTTTATTAACACGTGTTAACATTTTTCATATCATTCAAAGCTATCATCTTCTTTGTTTCAAAGATAACATCTTGGTCATTTATCTTCTTTGTTTCAAAGTTATCTTCTATGATTTATTTATCTTCTTTTATTACTTATCTTTGTTTAATGTTTTTATTTATTTATTTATTTATTTTGTCAACATTTCGATAGAAATGTGTTTGACCGTAACGAAGTTGAAAACTTGTTTTCATTTTAATAATTGTTTATTCACAACCAACTACAAAATTTGTTTTCAGATCCATCATCGTTTATAGATTCATCCTTGTGAATAGTAGTCAAATTCGTTTAAAGTCTTGTTCGTTTAAAAATGGTCAAATTCGTTTTAAAGGCTCGACTTCATTTATGTTTTAAAATCGTTTGAGAGTTCATTTTCGTTATGGTTTAAGTTCGTTTATCAGTTAATCTTTGTTAAAGTCTTATTCGTTAAGGTATATCCTCGTGAACTGATTCATGTTCATTAAACAGTTAACTTCGTGAGGGTCCAACTTCACTTAAAGTTCAACTTAAACTACAACATTGAACCTTTCATGTGGACTTGCATGTTGGACTTTGAATTTGAATTTTGAACTTAATCTTTGAATCTTGAAATGAACCTAGACTTGGTTATTTGAATCTTGGACCATATTTGGACAAATAACCATTTTGGACCATAGATGATTATCAGTATTGAATCTGACAATTTGGAGTGAACCATTGAAATCGCCTAATCTCTAGGACAAAAAAAAAAAAAAAAATCTGGAAACCATAAAAATTTTCTTTCGTGAAAATTTTTCTGGGGATTTAGGATTCGAAATTACCCTCGGAGAAAATTTGGTGAAAATGTTTTTTTGAAAATTTTCGAGCAAGAACGTTAATATTGAACGAACAGTGGGACTTTAGCCTAGTTAGACTTAGATTTTAACTCAGGTATACCAAAATCTATTTGAAACTTTCGGCTGCGTGCTTTAAAGGAGTTAAAATGGACTTTAGACTTGCAATTGAAACAGCTTCCAAACTGGTAAAACTTGAGGATTTTGAGGACTGGCAAACCAAATTCGAACCATTTATCAAATGTGAGGATGAAAGAATGTGGGATTGTATCACCTACGGGTATATCAAACCAGCCTATGAAGGAATTGACGGCATCAAGCGTGTACCATCATACAACGAAATGCACGAGTCTGATAAACAAATGTATGATGCTGAAGGCAAAGCTTTGACAACAATTTACATGTCTTTACCAGATGGGATTCAACGTCACTTTAGGCTTTATCACGATTCACAAGACATGTGGAAGGATTTGAAGAGACGTTTTACAGTGAATAGTCACACTCATCTGAGTACTTCAGGACAGAGCTCACGTAGTCATTCTTCAGAAAGCAGTGAGAGCCCAAAGGTGTTCGTGCCAGATCACTAAGATAAATCAAATGAGGGAGCAAGTGATCAGGCTTCAATGGCATAAAGTGACGAGGAAAAGAAAAAGGAAGCAGAGGAAGTTGTTGAGGCTGAAGAGGTAAATGATGAGAGTGAAGTTAAGACTGACATAATTGATCTCGAAGAAACAAGAGGCGTGTCTACCAAGGAGTTCATAGTATACATGTCTGAATTAGACTCCACCAACATTAAGGTACACATTTCTCTTTTTTCTGTTGTTAATGCATGTAAAAAATGTGTGGGTTATGCAGAGAGAATTGCCTTATTGGTTTGTTGAAAATGATAAAGTAGCTAAACATAACACTGAATTAGTTGTGCGGCTAGATCAGGAAAAAGAGTTTAATTTGGGCAACAGGATTAAAGAGGACAACCTTAAAACGAAGCTTAAAGCTATAGAAAAGGAACTTAAGGCATTAGACCTTGTAGTTAAGGATAAGATCTGTTATCTGGATCTAGCCTATCTAGCTGCTAACAAACAAAGGGTCATTGCTGAGAAAAACAAGGAGATAGATGAGCAAAAGATTAAGATAGCCGAACTTAACAGGCAGGTTGAACAGTGTCGTAGTACCAAGTACCTTCATAACATCATCATAGATTCCCAAAAGGATAAGAATGAGTCAGCAGCGTTAGGATACAAAGATGTTCCCCCTCTCTTTAATGAGAACTATTCATTCTTGCCTACTATGGAAGAGTTCAGTGATGCGGTAAAAGGTATACAACTGTAGTCGAATCTCAGGATATCGACTTGCCTATGAGTCCTAGTTCTGCATAAAAGGAATCTGTTGGATCTAACAGTAGTAAAGAAAAGATGAATGAGGCTGTAAAAGTTAAGAAGAGTGCTATTAGGAAATCAGATCAGAAAACAACTGTTAAGAAGTTGCATAAACTTAAGGATAATGACAAGATATTTTCTGATAAAGAATTCCTAATGTCATCTATTGCTCAGGGAAAAATTGAAATTGTTTTTACTGAAGTAGTTTCCAATGTGGTTCATGACTCTAGACCCTCTTCTTCACTGCCTACTTCTCAATCTAAGCTTAAGAAAAGATCATGCTTTAATTGTCACATTAGAGGGCATGTTGCTAGTTGTTGCCCGTTTAAGATAATTGAAAAATCTGGTGAGAGTAAGTTGTATAAGAAGTCTGTTCAAAAGCAACAACAGGGAGTTGCTAAGGATGGGAATCGGGTTGATAAGGGTAAAATGTAGTACCATGTTCTAAACAAAATCAATCAAAAACTCAACCTCAGATTTCATGTTCGGGACAATTTGATGGACCAAGAAATTAGTCACCAAGATACAATAATTACAATGGTCAATCAAATAGGTTCCAACATCAAAATCGATACCCAAATGATGGTTATCGAAATTTTCACAAAAGAAATTATCAAAAACAACATGTAAACTCTCGAAGAGATGATTATAGGAGTTTCTATAACTCAAATAATCAACAAAGAATTTTCAGAAACTCAGGGTATGATTATCGGAATCAATACTTTTCAAGTAATCACTATCAAAATGTTTCCAATTATCAATCTCAAAAATCAATAAGCAATAGATCTAAGTCACCTCAAAGGTGTAATGGTCATTAAAATTAGTTTACTTATGTGAATGAACGAGGTCAAACCAAGACTACTAAGGTCAGGGTTCCTCATACTAACTAAATTGCCGAGTGAGTGTAGGACGGCCGTGGAGGATTGTTGATTTGTTCAACAATGGTTGTTCCTGTAAATTATCTTAGGTGAATTATAGGTTACCAATGGTAACGAATGGTTTACTTCAGTGAAGATATAAAATCTACTTGTTTAGGTAAAAAGTTACCTACTAGAAATAATTTTGTTTTCCAAATTAGTTAAAGTGAGGTAGAGTGCTAAGTGTGTAAAAGATGGTAAAAACTTAGTGTTATTTTCAAGCTGACAGTTTATAACTACAAAATAATAGCAATATGACAACTATGCTCAGGATGGCAAAGAATGAGTTCAGGATGGGCAGCTATATCCTGAAGATGTAACTACCAGACAGAAAGGCGAATTAAGCAAAGATAGATGATTGTATGTATAATGCAATAAAGGAACGACACTCAAAGTACGAGGAAAGCACTTGATCACTTGATGATCGCCGACACAAAACCTCGGGAGGAGTCTATGCCACTGCCTTGTTTGTTAATACTAAAATGATAAAAAGTGTTACAACTTTGGACGTATGATGAACAAACTATGGTTACAAATGTGTAGAGAGGGTATCGAGTGTTTGTTAGCTAGTATCAGGTGTTTGATAATGTGTAAGTGTCTTATTTTGTTTATCATACCACTATATATAGTTTACAAGATAATAAATAGAGCATCCCACAATATCCGTTGTCTTCAATGATCTTGTGGACTGTTTCAGGTGGTTGTTAAGGATGTTTCATCGAAGTGGACGTTGGATATCAGTTTCCACTTTTTTCGCCTAGCATTCATCATTTTGGCGGTTTCACTTTGACTCGCTCTTTATGCTTCTATGCGTATTCCTCTTGCATCCTTGAATTCATTGACTTGGTAAGACTTTATAGCCGTTGGAGAGGAGTTACAACTCTTACTCATTCACTGATTGTACCTGCAAAAATATTAAGACAAGATAATTGTTAGTCTATCCTCAGGATGCACATATGTCAGAATGCTGTTATATCCGGAAGTCTGCTTAATCCTTCACCATATTGAGGATGTCACATGGAATATTTTAGGTAAATCCATCTTGAGGATTTCACTACCAACAATTGTCCCAAAAAATATGCCATCGTTAATATCTAACGATTAAAATATTTTTAATCCTTGATCTTTATCTGATATCTTTGATCGGACGTCTGATTCTCAAAGAAGGTAATCTCTATCTTTTCTTACTCTTTTCTTCTTTTAAACCTGCATAATTTTTCAAAAATTTCTGAGGATGGGCAAGAATATGACAAGGGCTTCTGGGAGTGTAGGAGTCTCAAATGACTTCGTTCCCCAAAACTTATTAAGCCATCCTGATCAGGAAATCTGTTCTTTTGATGATAAGGACATTCAAGCTTTAAAAGATTCAAGGGTCTTCTCTGGTTCTTCTGTGTTTCGTCCTTACGACCCAAGTGCAAAATCTGATTTTGCATCTTCTATATGGGTCTTCTTTCTGTACCTTCCCTTCCAGCTGGGCTTAAAATACCCATTTCCTCTGTTCATCCAATATTTCTTTGATACAACCGGGATGGCTTATGCCCAAGCCATGCCGGAAATCTGGAGGATTTTAATGGTTTGCAACAATTTTATTGAGAACCATGGTGTCTATCTTCGCATAGGGGACCTGTCTCATGTGTATAAGTTGAAAAAACACGGTTCCAGTTGTTATGTTCTTTAGCTCAATCACAAAGAACCTCCTTTCCTGTTTAATGTTATTAAATCTGAAAGATCCTGGAAGTCAAATTTCTTTTTTGTGAAGAGGGACTCTATTCCTTTTGGGGATGAGATCCCTATGTCTTGGCTAAAGAGTGGTAAAGGTTTTATAGGGTGTTATAGTTTATAAAAAATAGTCATATCCTGAGGATATTATTGATATTCTGAAAACTTTCATTTTTTACAGGTGCTTCTTTTGCAAAACTTGCTTCTCCTTTAGGCGACGCTTATTTAAAGTATCAAGTCGTACTCAACTTACTTGTTCCTGCTAGAACTTTTGAGGCAGAGGAGGGTTGTACACTTAGCCAAGCTACCGAGATGTCTGGTGAGTGTTTACCTGTTACATCCTGAGGATGTTATTGTTACTTACCGTTGTCTCATCCTGTATTTTTTTTTGTAGCCAAAAAGTCTGCTTCGTTTGATCTGGATGATATTGATATCCATGATGTCAAGGTTACCAAGATCACCTCACCGTCTAGCTCCAAAATGACCAGCCCTCCGTCTAATCTCCCCAAGTCGAAGACTGTTGCCTCCTCTAAGAGGAAGATTATTGTTGCCCCTGCTTATCCCTGGAAACTGCTTCTTTTGAGGATCTTAGCTTTGAGGATGTCCTCGACAGGATTTCTCAGTTTTCTCTCCAGGTACCTTGCTATCCTAAGGATGGTAATGAAAAATAAAATAAATGTTAAGGTCGCGTTTCTTACCTGTCTTCTCCTAGGGGCACGAGCATCTTCTTAAATCCATGGAGTGGGTCAAGAAGGAGCTCAGTGACACTCAGTCCATGCTTGAAGATGTGAGAAGGATTGATCATGACAAGGGCAAATACTTTGAGAAGAAGCTGGGTGAAGTGGAGGCGGAGCTAAAGCTGATGAAATCTAAGCAGGCTCAGATGGTGCTGAATCATGACAAGGAGATGGAGGAGTATGAGCAGGGTTTGATAAAGTCTGCCACTATTTCCATTCTGCAAGCAAGGATAAAGATTGCCCTTCAAGCTGAAGATCCCTCCTTTGATCATAAGGAATGGGATGTTGATGGCTAGCAGCAAAAGCTCAAGAGCCTGAACGGGAAGGAAGTGGTTTATGAAGCTCAGGTGGTCGAGGTCTTGAAGGAACTTCAAGTAGGCGATGAAGGATGTGATGACTACGCTAGAGCCTACTTTTTTTTAGAATGTTATATGGTGGTATATGGTAGTAGTTTGTGAACAATTTCGAACAATTTTATTTTGGTATGTAATAACTTTAAGACAATGATAGGTTTGGGGTGGAGGGATCTTGGTATTCAAGACGAAGCCCCAAATCTTGACGTGACCTTGACCTTAGATGTTGACCCCCGGTGGATGGGTCCTGATTTAGGATGAAGCCAGGGGTTGTCATCAATTTTGACTATTAAATGAAATGGTAATCTGTATTGACGCTACTTCCTCGTGTTCCTTGTCTTTATTTCTTTGTTATCCTGCAATCTTTACCAAATGATAAGTGATAAAGAACGAAATAAGTTTATACGTTCATCTCCAATTGGTCTTCAAAGTTTGATGATATCAGTTTGACATCTTAAGGATGTCCCAAGTGTTGTTTCTTTCATATAGACTTAGAGTCTTTTATCCCTTTCCAAGAAAGGATAACGTTCGGTAATAACCTGTAAAAAGGTGAACTTAATTGTCACATTGGTGATAAAACTTTTTATAAACTCGGGTCACTCCCATAATGATGTACTAGTAGGAAACCCGCGCGATGCGGCGGGAACGACTATTTTGAACGTGATTGTGTAGTTATTTTTGTAACAAAACAAATGAAAACATGTAAAACCGTAGCTTGAATAAGCAAGTAGAAAAATTCAATCCGTATCATATTTATCATATTCATAAAGTTACCACTCCATGGGTAACTATTTTGTGGCTGAAAAGGAACTCAAAACTTGTTGATTTTGCGCACCGTATCAATAAGCAAATGTCAATACTTCAATTCCATAACAACTCAAACCACCCCATCATCAATTTCTTCTTCTGCAAGTATATTAGCCAGAAATCCAACAGTTGCATCATGTTTAAACAGTATAGAATACTTCCTGTTCATAGCAGCATAAGGAAACAAGTTACACATGCTACATAACATACAAGGAAAGAAAGAAAGCAAGAAAATGCACATCCGCCCTAATAAAACAGGAATGAAGTTTGCTGGCATGCTTTACCTCATAAAAAAGTATGGAAATAGGATCAAAAGCTTTAAAATGGTTTGAGGGAAGAACAAAAACCTTTAATTCTGGGGGATTATACCTCATAAAAAAGTATGGAGATAGGATTCTAACTTGAATAGTTGAACACATCATAATTTTGACTCTTGAGTGGATTATACATGTCGGGTAAATCCCAAATATTTGTTTAACTTTGATCTTGAGACACGCTTCGCTTACTCGTCCATTCGAATTGCTTTGCCTGTAAAAGCTTGACTCAAAAGATAAAGATTAGTAAAAGCCAAGTAAGTTCATATCAATGGCCTAATACTTTATGATGATTACTAACAATAAAACACTAAAAATCCAACAATAAAATTCAGTAATAAATCCAGAAATTTGGAATTACGAAACCGTAAATTTACGGTCTACACTTCGCCCAATTCGTAAAATTACAAATGAAAGTTAAAAGATTTAAAAAGACAACTGTATCGTTAGGATTCATATTTTACCCAGGTCTGTAAACATTGGGTGTTCACAGTAAATTTTGAAATACAACCAGAATCTTACGGTTTCAAACCAAAATTTTACGATGTGTCAGGTAATAACCAAACTTTGGCTTTTAAGTTTAACTTGAAACAATTCTTATATATTCTTGTTTTTGCCCATTTCAATCACTTACATGTGTATATATAAACATAAACCTTCCAAACAATTGAGTGAGGTGCAAAGGCTTCATCTAAACATAAGTTTTGACCCGTTAAAGGTATAATTGAAAACTCATGGATTTCCATCAAATGGGTGAAGTTTACAATCCATCTTAGGCAAGGCTCGTGATCTCAATGAAAATTTGGATTAAGCTATTTGGAAATGTTCTTTGATGTCACCTATATTAAGAAGGTCCACATATCATGCATCCAATTATTAAGAATTGGAAATAGTGAGTTAATGTTAAAATAATAATAATAATAATAATAATAATAATAATAATAATAATAATAATAACCTTTGAAAATGTATATCAACTACATTTCACAGAATTGTTGAAGTATTTTCACTTTGTTCCTACATGAAATAATAAAGAAAAATGAATATCATGGTGTCCATACAAGTACACATAAATCCTAAAGAATAACCACCCCTAATGAATTTGTGTGAAAAGTTGCCGTCAGGATGAGACAAGAGTGATCATGATTCATGATCATATAAAAAGTCAATGTCCAATGTGACAGCCATCCCCATATATGTTTTTAATGAATGCAATTAATGCCGAATACAATACATTTTTCGCTATGGGGGCCTATTCTTAGTTGGCCAAAACAGATCGAGTCAAATATGGGTTGATTATTAGATGGATTTTTTTACTTAAATATATCACTTTACTTTTAATTTCTTTATTTCACATGTCTTGATGTAAATAACATGCATAAAACTTATATAAACAACCAAAGAAGTTAGTCTAAACAAATAGAGTAATATTATAAAACAAAAAATTTAACCATAACAATCAGGAATCATAAAAAATATGAACGGGTCAATTCAAAAAGAGGTCACTTTGGTTTGGGTCAAAATGGGTTTGAGTCAAAACGGTTTCAAGTAAAAACAAGTTATTTTGGTTTGATTCCATCGGATTTGAATCAAAATGGGTTATTTTGGTTGAGGAAAAAAAGTTTTAATGGATAAAAAGAACCCATTCTGACCCGTATAACTTAATGTAAGAGTCAGAATACACCAAACAACTAAAATCTAATTCAATTGTTCCCATTATACTGAGTGAACTTATACCAGCTTCAACTCATATACTGAGTGGAAATATAACCATATCATGTTGCATGCCATTACACATGTTTAACTTTCCATTTCTGCCTAGACACCAGATTCTTTGATATTTAGTATATCAACCCAAAGCTTTTCGATGTAGACATGTGTGTTTGATCCATGAGTTGACAAGATAGTTAATGGGCCCATTTTTTTACTCATTTGACCGTGCCCTTCTAGCGAAGCTCTTTGATCTCACCCTGTAGCATAAATAAAACATTATCCAAATTGACCAATTTGTAAGTAAACGTAAAATATGTTCTAAGTAACACAACAACTAAGCTTAAGCGGTTGGATATGTTCCAATTTTGGGTTGATAAATTTCAAGGTGGTGGATCTTGTCAAATCCAATATCAGACCGAAAATTATGCACGAAGGCTTCAAATACACAAACTAAACATGACTTTCATGATGGTGGGATTAACAGATACGACTTAAGTATTCACATACAACAAAAAGCGTCACTTTTGTATAAGATATGCATTTACCCGACATGGGTCTCCGTTTAGCCTTTGATTTTATATAAAGTACGAATTAGTTTGCAAGTTAACATAAGACGCCACTAAAGAAATTTATAAAACTAATGTACCAAATGAAAGATGGTTTTGTTCATTTACCCTAGTGTTTCGTGACTTTCATGGGCGTTAATGTTGCAATAACTCGTGCTGGTTTTGGCTTAAGGACGTCCCTATCGAAGCAAGTGCCGATTTATGCACTTAGAGTACCTATGATAAGCTAGTTAATGGGAAGATGTATAAAAATGATGCTACACACAAATGTTAGCTTAAATAGTTATCTGGTTATGAAGAATAAGACTTACCCCTGGTCTTGTAGTTCTATTTTGAGCAGAGCAAATTTTTGTTGGCTCAAACTAACATAGATGCAACTTTAGTCACTGTCCACATTCATTAAAAATTTACGTCTCTATAGATTTAGCTTGAATCATTTTACATAAAATTAAATAATGGACAAGAAATGCAAACCAGCTAGCTATGATCCCAGAGTGACTACAAACCCAAAGAAATATATAAACAAACACCCACCTACTAAGACAGCCAAAGGAGACTTTATTCGTAGTCTTTAAATCCCAAACCTGCAAATAAGTAAGATAAACGTCAGAGAGCAAAAAAAAACCCTAAAAAACTTGAAACATTTTTTTATGTGTGTGAAAAAGGAGAAGTGGAATGAAGAAAATGGTTATTAACAACATGTGAAAACCCTGAAGCAGTGTATAACCGTAAGAGATAATTGAGGAACTCCTGAGTCAAAGAGAGCAAAAATAGTAAAAAAGAAAACTAACATTTGCTTTAAAATTTGAAAGTTCTACCAGTTTTTTTTTCTTTACTAAACATATGCATGTACTTAATATAAAGAATTAGTGATTATGTTAATTTTTTTTTGATCGGCAAATTACTTTCATTCAACACCCAAAACATACACTACATTGTGCAAGTAAGACACTAACACAATGTAAAACACCCGTAAGATCACCTGTAGTTACTATTGTTACAACAAAAACTCCTACCCCATGTCATCAAAAATCATGCATCTCTCCCACTCCATAATGTGTTTACTCGCCCTATGTTTGTATCCAATGGAAACCCTAAGAAGCATTTCACCAAGGATACCGCCAATTGGATATACCGTATTCATCTTTTTGTGATTATGTTAATTAAGTTTGTACATTGATACATGACTCACTTGTACATTTTAATCCGCACATGTCGAAATTTACTAAAACAAACATCGAGGCGGTGAAAAAAATGAGTAGGTCATCACGGTACCTTTAGATGTTTTTAAAACATAATAGTTTAAAAGTTATAATAGAATTAAATAAAAAATTATAATTTTGTAGGGGGGTGGGGAAAAAAGGTAACCACTAACTAAAAATAAGGGAGTTAAAGTAACTAAAATGAGGTACTAAAGTGTAAAAGTGTTTAAATGACTATTTTACCCTCATTTTAGGGTTGTTAACGAAAATAAAGTTCTTAACTTTTAGGTATCTTAAAATACCCTTGGCTCATGCATTATAATATAGTATAGATAATCTTTAGACATGACTGGCGACAAGGCCTAATGTAGCATCTTGAGGATAGCTTGCGTCAATGCCAAATATAACTGACGTCTAGGCCACTGGCAACTAGGCCAATACGAGAAAGAGACATTGAAAAATGTCTAAACCTTAGGGATTCAATATATATTCCAAAAATGATGAAATTGTCACCCACTTTTACATGAACTGGTCCCACCATCCTGAAGATATACATGAATACATGCGCTCTAGGCGGGGTTGCTAACCCAATGCGAAAGGTGAAAACCTTTAAACCTTAGGAAGGTGTCAGACACCTTAACGTAGGAGAGGGTGGTAACCCTCTAGTCTTCGAAGCTGAATCCTTAGGATAGACATGAAAAATTCCCAGGATGGACTATTTCTAGACCATTTTTATTTATAATATCGACAAAATGATTGAAATAAAATAAAGAGAAATACCTTCATATGGAGATGATTTACTAGTAATCCAAACCATGGTTTCTCTTCCAGAGAGGTCAATCACACGAGTCTTCACATATGATAGTATTTTAAGTAACTTTCATTCCAAGATCTTGGTAGTATTTTCCTTCCATTGTCGAGAACCAATATGCTCCTTTTCCAGCTTTGGAATCGATCAAGTAGGGTCCTTCCCACTTGGGAGCTAATTTACCATCACTTGGCTTGGTAGTGTTTTGGAAAGCTTTTCTTATAACAATATCTCCCACTTGGTAGTTGCATCCTGAAGGTATCTTCTTGTTGTAGGCATTACCATCTCTGTTGGAACCATTGCCTCTATTTCAAATACCAAATAAAAAGGTGTCTGCTAAGTTGCATTCTTGGATGTGGTCCTATCTGCCTAAAGTACGAATGGAAGCTCTTCTGCCCATTTTCCTTTCTTCTCTCCAAGTTTTTTCTTCAAGTTGTTGACAATGATCTTGTTGGAAGATTCTGCTTGTCCATTAGCTTGAGGATGGACCAGTGTTGACGTTATCATCTTGATTCCCCAGCTTTCACAAAAAACTTGTTGTTCTGTTGCTGATGAATTGAGACCCATTGTCACATATGATCTCGGCTGGTACACTAAGTCTTTTAAGGATGTTTCTCTTGATGAAGGACACCATTTTGATAAATAATCCGTCATGACTAGCATGAACACCTTTCCACCAAGAGCTTTGGGTAATTTTCCCACTATGTCCATTCCCCATTTCATGAAAGGCCATGGTGAGATAATGAATGCAATGGTTCTACATGTTGGTGTAGGATGTTGCTATGTCTTTGGCATGCATCACACTTCTGAGAATATTGTATGGCATCCTTCTTCATGGTTGGCCAGTAGTATCCTGTCCTTAGAATCTTTGAATGTATAGCTCTTCCTCCTGTGTGATTTCCACAATCTCCTTCATGGATATCTTTGAGAACTTCCTTTGCTTCTTCGTTGTTGAGACATCTTAAATATGGACCTACAAGAGATTTTCTATATAATATATTGTTTATAATAACAAATTTGGATACCTTCATCCTGAAAGCTCTAGCATGTTCTCCATCGGGGATGTTACCATCCTTAAGATAGTTTATGATAGGAGTCATCTAGGATGTATCATCTCGATCTCGGGTAGCAAGGACAGTGCCATCTTCAGGATGCACAATATTATCCTTAGGATGCACCTCTATAGTTGTTGGCTTCAAGATGTGGATAATAGGGATTTTGGATCCTTCTGGTAAATTCATAGAAGATCCCAAGTTTGCTAAGGCATCAGCCTCAACATTTTCTTCCCTAATTATCTGTGTTAATGTAAATTTTGCAAAACAAGATGCTAATTTCTTGATTGTTTCAAGATATTTAGCTAATTTTTTACCTTTTACTACATAAGATAAGTTAAAATGGTTAGTAATTAACAAGGAATCAACAAATACTTCTAGCTTTGAAACATGCATATTCTTAGCAAGTTGTAAACCAGCAATAAGGGCTTCATATTCAGCTTCATTATTGGTTGCTTGAAATGCATATCTAATCGCATGGGGTATTATGTCCCCTTGTGGCAATTTTAGTAGTAATCGTAACCCAGTGCCCCTCATATTTGAAGCACCATCAGTATATAAAATCCATTTTCCCAAGTTTTCATTTAGTTGTTGTACTTCTTTTTCTACTCACTTAGGATGTCACTACTGAAATCAGCTACAAAATCAGCTAGAGCATGTGATTTGATTGTATTTATAGGTTCATATACCAAGTCAAAAGCACTTAATTTTACTAACCATTTTGCCATTCTTCCTGACATTTCTGGTTTTCTAAGCACATTTTTAATAGGGTAATTAGTTTGAACATATATCTTATGTGTTTCAAAATAATGCCTTAACTTGATAGATGCCATTATCAAAGCTAAAATAAGTTTTTCAAGATGTGAATACCTGGTTTCAGCATCCAATAAAGTTTTACATACGTAATAAACGGGATGTTGTTGTCCTTCAAAGTCTTTCACCAAGACTGCACTTATTGCATTTCCAGAAACTGCAAGATATAACTTCAAGTGGTTCACCATCCTCAGGTTTCATTAGGAGTGGAGCTGCTGTAAGATATTCCTTCAACTTCTTCAATGCATCCTCATGTTTTTGTCCCCAGTCGAATTTTTTGTTCTTCTTTAGGATGTCATAGAACTCCTTGCATTTTTCTGAGGACTTTGAGATGAATCTGTTCAGAGCTGCTATCCTGCCAGTCAATATTTGTACATCCTTGACATTTGTTGGAGATTTTAGATCAATGATGGCTTTAATTTGTTCTAGACTGGCTTCAATTCCTCTCTTGGTTACTAAGTAACCAAGAAACTTGCCAGCGCTAACTCCAAAGTTGCATTTGGTAGGATTCAACTTCATGTTATAAGCGTATAGGATGTCAAACGCTCCATTGAGATCCTGAAGACGGACTTCAGCTTTCTTGGACTTTACTACCATATCATCGATGTGTACTTCTGTTGTGTCCCCAATCTTTTCTTTGATCATCATGTTGACCAGCCTTTGGTATGTTGCACCTACATTCCTTAGTCCAAAAGGCATAACAACATAACAATAAATACGTGAAGGGGTCATGAATGAAATATCCTCTAGGTCGTCTGGTTCATCTGGATTTGCTGAAATCCTGAAGATGTGTCCATGAAATTTAACATTTCATGGCCAGCTGTGGCATCCACCATTGAGTCGATGTGTGGAAGTGGAAATGGATCCTTAAGGCAATCCTTATTGAGATCTGTGTAATCTACACAAACTCTCCATTTTCCATTCTTCTTTTGCACCACGACTACATTGGCTAGCCACCTTGGGAATTTGACTTCCCTTATCATCTTGGATTTTAGCAATCTATTCACTTCTTCTTGTTTGATGGCATTTCTTTCGGGTGCAAATTTCCTTCGCTTTTGTTGGATGGCTTTGAAGCTCTTATCAATTCCAAGCTTATGAGTGATGCTATCTTTGGAGATACCAGTCATATCTTCATGTTTCCAAGCAAATGTCAACATCCTGTATTTTAAAAATGAGATTAGAGATTGTTCAATGTCATTAGGAAATTCTTACCAATTTGCATTGTGATATCCTTATCGTTTTCATCAAGGCATACTGTCTTTGCATCCTGCTCAGGATGTGCCTTGGCATCCTGAGGATGACACTATGTATCTTGTAATTGCTATGCTTCTCGTGTCGAAGCTTTCATCGATGTTGTGTAGCAATCCTTGGCCTCCTGTTGCTCACTGTTGACTTTGATAACTCCCCATGGAGTTGGTAGCTTTACACATTGGTGATATGTCGATGGAACTGCTTTCATGTCATGTATCCAAGGTCTCCCTAGGATAACATTGTAACTGGATAGTGAATCTATCACACAGAATCTTTGGATAGAGTTCTGTCCCTCGACATATACGAGCAGTTTAATATCACCAACCTTGCTCTTAGTTTCTCCACTTAAGCCAACCAAGACAGATGATCTAGCCACTATCTCGGTCTTAGGGATGTTCATCTTTTTGAGGGCTGTATTATGTTGACTGAACTCCCTCCATGTATTAGTATCCTGTGACAAAATGGTTAGCAATATATAAAGTAATGACCAAACCATCATGGTTGTTTTGGTCAAAAGTTACCTAGTAGCAATAATTTTGTATTCCAAATTAGTAAAGGTGAGGTAGAGTGCTAAATATGTGAAATAGGTTAAAAACTCAATTGTATTATGAAGATGGCAGTTTATTATAACAATGAAATAACAATATGACAACTATGCTCAGGATGGCAAAGAAATTGGTCAGGATGCACAGTTATATCCTGAGGATGTAACTGTCAGATAGAAAGGTGAATTAAGCAATGATATACGATTATAAGTATAATACAATAAAGGAACGACACTCGATATACAAGGAAAGCCCTTGATCAGTTGTTGATCGCCAGCATAAAACCTCGGGAGTAGTCTAAGCCCCTGTCTTGTTTGTTAATATTAATAATGTAAAAATAGTACAACTTCGGATGAATGATGGATGCGTGTTCTACGAATACAATGATAAGTGCTTTGTGTGTGTGTAAGTATCAAAGTATCAAGTGGTATTCAGGTGAATGTGATGTGTCCTATACTCGTTAATCACTCCCCTTTTTATAGTTACACGAAAGTAAATAGAAGGTCCCACATAATCCGTTATTTAGTTAAGTTCTTTGATGGCTTCAAGTGACCGTTGTAGTTTTTTCACCTAAGATAGTCGTTGTACCAACGGTTTCCATCCTTTTCGCCTATTTTTAATGCTTGTCGGTTACAAGTTTGACTCCTTCTTTGAGCTTGGACTTGTCTTGCGTGTGTAACTCTCTTATCCTTGACTTCTTTGACTGAGTATAGCAATATAGACGTTGGAGAAGAGTTTCGAGTCTACAATATTGGTCGATTATACCTGCATTAATGTCATAGAAAGATAATCTGTTAGTCCATCCCTAGGATGTGCACATGCCAAAACATAGTTACATCTTGAAGTCTGTCAAGTCCTTCAGCATCCTGAGGATGCTATGCCAATAATATGAGATAAGATCATCCTGAGGATTTTCACGGATAAGCTTGATTTGACTTTCTTCAAGATTGCAACGGCTATATTTTTCTTAATTGAAGAGTTTCTCGGATAAGCTCAATTTGACTTTCTTCAAGATTGCAACGGCTATATTTTAGGCTAAATCCTCGTGATGACCGTTACACCTCATCATATCCTGCCGCCTATATCTAGGCTTTTCTTCCTTCTTTATTATCAAACAAGATTATTAAAAAAGATAATTATTTTCACTTCCTTCTTGCTTTCTTCTTTCCTTTGATCCTGTAAAGTTTTTTCTAAAACAAATATTTTAGGAATCAGTAAGAAGCTAACGAGAGCGTCTGGAAGTGTTGGAATCCCCAAGGATTTCACACCTTAGAACTTGCTTAAGGAACCTGATCAAGAGGTCTGGACTTTTAATGATAGGGACATTCAATCCCTTAAGAACTCTGGGGCCTTCCCTAGTTCGGCTATTTTTTGTCCCTATGATTCGAGTGTATAGTCCAATTTCGCCTCTTCTATTTGGGTTTGCTTCTTCTACCAGCCATTCCAACTTCGTCTTAGGTATCCATTCCCAGAGTTCATCAAGGAGTTCTTTGATGCAAGATGGATGGCTTTTGCCCAGGCCATGCCTATGATCTGGAGGATCTTAATGGTCTGCAATAAGATCATTAAAAATCATGGCATTCAACTTGAGATTGGGGACCTGTCATATATTTATAAGTTGAAAACACATGGGTCAAGCCGTTATGTTCTTCAGCTTATCAATAAGCAACCTCCTCTCCTATATAACGTCATAAGATCTGATAGGCCTTGGAAGTCTAAGTTCTTTTTTGCGAGAAAGGACTCTATTCCTTATGGGGATGATATCCCTATATCCTGGTTAAAAGTGGTAAATACTTTTCTAGATCAGAGAGAAATAATAAGGGCATCCTGGGGATGTTACTAATATTCTGATTTACCTTTGTTTTGCAGGTTCTTGCTTTGCAAAACTTGTTCACCCCTCAGACACTGCTTTTATCAAACGTAAGGAAATAATAGAGTTACCTCTCTCAGTAAGGACTTTCAAAGCAGAAGAGAGTTTTACTACAAGCCAAGCTACTGAGTTGTCTCTTTAGTTTCACGTGTTACATCCTGAGGATGTTTATGCCTTGATTGTTGTATGAACTTTGTGTTTTTTACCTTTTTCAGCAAAGAAACCTGCCTTCTTTGATCTTGATGAAATTGACAGTCTGGATGTTAAATCTCCCAAGATCACCTCACCCTCCAGCTCTAGGATGGCAAGCCCTCCTCCTGCACCTAAGCCTAAGGCTCATGCTTCTTCTAAGAAAAAGAAGGCTGCTAGCTCCTCTGCACAAGAGGCTTCTCCTTTTGAAGGTCTTAGTTGTGATGCCGTTTTGGGAAAGATCTCCCAGTTTATCCTCCAGGTATGCTGCTATCCTGAGGATGGAAACTATAATTTTTAATATAGAATAGGGTTTAAGTACTTACCTGGTTTGTTTGTGTTTGCACGACCATGAATATCCCTTGAAGTCCCTGGATGATGTTTGTTTTGGTCAAAAATTACTTGCTAGAAATAACTTTGTTTTCCAAATTAGTAAAAGTGAGGTAGAATGCTATTTGTGTTGAATATGATTTAAAGTCTAGTTTTATTCTGAAAATAATGTATCAAGATGTAAAGAGGCAAATATATGAAAACTATGCTCGGAATGTTAAAGGTAAATTTGAGGATGGACAGTTATATCCTGAGGATGTAACTGTCTGACAGAAGAATGTAATTGGCAAAGATTAATGAATGTAAATGTAATGCAACAAGAGAACAACACTCGATGTACGAGGAAAGCCCTTGATCAGTTGTTGACCGCCAACAAAAAACCTCGGGAGGAGTCTACGCCCCTGCCTTGTTTGTTAATATTAATAATGTAAAAATAGTACAACTTTGGATGAATGATGGATGAGTGTTCTATGAATACAATGATAAGTGCTTTGTGTGTGTGTAAGTATCAGAGTATCAAGTGGTGTTCAGGTGAATGTGATGTGTCCTATACTCGTCAATCATTCCCTATTTATAGTTACACGAAAGTAAATAGAAGATCCCACATAATCTGCTAGTTAGTTAAGTTTCTCGAAGGCTTCAGGTAACCGTTGTGTTGTTCAAACTGAATATAGTCGTGGCAGCAGCTGTTTTCATCTTCTTCGCCTATTTTTAATGCTTGTCAGTTACAAGTTTGACTCCTTCTTTGAGCTTGGACTTGTCTTGCGTATGTAACTCTCTTATCCTTGACTTCTATAATATTGATTGCTTGTACCTGCATTATTGTCATAGAAAAATAATCTGTTAGTCCATCCTCAGGATGTGCATATTGTAGATGCATTTATGCGACTAATGCTTTGGATTTATAATAAACATATGTTAATAAGTTTTGTCGAGTGGGCGAAGGAGTCTTAATGTGGGCGAAGGAAGAAAATCAAAGGTGCGAAGGAAGATAATTCATACGAAGGAGAGACAGGAGCGAAGGAAGATTTTGTTAGTTATGTATTGCTTCATTCGACCAGGCTGTTTGGTCGAATGTGCACGTTCGCACTAACACTGTGGGCGAACGTGCAGCCTATAAATAGGTCAAGCTGATTTTTGAATGTAGTTTTTAGTCATTTTTATTCCCTCCAAGTCCAGTGTGTCTCTCTAGTGTTTTGTTAAACTTAATTCACGTTGTGTCTTTCATGTTTTGATCAAATTAACGTGTAATTGAGTTTTGATTATTAATGAGAAAAGCTTTGAATGATGATTTGTTTGTTTTGATCTGATTGATTATCATTTTGTGATTGGTTTAGGGTTTCCGCACCTAAATCAAACTTGTTTGATCATTTCTTTGTTGATTTGTCGATCCTTTAGCACATACACATATGCCAAAACATATTTACATCCTGAAGTCTGTTAAGTCCTTCAGCATCTTGAGGATGCTATGGCAAGAATATGAGGTAAGATCATCCTGAGGATTTTCACCACCAACAATGTCAACAAAGAGTTTATTGACACTAAGGCCAGGCTTGAGGATGCAAAGAAGTCTGCTCACGACAAGAGTAAGCAGCTTGAGAAGAAACTAGCCAAACTGGAGACTAAGGTCAAAATGGTGAAATCTGCTCAGGCTAAGACTGTGCAGGGTCATTAAAAGGAGATGGAGCAGTACAAGCAAGGTCTGATGAAGTCTGCCATGATCTCAGTTTTCCAGGCTAGGATGAGGATGGGTTTGCAGGTTAAGGATCCCAATTTCAAGCTAGAGGATTGGGATGTTGAAGCCTAGTGAGAGAAGATCCTCAGTCTGGGTGGAAAAGAGGTGGTGCCTGAATCTTCTCCTACTGCTGATCCTGAAGTTGCAGCTAAGGAGCTTGAGGTGACGGAGGCTGAGGTGGCCAAGGAATTTCAGGTTGAGGAACCAGTGGGTAATGAAGGATGTGATGACTAGGCCATAGCCCACATTTTTAGGATATTATGCGGTGGTTTTTTAGGTGGTTGGTTTGTAAACACTTGAATAATTTTTCTTTTATGCATGTATTGAAAATGAAAGGTTTGGGGTGGAGGAATCTTGGTTTCAAGGCAAAGCCCCAAATCTGGACCATAGATGCTGACCCGTAGTGAATGGGTCCTGTTTTGGATGAAGCCAGGGGTTGGCATCAATTTTGGCTACAATATATAAATAACATGGTAACTGCTTTTGAGGCTACATCCTTGTGTTCCATTTTTGATTCTTTTGATATCCAATTAGACTTCAAAGTGTGATGAAATCGTTCTTAGTATCGTTGACATCTTAAGGATGTCACCAGTTCTTCTTCCTTTGTCATCCTCATGATGGTCTTCATTATTCTGAGGATGTCCCCATTGTAATATCGTTTGAGTTTTTATCCTTTTTCAAGAACAAACTTTAACAATAACCTGTATATAGGCAAACATTGTTATTATACTGGCGACTACGCCTCAAATAAACTGGGGTCAAGCCCACGTGCAATCTTTAGGATAATTTGGTAATAAAACCAAAACGTAGTATCTAAAGGATAATTGGCGACAAGGCCCATTGTAACATCTTAGGAGTAACTGGTGACAAGGCCACTGGTGAATAGGCCAAATACGAGAAAGAGACATTGAAAAATGTCTAAACTATAGGGTCAAAGAGGATTGTCAAGCCAGTCATAAACCTTAGTCTTATATCCTCTTCAACATTTTGATAAACTACTGATGTAACAGATATGCAAATGTCCTGAAGAAGTAAAAGCATCAGATGTTCTGAAGATAAACCAGACAAATATCTGAAGAACAAAACCACTGAAGGCAAACTTCTGAAGATCTTTTATTGCATCAGCACTTGTATTAAACCGACCTTAATCTCAGCAGGTTTAGTATTATATTAGTTTTGTTAAATTCGTTGTTCATGTTTCGATAAACTACAGCCTATTGTAGAAATATCTTTTAATTACTTTAAGCTTTTGATTTACTAAGTCTGTATGTTATCTCATCTATAAATAGAGGGATTACTTCTCCTATTTATGTATGTAGTTCAATCACTCTTAAATCTTATAGACTTGAACATTTTCCTTCATGTTACCTTATTATTAACCATTTCATATAGTGTTGAGAATCATTCTGAATTTACTGTTATATTCATTTACTAGTTGATTCTCATCTTTAAGCTTCCTAGTTCATTGATTGAGGGGGAGTCATAACTCCTGTTATAAAGTGATGCTTTAACTTGAACACTTTAATATTCTGCTATGCAATTTACTTTGATATATCTATAAATACACAAGTGTTCACAAGTAAGAACTGCTTAAAGTTGAGCCACTGCTCCAACAATTGGTATCAGAGCACTGGTTTATCTGATCAAATATCAATCTAACAAATTGAGAATCAGACACAGGCTCATATTGATATTCAATAAAGGATAAAAGTTCGCTTTTGTTCATCCATCAATTTGAGAAGAACTTGACAAATCAAAAATCTCGAAAATGGATCCTCATAATACTGGATCTGCCACTAAACCTGCTATGCTGGTTAGAAGTGAGCATAATATTTGGCAGAAAAGATTGGCACATACTATGTCATAGACCAACACTGGTTGTTGGAAATCTGTCATGTATGGACCTCATAAACCAGTAAATATAAATCTTGAAACTAAGGAAGCAATTCCAAAAGACCCAAAAGAATACACTGATGCTGATTTCCCTAAAACTTGAGCTTGATGCTAAGGCATTCTCTATGTTGGCAATTTCTCTCCCAAATGATATCTACTCTGGACTTTTACATTGTCAAAGTGACAAAGAGCTTTGGGACTGCCTAAAATAACAGTTTGGAGGAACTGAAGAGGTGATTGCCAACACCAGAGAAATTCTTGTTCAACAATATGAAACATTTACTCAAATTAATGGAGAAACTTTGACACAACAATTTGAAAGATTTTCCTCATTAATCTCTGAGTTAAAGTTAAATGGTTAGACCTATACAACAGTATCTATGCTTCATAGATTTTTAAGGTCTTTACCAGAAAAATGGGAAACTTACTCGATAGTTCTTAGATCTGGACTAGATTTTAACTCCCTCAGTCTTACAAAATTACATGGGAGATTGTTAACTTTTGAAAGAGAAATAAATCAAAAGAAAAAGTTACATAATTCTGGCAAAATTGCTGATGACAATGTTCCATGTAGTACAACACTTTTAGGACAAGACTCACCTTCTTGTCCAAATGATTTTGGACCTTTTGACCACATTGACATAACCACTGGGATCTCATCAGAAAGGTCATATCCAGGTTATGACAATATAGAAGAAAGTCAAACTACTGATAACATGTGTTTTATAATGGACGATTTAATAAGTTTCAGTAGTGATGACTTAGAAGAAATGGACATACTACATCAACTGGCCATGTTAAGCATAATAACAAATAAATTTTATAAAAGGCTAGGAAGGAAATTTCCAAGACTGAACAGTTCTACAAAAGTTAGTTTTGACAAATCTAAACTTAGATGTCATAAGTGTCAGAAGTTGGGACACTTTGCTAGAGAGTGTAGAAGCTCTAGCTTTAATCAACCACAGTCTGGAAATCTGTTTAACTCCAGTTATAATAGGAATAATGGAACTCAAGGTAGTGCTCATTTTGTACAGGCACAAGCTCCACAAATCCACTATGTGCCTAAAATACAATATGTTCAAATGCCTGCTCAACAACATGGCCAACAACAAACACCTCCTATTCCAGCTGTTCAACATCCTCCACAAACTCAACAACCCTTTCAACAAATTCTTTTTACATCAGGGTATGTTGATTGAAGCAGTCTTCCTTTTGATACATCTGAATGCAGTCCAGATGCAGACAACAAAGTCTATGACATCAACTGGGGAGAACCTGATAATGGCAAAAAGAATTTTGCCTTAATGGCATTTGAAAGATGCACCTCCAAATCTGCCTTGTCTCAAGTATCAAAAGAATCTTTGGTAAAACTTTGTTCAAATTCTTGCAAAGAATCTTTTTCTCTCATAAGAGAGACTAATGTGCATCTACATGACAAAGCAAATGACTCTGAAAGAAAATATACTCAGAAAAAATATGATTTAGAAAGAAAACTTCCTGCAAAATCTAAGGAAATCTCTAAATTAACAAATAATGCTATTGAAACTCAAGCACAAATTAAAATCATGATAGAAGACCTAGGAAATGCCAGAAAAGAGCTTGCTGACACCAAGGTTGTTTGTGAAAAATCGGTTAACTCATGTAGAGGTTATCAAATGCTGCTTAACAAACAAACTGTATCAAATGTTAAGTTTGGCATAGGGTACCACCATACTGAAACACCAACTGATTTTACTCCCAAAATTGCTGATGATGGGAGTAGAATAATTGTTAATCAAATTTCCAATATGAAAGAATGCACATCCTTTCATCAGAACTTTCTCAAAACTATAAAAGAAAGTCCTGCAGAAGTTTTATATACTGACTTTAAGTCACAAGTAGTTTCATCTACATCAGGAGTTGAGAACCTGAAAACTACTGATGACCTAACTCATATCTCTAAAAATGTTAGTAATTTGCCTTCCACATTTTATGATGAATTTAAAAAGGAAAATGCAAAAGAATGTGAAATTTGTGGCTTGTTTAACCACAAAACAGAATTTTGTAGATACATAAAAGGAAATTAGTATAATAAGAAAATCATACAACTAGTTGTGGGAAAACAAATCAAACATGATTTTGAAGAAACTTTTTGTCCGAACAAACAACAACCATGTAACACCTTTTCTCAGAAAAAGTTGACGGTGGTCCTCAAAAGGACTACACCATTGGATTAAATGTCAAATCCATTGCTAAAAAGACATCCATTTCAAAAAATGGTCCAAAACAAACTGTTCATGTTCTCAAGAGCAAACCCAAAGCCAAATTGGCTTGGGTTGCAAAATCTAACTAATTTGCTATATGGTGCAGAGGGTCTCCTGAGGTTTGAATAGCATTTGGTATGTTGATAGTGGAGGCCCAATGCACATGACAGGATGCAGATACCTGATAAGCAATTTTATAAGTCAAGGTGAAGGATCTGTGTCCTTTGGGAACAATGCCAAGGGATATGTGCTAGGACATGGCAATGTATCCTCTGGTAAAATACAGTTTGACAAGGTCAATCTGGTTGAAAACTTGGAATACAACTTGCTTAGTGTAAGATCATATCACTAGAAGGCCAAAAGTTGATAGAGAAGATTATTGAAGATCATACTTTGCTGATAGCCAAGAGATGTGGCAATGTCTATGCAGTGGACATTGAAAAAGACAAAGTACTGAACAACACTGCTTGTTTCTTCTCATGAGCATCAACTTCTGAAACTGATCTCTAGCATAGGAGACTTGGCCATGTGAACTTTAAAACCATAAATAAAGTCACAAAAATGGGCTTGGTCAGAGGTCTACCTTTGAAGGAATACCAGTGTAAAGAACACTGTGTTTCCTGTCTTAAAGGTAACAACATAAGTCCTCTTATAAGTCTATTGAAGAATCAAAAACAACTACATGTCTTCAACTACTCCATATGGACTTATTCGGACCAGTTAAAATTATGAGCCTTGGTAAGAAGAAGTACTGCTTGGTCATCATTGATGACTACTCAAGATTTACATGGGTCTTCTTCTTATACTCCAAGGATGAGGCAGCTGATATTATCAAGTTCTTTATTCTACAAGTAGAGAAACAATTTTCTCTCTCTCTATCAAAGTAATCAGTAGTGACAATGGGACAGAGTTCAGGAACAAAACTCTGGATGAATTCTGTTTGTCTAAAGGGACTGTTAGACATTTCAGCATTCCCAGAACTCCTGAACAAAATGGGGTTGCAGAAAGAAAGAACAGAACATTAATTAAAGCAGCTAAAACTTTGTTAGCTGATTCTGGTCTACCATTATATTTTTGGGCTAAAGCATTCAACACAACTTGTTATGTTCAACACAAAGTCCTTATCAATAAAAGACATTCCAAAACTGCTTATGAAGTTCTTCATGGCATAAAGCCTCTTATCTAATTTTTCATGGCTTTTGGATGTCAATTGTAGGTCCTTAGAATGGATCGATACAACCAAGATCAGATCTATCAAGGTGCGGAATCCCTTGATAGATGTCTATGCAAATTGATGAATCGAACAAACATGAAGAACACAAGAATACTAAAAATTGTCTTCTATTGATTATAAACAGATTACAACCAATTTAAGACAACACTCACAAACTTGTTGGCTACTTTACTCTATAGAATGACCAATATAAACCCTGACCCCATGTATTCTATTTATACATGAGCATATTGGAATATTCTTTAGTGAAGATGGAATATTCTCTAGAGAAGATAGCAATTAGTGAAGATAGCTATCTTCACTAATTAGCTTCTTCTTTAGGTTATCTTCACTTATTATCCATATTCCCCTATGGCTAATTTCGCCTACCACCAATTTCGCTAATTACAATAAAGACGATTACACATTATACAAATGACTATCTACTAACTATTCTATCTAGTAAGCTGTTGTCACACATAAATGCACCAACAAACTCCCCCTTGACAATAGCTTCTAGATGTCTTCCTCTTTATGAAATTTGATGACTCTAAGTCTTTGGATTGCTTTAGCTTCAATGTACTAACAAACTCTCCCTAAGCTGATGAATCCAATCTTTGAGTTTCTTAACCACTTTGAGTCATCTGATTATCATTGTTGGTGGTAAAAATCCTCAGGATGATTTTACCTCATATCCTCCATGTAGCATCTTCAGGATGTTGAAGGGCCTAAGAGACTTCAGTATGTAACTATATTCCAGCATGTACACATCCTGAAGATGGACTTACAAACTATCTTTATATGACATAATTGCATGTACAAACAAGTTATGATGTAGACTTGTAACTGTTCTCCAACGTCTATATTATAACACTCAGTCAGGTACCACCACCACGTTTGCCAACCATCTTGGGAGTTTAACTTCCCTTATCATCTTGGACTTTAGTAGTCTGTTAACCTCTTCTTGTACAATGGCATTCCTCTCAGGTGCAAACTTCCTTCACTTCTGCTGGATAGGCTTAAAACTTTTATCAATCCCAAGCTTATAAGTGATGACATCTTTGGAGATGCCAGTCATATCTTCATGCTTCCATGCAAACGTGGACATCCGACTTGCACAGTGATATCCTTGTTGTTGCCATCTAGGAAAACAGCCTTTACATCATGGTCAGGATGTGCTTTGACATCCAGAGGATGACATTGTGCATCCTTCTGTAATTGTTATGCTTGTCTTGTCGAATCCTTCATCGATATCGTATAGCAATCCTTAGCTTTTTGTTGATCACCGTTTACTTTGACAACTCCCCATGGAGTCGGTAGCTTCACACATTGGTGATATGTTGAAGGAACCGCCTTTATGTCATGCATCCAATGTCTACCCAAGATTACATTGTAGCAGGATAAAGAATCTATCACACAAAACCTTTGGATAGAGTTTACCCCCTCTACATATACTGGTAGCTTGATATCACCCACTATGCTTTTGGTTTCTCCACTGAAACCAACCAAGACTGCTGATCTGGAAAGTATTACAGTCTCCGGGATATTCATCCTCCTGAGAGCTTCTAGCTGGATTATGTTAACTGAACTCCCACCATCTACAAGTATCCTACGAACAAATTGATTAGCAATATATAAAGTTATAACTAAACCATCATGGTGAGGGTCAAGGATATTCTCTGTGAGTTTTTCTTCAAGCTTATCACATTTGAAGTTGTCAGGATGGTAGTCTTTGTGAGTTTTTCTCCTTTTTCTGATTTCGTCTCTCTTACATGCCTTTTAGTGGCTGAGTAAGATGTTCCACAAATGTCTGAACTACCTGAAATGAAGTTAATTATGCCAGCATCCTTAGGAGGTGGTGCAGCTCTTTTTGGGATGCTAGTGCCATCCTCAATTTCTGGCTTCTTTATGCCTAGGAGATCCTTGAGATGACCCTTGCGAAGAAGATATGTTATTTCCTTTCTCAAGGCATTGCAATCTTCAGTGATGTGACCAAAATCTTCGTGGAAGGCACACCATTCAGATTTATCCTTCCATCCTGACTTGGTATCCTTTCTTGGCCACCTTGCCTTATCCCCTAGATCCTTCATGGCGTATATTAATCATGTTACATCCACAGAAAAACAATAATCTGCTAATTTAGGGCAGTCATCCTCAACCACATTGACCCTTTTATTATCAGGTCTAGCATATGGTTTATGCTTATAAGGTTCATATGTGGGACTGGATTTTTGATTAGGATGGTTGTATCTTGAGGATGCTTATATCCTCTATTGTATCTTTTTATCATCCTCAAGTCGGATGAACCTTAGAGCCCTGTTTCAGACTTCATCCAAATTCCTGTAAGGATTCATCATCTATTCTTGATTGAAAGGTGAATCTCTTTGCAGCCCTATCTTATACGTGGTTGTTGAGGATGTTTCATCTGAAATGAACATTGGATATCAGTTTCCACTTTTTTCGCCTAACATTCATCATTTTAACGGTAGCACTTTGACTCGCTCTTTATGCTTATATGTGTATTCCTCTTGCATCCTTGAATTCATTGACTTGGTAAGACATTATAGCCGTTGGAGAGGAGTTGCAACTCTTACTCATTCACTGATTGTAGCTGCAAAAATATTAAGACAAGATAATTCGTTAGTCTATCCTCAGGGTGCACATATGTCAGAATGCTCTTATATCCGGAAGTCTGCTTAATCCTTCACCATCCTGAGGATGTCACACGCAATATATTAGGTAAATCCATCTTGAGGATTTCACGACCAACGCTACTCTTTAAAGTTATACATATTATTCTTCTTTTCATATTGAAAACCTTTTGTCGGTTTAAGGGGGAGACTGTTTGTTTTTTGAAATTTCTGTTTTTGTTTTCAGAAAAACAAAAATTTAGGGGGAGAAATTTCCCTAAGCCAAAAAGATTTAGATGTGTGCGTGTGTTTAGGGGGAGTAATATAATTTATTCTAAAAATAAAAAAACATTGAAAAATTCAGAAAATGAGATAGCATGGGGGTGAAAGAGAAGAAATGATAGTACATCATCAGTTGGACTGTCACACCAAAAAATAAACTTAAACGTGATAAATGTGATAAAAGCTCCATCATATGATGTACCGATAGGCAAGAGACACGAACAAATCAGCTTACTATGTGATATAAACATAAAGGACTATGTACCAAGTGGGTAACATATCATTGGCGTATGATTTTATAATCTTAAATCTTATGTTGATAGATTGCCAAAATCTTAGGTTTCGGGTCTTTAATTTGTTGAAACATCCGGGGATAACCTAGCTACCCTTCTACTACATCCAGAAACATGTTGACCTAGACACAACCAGGATATCTTAAAAGAGCAAAAAGAAAAAGGAAAATGCCAAAACCCTTATATGCTGATGGCAAACTCAAAAATGCCTCAAGCTAATATGCGTACCAAAATAAAATGGTATTTGTCCAAACCCTGGTTGAGTTCACATTGGTCACTTTGCTGCATCCAGATATATGCTGACCTGTACACCGATGTGACTCGTACCTTGTAAACATACGGATGACAACAATATACTTACCAGTTACAAAGAAGCTTTATGCATACTTTGATAGCGGGGATATGTCATGTTGTGGGACACACTGGTATAACGGTATGAAATCAATTAATCAAGTCAAAAGGTAATAGCTTTGAAACTTTCGTGTAGCTTGTTTAAGTGGATAAACAATATCGGTAATCGTCTTGGACTATTATTCACAAAATTAAATTAAGAAGTTAACTGAAAGTGTGAAATAGTTTAACAAAGCTGATATAATTTTCGTGAACATAATTCTCACAAAAAGATGCATTGTAAATATCTTTAGTTTGTGTTATCAAATTCTTAAACCAAAATACCAAAAATATTTTCTTTTTAAGGTCTTCCACTTGATATTGGTGAAATGGAGCCATTCGCATGCATTGTTCTTGCGAATGGAGATATGACTATAAATACCCACCTCCATTTCACCAACCAACTCTTGGTCATTTTCTTTGTAACGAATCTCAGATCTTTGTCTAATCTACCATTTGAAAGCATTTATGTTGATTCTACCTTGTTTGTTTCAGCCTTTCTAACCACTATCATACTCTTTTACGTTGATTTTGCCTTCATACACAAGAAACCGGGAATCTTCTCTTGTATCAAATCCACATCCAAAAGAATACGGTCCTACACCCTGTAAATTATATTTTGCCCGACTCATTTTCAAACACAGTTTACGTCAAAACGTAGACTAGCCGAAAACGTATTATAGTTGACAAGACTCCTTTTGAAAAAAATTGTATCGAAACGTGAATTTGTATTGTTTATGTTGAAACGTGTATTTATCCTGACGTGTACATTAAAATGACAAAACGTTAGCAACTAAAAAGCGTAAAATAAAAATAAGCATAAAAATACAATATATTTGACCCAATTCGTTTCTGGTTGTTTTTTTTCTTTTTCTTTCATTCTTTTTTTTTTTTTTTTTTTTTTTTTTGAGAAACCTGAATCTATACCAACACTTACATGAAAATAGGAGTTTTTTTAATTCCTTTTAAGCTAAAGAATGAAAATCATGGGGTAAATTTGAAAAGTAAGAACACAGTAGGCATGGTTGTAATAATCCCGCATAGCTTCCGATTAATCGCTAGCCGGAAGCTATTTAGTGATTCCAGCCAAATTTCGGCAAAAATCTATAAATTTCGGTCAGATTCCAACAAAAATCTATAAATTCTGACTATTAATCATATATACTTAAAGATATGAGTCAAGCAAGGGTTAAAACATACTTACTTAAAAAACTACATATAAAATGTGTGTATATATAACTGAAATTATATATAAAATCCCAATTTAATTAATAACAATTAACCACTAATCAGTATCTTACCGCCTAACTAGTGTCTAACGATTCTTACAACACTATCAATAGATGAAAATGACATTATAGAAGGGTTTTAGAAAGTGTATGGTGCAAATTTCAACTTCTAAAGCACAAGGATTTGTTTTGTCATTTTTTAAAATTTGAATGGTTGAAAGTGTCGGTGTTAATCTTTCAATTTAAGATAAGATAGTAATCGGTTGATATTAGTAATGATAAAATAAGATACAACTACAATAGTGATTTAAGAAATCACTAGTGGCAAACTCGCGAGATGCAGCGGCGATAAAAGATGACATTGATTCATAGGCTCTTGCTGTCAATTCTTCTTCGTCATAATCTACTGAAATTTTAATCAAACAAAATAGTAAACTTTATGGTTTATAACACGTTTCTTATACAAATCATCATCATACTCATAAAGCCTTATAAAAGTATGCCCTTATCAAGGTTAATAAATACTATGATGGATTAATATGATGATAATAACACTTAATTTGCTGCAAGATAAATGCTCTCTGGCTACTAAAATATCATGTTTTGTATTAATAGAATATCATGTCAAATTTCTAAATCAATTATAAACACGTTTGTATATTTAGACTCTAAACTCTTTATAGACCATCTTTAATAACTTTGACACAAATCTTGAGGTTAAACCTTATTCTAACTTAGATAACAGCATCCATGCCATTTTTGACTTAACTCCAATCTCATCTATGAAACTTAATCAATTGGTCCAAACGTTTAGAATAATACTTTGGTCGAATGGACTATAACATTGATTAATATAGTCTATGACGCTATACATAGGAATAATAATGATGCTGAACCATAATTTATATTATTGTTTCAGAAGCGCAAACTATAATAGTTTGAAAGATTTTTTTTTACTTATTTACTCTATTTTAAGCATGAGATATTTATATTTCTTTTTCTTCGGTAAATGATTATTATAAAACTGTATTGTATGTGTATAAGTTAATTTAAACCCACATATTCAAATACCATAAAACAAGAGACATAACTCAAGTATTTTATTTTTTCAGCAAACCTTAAAATATTGTAACCCGTAAACCCGTGATAATCCATTAGATGTAAATAATTAATCTTATACATTGTTAAAGTTTTTATATGTTAACATAAATATATGTTCATCCACCATATGAGGCTAAGATTTGATTTTTTTTTTGTTTTTCTATTGACCTCATTATTTGTATCTTAATTTATTCACGAGTTCTAACCATATATTATGTGATACCCCGCATTTTCAGGTTAACACTTTTACTGAACTCTAGTTAAATTACATATTTATACCTGGTTAAATACTTAACTAGGGTTAGATAAGGAGGCCTAAGATATGTTAGATGATATTAACATATATTTTAATTAGGAAAATCCTTGTTTTGACATACACACGAGTCCTATATCCCAAACGTTGGTGATTTGTCGGGCATATAAAATAATATGTACAATTGAATTATGATGAATGTGAAGTTACATGTTTATATGGATTACATGTTTATGTGAATTACCACTTAACTGAAAGTTAATATGTAAATGATGCAAATTACGTGCACCTTATGATTAATATGTTATGAGATCATAAAAACAATGGTTTTTATGCAAGATAGGGTGGTTAATATTATTGGGTCCAGTATTGGGCTAAAACATGATTAACGGGTTCGATTAGTGGGCTAAAAGGGCCCTAAAACCTAATTGCTTGGGCAACTAGCCAAGCTTTCTTATAAATAGGAAACAAAAAAAAAAAAAATTAAAACCCCAAACCCCTCACCCTCTCTCTCTCAAGTTTCAATCAAACACCAATCTATTTCACTAATTCAAGCTAGTTTGGGTGTAATCTCTAGGCTTTGAGGATTCTTGCATTGAAAGGTAAAATCTTTATGTGTTTTATGATGATTATTAGTGCTTGAAAAGTTTTAAAAATCATAGAACCTACATATATATGAAATCGCATACATGTGTTATTGTGAGTTCTTAAATGTTTATTATGATTAGTGATAATAATTATTGTTTGTAATCATAATTAGGGTTTTTGTATGTTAATAAATGAGTTTGATTATGATAATATGGATTATGCATGTGTTATAGATATTTAGGCATGATTAGGGTTTATGAATAACTTGGGGTGCAAGTTTCAGTTTTCTGACAGATTCATTAGGGTGTTTTGTAGGGTCTGTATCGTGATGTTAAAGTGATTTTTTTGATGATTTATTTGCATGGTTGGATTGTAAATGGTCTTAGCTTTTCATAATGGGCAAAATCATCTGATTTGGACATCGTTTGAGTGGTGTTTGGAATTTTAATTGATTAAAGGTCATATCAGATTTTCGGAGTTGTAAACTGGGTCAAATTTGAACCATCATAACTTGAGTTTTACAAAGAGTTAGATAATGAAATTTGGAAAGCAGGTCAACATTGCAAAAACTTGGCTATTCCAAATAGACTCACCTCGTTTGGGTGAATACACAATTTCTGGGAATTTTTCTACTAAATTGACATGCTGTGGAAATTTTTTGGCCATAGCTGTGTTGTAAGAATTTTAATAATTTTCGTGTTTGGTTTTGAGACAAATCAAAAATAGGGGCCATCAATTGAATCCCAATGAATATTCAGAAAAGATTTTGGAGTTTAATTCGTTCGTTAAGTATTTTAAATAATTCATTTTTCACAGCGCACAATCTGCCCTAAAAACGCAGATTGTGTAAGGGATGTTTACGTGACTATTTGGAGTCTTATATGGTATGTATTTGACTTGAACTTGTATGAATACTTATATGAGATGTGTATGAGGTATAAAACTTATAATAATCAATATGATCACCAACGGGATACGTAGGACTTACTTGTGCATGTAGAGTCATTAGGTGTCACTACACGGTTTGAACTTTAAAAGTCTTGGACAAACGAGTTGTATGATGTGTTGGTTATGAACATATACTCACCTAGTGATATTTGTAATAGGGAGTCGGTAGCTCATTGCCGTTTGAGGAATTTGGATTATTCACGTGCAACCTAAGGTGAGTTTTACTACTCTTTTCACAAAAGCATGTGTCTCGGGTTTGAGACAACTTACATAACTTTTTCTAGTCCGGTTTGGGACTACATTCACATCCCGGGTTTGGGGTGATATTACTCCTTGTGTGGGTCGGGGTTTTGCTAGTTCGCAAACTTTGTCCTTGATGAACTAAACCAACACTATCACTGTAAGTCCTTCACATACCGAATGAGTTGCTGGGTTATGGCAAGCGAGTTATTAGTTGATAGCGCTATTAGGTCCGACAAACCTCACACTAGCTAGGGGGAGTGCGGGAGTGAACTATAACTTAACAGATTATCATTGTTGATAGGCAATGATGCAAGGCAAACTGCTCACATTTGTGACAACACGTACATTAGCAGTTTGGTATCGGTGTTAGTTATCATGAATTGGTTAGCTACCCTTGGCATGCGATGAACTAGTGGTTACACGGTTTTTGGAACCAACTCAATTACTTACGCTTTTATTTGGTTACGTGGTTTTGGAAACTGCACATTTACTTACACATCTTCTTTACTTTGTGAGCTCCCCAACATTGTTTGTTGACCCACGATATACATGCTTTTGCAGGTAGTTAGCTTCCGGTGCCACGATTAGAAAGCACTACACATTTCACTGCATTTGGGGTCTTGAGCATACACCTAAATTACATATTATGCTTTTACGTTTTCCTTCATATGGTTTTAATTTGGGCGCGTTGTTTTGCGCATGGTTTTAAAAAGTTTAAATTTGGTTTACGCTTTCGCAGCTTAACTAAACTTGGTTTTTGAAAACGAACTAAATGGTTTGGGCATTTAGAGTTCGTTCATATGACTTATGGCTATGGGATCTGGTATATCATGCGCCTCGCGGTATAAACCCCGTAGTGGAAATTTGAGGGTGTGACAGATTGGTATCAGAGCCATTGGTTATAATGAACTAGGACTGCATGTTGAGTCTAGTCTATAATCATCATAGCATTAGTACACTCACAACTTAAGTGTATAACTAGCTTCTAGCATCGTATATCTACAACACATGGTTTCGGGAGATATGTTATCTTATAGTTCTAGACCTAATTCTAAACACGTCAATGGTGGGAACCCAGGGTTACACCAGGTGGCGCATTACTGGGAGTAGTACCCTAACAAACCTCGTGGATGAGGAAACAACAATTGTACATGGGAGAAAGCCCTTGCGAGCGTTGTGGCGCACGTACACAGGAAGCTGCACGATGCGCATGACGTGGTACCATTAAACCGAATCCAATTCGAAGAAAGTCAAATACTGAGACTTATCCTTTTTCACTAAGCAAGGAGACAATTAGTTTATGTTCCTTGTTATTTGACATTTCTTACTCTCATTTGAAACTCAGACGAGACTGGGTTACTCATATAGAATTTTATCCTTACTCTAGTACATTTACGCCCTGTACGAGCAAGCGATACATGATATACGTGTCACTGTTTCTCGTGAGTATATGGTAGATTCATGGGAACACATTTATCGGGGATTGTTACACACACTCTTGGGGAGTTATGTAAAGCCTATGACGTAGTGCAACATCTCAAGGGAAGACGAAACCTACTAATGGCTGAAAACCACAATTGGAGGAACGAGTGGTGCAGCTGACCACTAAACTGGCTTACATAGGACTGGAGAAGGAGATTGTATGTGATGAGATACATATAACACTGACACCGCGAAGGAGGAGGAAGAAGGGATGGATGGAGAACCCGAGCAGGACGAACACACGGAAAGTGAGGATGAAGGCTCTACTATCTAAACGGAGCATGGCGACGATTGGCTCTTACCTTTTTCTTACCTGTCTTTTCTTTTCTTTTCCCTTGTAAACTTAGATAAGACTGGGTTCTTATGATCAATGATAGGGTGGTTGAAGCCCTCGCATCTTTTCAAGCTAGTAAAGATCTATTTTTCTAAATCATTCTTTTCCCATGACTTCCACATTTGAACTTTCTTATTCCTTGAACGCACATGCCACAACAACAACCTGCCATCATATTATCATGGCTTTTATTGGTTGTAAGCCTCAATAACTCCAGCGGTACTAAGGAGACTGTTTTATTACTTTGATAGTATAGGTTCTGGCCATGTGCATTTGCCCCAGGCAGGATGGGGTAATGTATGCTACATGCACACTCGATGATTACATATGCTTGGGTGGAGAGTGTAACACCCTGTGATGAAATCTAGAAATTTTTTAATCTAAAGACGGTTGGGTCTGAGATCGACGCCTACACTACCAAGCTACAGGAGATAGCTACTATATGCTCAAAATCTATTTAACCTACCTTACCAGCGGATTGAACTTCATACCAAAAAGGTTGGTCCCTCAGATTCGTGGCATGGCCACTGCACTTCACCTACCCAGAATCTAACAAATCTTTCACATGGCTCGTAACCTCATTGACGATACTGTCGAGCATAGTACTTTTTCAAAACATGGTGCTTCATCTCCTGCCGTTGTTGATAGCAACAGAACGTTGGATGGTGTGAGATATAAGTACAACAACAGCAATGTCGTGGAAGAGCATTTGTGAATGGCTCTTGGGAAGCTAGGACTGATAACAATGTCGTGACAGATACGTGTTCCCTAAACGACACTCTCGCTTCTGTTTTATACGATACTGGTGCGGACTATAGTTTTGTGTCATCAAAACTTAGCAAACAACTAGGGATGGTTCCTACTCTTCTTGATACCTCGTACTCTATAGAATTGGCTGATGGGAAACCTGTTGAGGTAACCCAGATTCATCATGACTGTAAGCTCGAACTTGATGGGCAACTCTTTGCCATCGACCTTCTACCTATCACCCTAGGAAGCTTTGATCTCGTGGTTGGAAAGGACTAGTTGTCCAAGCAACACGCTGAAATTCTCTGTCAGGAGAAGATTGTTCGTGTCCCCCTCCCAAGTGGAGAACTTTTATCTATACAGGGAGATCGTGGTGGTGCCATGGTGGGCATCATCTCCTTCTTGAAAGCCCAGAAGTGTATTCAAAAGGGCTGTCCAGCCATTTTGGCTAACATATCTGACACTCGAGCTGAAACTGAAACTATGATTGAGGACATCCCAGTAGTCCGAGATTTGCCAGATGTTTTCCCAGAGGAACTACTGGACTTCCACCTATTCGTCAAGTAGAGTTTCAAATTGATCTTGTACATGGAGCAGCTCTAGTTGCACGTGCACCATACCGCCTAACACCAGGCGAACTTCAAAAACTTTCTACCCAACTCCAAGAGCTATTGGATATGGGCTTTATTAGACCCAGTTCTTCACCTTGGGGAGCCCCAATTCTGCTTTTTAAGAAGGAAGGGAGTTTCCGCATGTGTATTGATTATCGGGAGTTGAACAAAGTGACGATTAAGAACCGCTACCCTTTGCCTCGTATTGATGACTTGTTCGACCAGCTTCAAGGGTCGAGTTTCTATTCTAAAATTGACTTGAGGTCAAGATACCATCAACTGAGAGTCCGAGAGGTGGATCTGGCGAAGACAGCCTTTCGAACTCGTTATGGACATTATGAGTTTTTAGTAATGCCATTTGGGCTAACCAATGCACCGGCTGTGTTCATGGATCTTATAAACCGCGTGTGCAAGCCTTATTTGGACAAATTTGTCATAGTGTTCATAGATGACATATTGATTTATTCTAAGAGCAGGGAAGAGCACGAGAAACACCTGCAGCTAATCTTGGAACTCTTTAGAAATGAGCAGTTGGATGCAAAATTCTCTAAATATGACTTCTGGATTCGAGAAGTCCAATTTCTAGGACACGTGGTTAACGAGGCAGGAATACATGTCGATCCCGCCAAGATTGATGCTATTAAAAAGTGGGAGGATGCTAATACTCCCACAGAGGTGCGCCAGTTTCTGCGTCTTGCGGGATACTATCGCAGATTCATTGAGGGATTCTCTAAGATCGCTCAACCCCTCACTACTTTGACACAGAAGGGGGGGGGGGGGGGTTACTTACAAGTGGGGAGATGCCCAAGAGTCTACTTTACAATTATTGAAGACAAAGCTTTGAAATGCACCTATACTATCACTACCTGAGGGTATAGAGGACTTCGTGGTGTACTGTGATGCGTCCATTCAAGGGTTAGGGTGTGTGCTGATGCAGCGTGATAAGGTGATCACGTATGCTTCACGTCAATTGAAGTTTCATGAGAAGAATTACACCACCCATTACTTGGAACTGGGAGCAGTGGTTTTTTCTCTAAAGATCTGGAGGCATTATCTCTATGGGACGAAGTGTACGATCTTCACTGACCACAAGAGCCTCCAACACATATTCGATCAGAAGGAGCTGAACATGCGACAGCGTCGATGGGTCGAGCTTCTGAATGATTATGAGTGTGCCATCAAATATCATCCATGGAAAGCTAATGTAGTAGCCGATGCCCTCAGTCGTAAGGAAACGAAACCCAAACGGGTGCGGGCTTTCAACTTACCATACATTCTAATCTTCCTGATAAAATACGTGAAGCCTAGGGTGCGGATAAGCACCTGGAACTAAAGACAAATGGTCTTCAATACTTTATGAATCGAGTCTGGATACCACGTTTTGGGGATCTCGGATAACTAGTGCTCGATGAAGCTCACACCTCTCGATATTTGGTACATCCTGGTTCTGACAAGATGTACCAAGATCTCAAAACTCTTTACTGGTGGCCGAACATGAAAGCTGAGATAGCCACTTATGTTAGTAAGTGCTTGACTTGTGTGAAGGTTAAGATTGAATATCGGAAACCTTCAGGCGTACTCCAGCAACCAGAAATCCCTATGTAGAAATGGGACGGAATTTCTATGGATTTCATCAACAAGCTTCCTAGAACGCCAACTGGCCATAACATGATTTGGGTTATCATGGATCGTTTAACCAAATCGGCACATTTTCAGGCAATAAAGGAAACCGACTTGCTGGAGAAATTAGCTAATCTCTACATCAAGGAGGTAGTCTCTAGGCATGGGATGCCTACTTCTATTATATCTGATAGCGATGCGCGATTCACTTCTCATTTTTGGACTACTCTCCAAAAATGCCTACTGCTATTATATCTGATCACGATGCGCGATTCACTTCTCATTTTTGGACTACTCTAAAAAACGCTTATGGGACTCGCTTAGATATGAGCACAGCCTATCACCCACAAACGAATGGACAGAGTGAACGTACCATCCAAACATTGGAAGATCTGCTACGAGCGTGTGTGGTGGATTTTGGCAACAGTTGGGTTAAGCACTTGCCTTTGATTGAATTCTCGCATAACAACAGCTACCACACTTTGATACAGTGTGCGCCTTTTGAGGCACTTTATGGACGCAAATATAGGTCTCCCATCTGCTGGACTGAAGTTAGGGATAGCCAGCTAACAGGTCCCAAACTCGTGCACGAAACTTCTTAGAAGATAGTGCAAATCAGGAATCGGATGGCTGCTGCTCGAGATCGACAGAAAAGTTATGTTGATAAGCGTAGGAAACCTTTGGAGTTCCAGGTTGGGGACAAGGTTATATTGAAGGTGTCACCTTGGAAGGGGGTGATACGCTTTGGAAAACGAGGAAAATTAAACCCACGATAAGTTGGACCATTCGAGATTGTCGAAAGGATTGGCCCAGTAGCTTACAAGTTAAACTTGCCTGATGAACTTAGTGGAGTGCACACCGTATTCCACGTATCAAACTTAAAGAAATGCCTATCGGATACGACACTGGTAGTGCCATTGGAGGAGATCCAGGTGGACGACTAGCTGCGATTCATGGAAGAACCAGTGGAGATTCTTGAGCAGGGCGTCAAGAAACTCAGGCAAAGCACTATACCTATTGTTAAGGTACGATGGAATTCCCGTCTAGGACCGGAATATACATGGGAGCGCAGAGATCAGATGCGGCTCAAATATCCACACCTCTTTACTGAACCTGAAACTGTACATAGATCAAACGTGGAACATAAAGCAACTCTTTCAAAGTGAATTTCGAGGCGAAATTCCTATCAACTTCGGGATGATGTGACATCCGGGAACCAAGCACACATTTTTCTAGATGGCTTTATTGTTTACTTGCTGAATTTCGGGACGAAATTCTTTCCAACTTGGGGATGATGTGATACCCCGCATTTTCAGGTTAACACTTTTGCTGAACTCTAGTTAACTTACTTATTCATACGTGGTTAAATACTTAACTAGGGTTAGTTAAGAAGACCTAAGATATGTTAGATGATATTAACATACATTATA
The DNA here is from genome assembly GCA_028751855.1 of Ambrosia trifida. Lineage (NCBI taxonomy): Eukaryota > Viridiplantae > Streptophyta > Magnoliopsida > Asterales > Asteraceae > Ambrosia > Ambrosia trifida. Next base: position 148,662,890 of record CM054122.1, on the reverse strand, counting down.
ATTAGGAAAATCCTTGTTTTGACACACACACGAGTCCTATATCCCGAACGTTGGTGATTTTTCTGGCATATAAAATAATATGTACAATTGAATTATGATGAACGTGAAGTTACATGTTTATATGGATTACATGTTTATGTGAATTACCGCTTAACTCAAAGTTAATATGTAAACCAAGAAAATTACGTGCACTTTATGATTAATATGTTATGAGAAGATAAAAATAATGGTTTTTATGCAACATAGAGTGGTTAATATTATTGGGTCCAGTGTTGGGCTAAAACATGATTAACGGGTTCGATTAGTGGGCTAAAAGGGCCCTAAAACATAATTGCTTGGGCAACAAGCCAAGCTTTTTTATAAATCAGAAACAAAAAAAAATTAAAACCCTAATCCCCTACCCTTTTGCGCTGCAAACAAACCCCTCACCTTCTCTCTCTCTCAAGTTTCAATCAAACATCAATCTATTTCACTAATTCAAGCTAGTTTGGGTATAATCTCTAGGCTTTGAGGATTGTTTCATCGAAAGGTATAATCTTTATGTGTTTTATGATGATTATTAGTGCTTGAAAAGTTTTAAAAATCATAGAACCTACATATATATGAAATCGCATACATGTGTTATTGTGAGTTCTTGAATGTTTATTATGATTAGTGATAATAATTATTGTTAATAATCATAATTAGGGTTTTTGTATGTTAATATATGAGTTTGATTATGATAATATGGGTTATGCATGTGTTATAGATTTTTAGGCATGATTAGGGTTTATGAATAACTTGGGGTGCAAGTTTCAGTTTTCTGACAGATTCGTTAGGGTGTTTTTTAGGGTTTGTATCGTGATGTTAAAGTGATTGTTTTGATGATTGCTTTGCATGGTTGTATTTTAAATGGTCTTATCTTTTCATAATGGGCAAAATAATCTGATTTGGACATCGTTTGAGTGGTTTTTGGAATTTTAATTGATTAAAGGTCATATCAGATTTTCGGAGTTGTAAACTGGGTCAACTTTAAACGATCATAACTTGACTTTTACAAAGAGTTAGGTTATGAAATTTGGACAGCAGGTCAACATTGGAAATTATTGGCTTTTCCATGTGAGATTCATCTCGTTTTGGCGAATACACAATTTCTGGGAATTTTTCTACTAAATTGACATGCTGTGGAAATTTTCTGGCCATAGCTGTGTTGTAAGAATTTTAATAATTTTCGTATTTGGTTTTGAGACAAAATAAAAATATAGGTTATTAAATGAATCCCAATAAATATTCAGTAAACATTTAGGAGTTTAATTCGTTCGTTAAGTATTTTAAATAATTCATTTTTCACAGCGCACAATCTGCCCTAAAAACGCAGATTGTGTAAGGGATGTTTACGTGACTATTTGGAGTCTTATATGGTATGTATTTGACTTGAACTTGTATGAATACTTATATGAGATGTGTATGAGGTATAAAACTTATAATAATCAATATGATCACCAACGAGATACGTAGGACTTACTTGTGCATGTAGAGTCATTAGGTGTCACTACACGGTTTGAACTTTAAAAGTCTTGGACAAACGAGTTGTATGGTGTGTTGGTTATGCACATATACTCACCTAGTGACATTTGTAATAGGGAGTCGGTAGCTCATTACTGTTTGAGGAATTTGGATTATTCACGTGCAACCTAAGGTGAGTTTAACTACTCTATTCTCAAAAGCATGCATCTCGGGTTTGAGACAACTTACATAACTTTTTCTAGTCCGGTTTGGGACTACTTTCACATCCCGGGTTTGGGGTGCTATGACTCCTTGTGTGGGTCAGGTTTTGACTCCTTGTGTTGGTCGGGGTTGCTAGTTCGCAAACTTTGTCCTTGATGAACTAAACCAACACTATCACTGTAAGTCCTTCACATACCGAATGAGTTGCCGGGTTATGGCAAGCGGGTTATTAGTTGATAGCGCTATTAGGTCTGACAAACCTCACACCGGCTCGGGGGAGTGCGGGAGTGAACTATAACTTAACAGATTATCGTTGTTGATGGGAAATGATGCAAGGCAAACTGCTCACATTTGTGACAACACATACATTAGCAGTTCGGTATATCGGTGTTAGTTATCAAGAATGGGTTAGCTACCCTTGGCATGCGATGAACTAGTGGTTACACGGTTTTTGAAACTAACTCAATTACTTACGCTTTTATTTGGTTACGTGGTTTTTGAAACTCCACATTTACTTACACATCTTCTTTACTTTGTGAGCTCACCAACATTGTATGTTGAGCCACGATATACATGCTTTTGCAGGTAGTTAGCTTCCGGTGCCACGATTAGAAAGCACTGCACACTTCACTGCATTTGGGGTCTTGGGCATACACCTAAATTACATATTATGCTTTTACGTTTTCCTTTATATGGCTTTAATTTGGGCGCGTTGTTTTGCGCATGATTTTAAAAGGTTTAAATTTGGTTTACGCTTCCGCAGCTTAACTAAACTTGATTTTTGAAAACGAACTAAATGGTTTGGGCATTTAGAGTTCGTTCATATGACTTATGGCTATGGGATCCTGGTATGTCATGCACCTCGCAGAATAAACCCCGCAGTGGAAATTTGAGGGTGTGACATATTATGTAAAAAAACATTATGAACATTGATCTCTTTTTAATTCATCACGATGATATTGTTATCTATAGATGATATGATGATATAGTTAATTTAAATATCTTATTATATTTGACGAGGTTATCATGGCTAAGGCAAAATAGGTGTATGTCAAACTGAAAAGAACAAAAAATGATGTAAAAAATATATACCACAATACATGCATATAAATATTTATAAAAGTTAAAGCTCTTACAACATCATCAAATCAGAACAAGAGTAGACATGGATGTCTTGTATGAACAAAATCATCTTTTTAAACCTAATTAAAAAAAATACAAACATAACCAAAGTAGAGACAAAACATACAACACTTGAGTAATCTTGCTTGTCGAAACACGTTCACTTCTTTTGATGTATTCAAATGGAAAGCATATTGCTTGGATGTTTTCCCTTTACATTCACCTTCTGTCTAACCATTCTTTTTATGAACAAATAAAATAAATTTATAAGAGTTTGTTGTCTCTCTAGTTTTCTCAAGTAATTACTAAAACATTTAATTTTATAAGAAGTTGCACCTCTTCACTTTCTTCTTTTTAATCATTATCATGTTACAAGAATATGATGAGATATTACTATTATATAATTTAAAGCAATTTAATTGTATTTATCAATTTATCCAACAATTCATTTATCAATTTAATGGTTATATAAAAAGACCATAATGCCATTTACTAGCTTCCTTAGGTTATTGTACCACAAGTATAAAATGTGGTAATTACTTAATTTTGCATGGTATCCTTGCTAGATGCTTTATAATATAGTTTAGATATAGATATTTTATATGCCTTGAGATACCTTTGGTAGGGCTGCAAACAAACTGAATTTTCAGCAAACAGTTCATGAACTGTTTGGCGGGAAGTTCGTTTATGTCCGTTCGTTTAATAAATGAAGGAACACGAACAAAATATTCTGTTTGTTTTGTTAAACGAATGAACATGAACAGAGGCCGTGTTCGTTTTTTTATGTTCATGAACGTATTCGTTTGTTTATGTTCGATAGTTTATTAGAGTTTTAAATATTTATAATTTGTCTTGATATTATTTTATTTTTATTTATTTTACCCAAATAAATAAATAAATAATTTATATGAGGTAAATATATGTATGTGGATTGGATTTTATTCGAAAGTTAATATATGTCTGTTTGTGTTTGTTTTCATTCATGAACACTTCTTTGTGTTTGTTTTTGTTCATGAACACTTCTTTGTGTTTGTTTCTGTTCATTTGTATTCATGAACACTTGTTTGTGTTTATGAATGTCCGTTTTGTTCATGTGTGTTCATGAACAAAATTAACTAACAAACACAAACATGAGTGTTTTCTTAACAAACGAACACGGACAGAAAATCCCGTTCGGTATGTGTTCACGAACCATTCGTGAACACATATATTTCTTAACAAACGAACACAAACAAGGCCTTGTCCGTGTTCGTTCAGTTCGTTTGCAGCCCTAACCTTTGGTATTCAAGAGTATACATGGTATTCGATTCATCTGACTAACTGCATACCGGATACTGTTGGTGCTAATTATAACGTATTAAAAGTAAGGGAGAGATATTGTACAAAGCTTCCTTAACGTACAAAGCATAAGAAGCAATGTGGACCATTAGATAAAAAAACTGAACAGATCTTCTAACTAAACACGTTTAAATCAAAACCAAGGGTAAATTAGTCCAAAAAAAATAAACGTGTTTAATTTTTTTATATTTGAACCGCCAATTCAACAAAATCAAAACGACGGTTACCAAAAATCATAAACAAAAGCTCAGTACCTCAATCAATTAGGGTTTATTTCACAAAAAATAAAATAAAAAAACACACACACAGACGATCGAAAAACAGACGAATAACATAAACAGAGCATGGCTTCCAAACGAAAATCTGGTGCGTTTTATGCTTTACATTTTCGATTGATTCTGAATATTATTATGATTACACAAACGCATTTGAAAACAAAATTTTGCAAAAATGAAAACAGGTAACGAAGGGGAGAGAAGAACCAAACACAAGCATGACAAACCTCCATCAAAACAGAGTAAAGGTATGAACAAAATATGATCATACTTGATTAAACAAACAAAAACGCACTTATTTTAATTTAAAATAAGAATCAATCGAAATGCATTTTGTTGGTGTTGTTTATTAGGTTAATTTTTTGTTTAAAACGCATTTTAGCTTAATTTTTTGTTTAATTGTACTGTGTATTATTGTTTGTTTAGGGGAATTGGATTTTAATAACCTGAACTATTTGAAATTGGCCACTGGCACCCCCAACTAAAAAATTGGTTGTTTATAACCGGAACTATTGACTTATTGGAATCTAACACCCACTAACGGTTAAATCACTAACACCGTTAGTGGGTTCGCTGGCGTGGCAAGATTTGCTGACGTGGCATGCAGACGTGTCAATCCACGTGTGCACACGTCAACGTGCCACGTCAACAACTTGTGCCACATTAGCATGCCACGTTAGCAACTTGTGCCACGTCAGCATCCTAACTAACGACGTCAGTTAGTTGGGTGCTAAATTCCAATAAGTCAATAGTTCAGGTTATATATGGCCAATTTTTTAGTTGGGGTGTCAGTGGCCAATTTCAAATAGTTCAGGTTATTAAAATCCAATTCCCCTTTAGTTTATTATAAAGTGCGTTTGTTATTGTTGTTATTGTATAAATTGGTTTATAAGTGCGTTTCAAATGTGGCGCAGTATAAATGATACATAAAAGTGCGTCTCAATTTATTCATAAGTGCGTCTGTGTTTTTTGTTTGATATACATATGTGCATCTCAACTTATTGATGAGTGCGTTTAAACTTATTGATGAGTGTGTCTGTTGGTTTTGTTTGATAATCCACTGAGTGCGTCTGAAATTATGTTGTATGTGCGCCTGAATGTTGACTATGTTTTGTTATTAATACAGAACCAAGAAAAACTATGTTGATTGCCGAAGAAGATGATGATTTCGAGCAGCCAATAAAAAACCTGATTAATATTCAAAAAAGGGTTGAAAAAGTAAACATGGAAGCTGCAAAAAAGTTGGATTCTGATGTTGAAAGGATGAAAAAAAAGTTAAAAAAATACAAAAACAATGTTGAGCATAATTTAGAATCGTTAGATGACGATTTCGAGAGGCCACACAAAAAGGTAAAAGTGGATGAACCAAAGAAGGTGAAGAAGATAAAGGAAAGGGAGTTTGTGAAATACAGAGATAAGAGGTTAAAACTACGATGCTCTCCTTCGGACTTTATTGAAAACATCCAAGAGTACACAGATGAGCAAAGGGAAGAAGTTAGAAAAATTGGATATGGATCTGTGTTGGACATTAGGATTGATATAATATCAACAGGTTTGGGTTACTGGCTGTTGGTGAATTATGACGAGGGAAGAAATGAACTAAACGTAGGGAATTGGAAAATCAAGATCACACCATCGTTGGTACACGAAGCTTTAGACATACCAATGGTTCTGACTCTACAATATATGAGTTCAAGAGTCAATTTGATAAAAAGAAATTTAGCATTGCAATGGTAACACCAGTTATTAGGGAGCAACCGAGGGGTGGGAGGCTGTTTAAAATGAATTGTCTGGTGTTATGGAACATTGTTTTCGGGGAGATCACAAAGTCAATAACAATAAATCAAAGCTTTTTGCATGGGGTGAATGTTGACTCTGAAATTCCTAATATGGATTGGTGCTCTTACCTCATCGAATGTCTGAGGAGAACAAAGGCAGGATGGAAAGAAGACTAGTATAATGGTCCAATTGTAATGCTGAGTGTAAGACTTTAAACGCACCTATGATTACTTTTATACGCACTTGTATTTTCTTAAATATATATATATATATATATATATATATATATATGGACGCACCCATAGTTATTTAGACACATTTATCTTTTCTAACATATATGTGATGTTTTATAACATGCAGGTTATCTACACACATGAATACAACAAAAGACATCCATCTGAAATACAAATTAGCACACCCGCTATGTCTTACATAACCTCTAGTTCGCTTGCAGCAGTACAAAGTCATCTTTATAACAATGGGGCATTGACTGATTTGGACGAAGATGAGGTAGATGATCTAGGTGATGATGAAAAGGATGACGAAGGAGAGGATGTGGGAGATGATGAAGAAGAGAATAAAAATACTGAAGAGGACGAAGAAAGTGACTCGATACACAAAGTTCAAAATGCAAAAGAAGTTGTGAATGTGTTGATAGGAATGCAAGGAGAAATGGGTGGTGATAACACAACTTTTGATGGTGATAATTACAGTCTGAATATGGGACCAACTCTACCAAGACGGATCCAAGTTGATGATGATGATGATGATAATGAAGACTATGAGAATACAGATTGGAGAAACTATGAAATGAGTACACAAACACAACAAATGTTTGAATATTGCAACACTCAACCAGATCTGAGTTATAATCAGGGTGTTAGAAAGAAAGAATATGAAGCAACAATGAAGGCCAAGAAGGTAAATACTTTAAATTTTAAAACACTATGAAAATTTATGATTCAGACGCACTATATATTCATTCAGAAGCACGTGTGTAAAAAGGCACATGTCACAATTCAGACGCACTAATATATAGTTTAAATGCACCTTTCAATATTCAAATGCACTCTATATTCATTTAGACGCACCTAATATTTAATTTTGTGTTTCTCTTCTGTTACATCAGGTATGGGTTAAAATAATGGATAAAAGCATAAAGAAGTATCAAGAAATACAAAGGGAGATGGAAGAAATGGTAGAGCAAGCAAGAAAGAAATATAACTTGGTGCCTGAAATTATGGAGAGGTGTACAAAGTGGGATGAGGTTAATAACAAACAATCAAAAGGTGGAGTTGAATTTGATGTTGAACATGATTTGATGAACATAGATGAAAATGTGGTGAGACTTTAAGTTAACCAACATGTTGAAGAACAGGAGGTGGATAATGTGATACCACATGGTGATGAACAAGATGATCAACATGTTGAAGATAAGGTAGTAGAGCTTGAAGCTGAGGCCGATAAGGATGATCAAGCTGTTGAAAAAAATGCAGAACAACATGCAAATGAAGATCAGAATGTTGAAGTGATTGGGCGTTCAAAAAGGAATGAGGTGGAAAAGGATGATCAGGCTGTTGAAGGTTACACTACATCAAACAAAGCAGAAATAGCTAAGGATGCAAACCTCGAAACTCAAAATCAAGATGAAGAAATAACTGATACAACAATTATGATGCTGCAAACATTTAAGCCAGGAGCGTATGAGATGAGGGATGTGAATGAATCATCGGATTCAGAAAGTGAAAAAACTGTGGACGATGGCGGTGTCACTTTAGAAGCCGGAGAAATAACTAACACACAAATAATGAGGCTGCAAACAAATTAACCGGGTGTGTATGCAGAAAAGCCTGCTGACAAGGAAAAAACAGCAGAAAAAGAGGCAGAGACACCAAAACGGAAAGACAAAGGAAAAGCGGGTGGCAGATGATGGGAAGCCGGTTAGGGACAAAAACCCTTCATGGGTGTTAAGATCACCATACACCAGAAAAACAGTGTGCCTTGTTGAGAAACTAACGGAAGAGGAACTGAGGCTAATATAATACATGTTTGCACCAATTAGAGAAAAATGTAAGTGTCTTTTGTCCATTTGTTTGTAAAAATATAATTGAATGTTTACTGTTTTTTTTTTTTAAATTATTTGAATTCAGGAAAATATGTTTTTGGGATGAAGCTGGAACTAAGACCCCGAAGGTGATTTTTGAAAGTTTCCATCCTGGATTGTGGCTTTGTACAAATGCATTGAAACGCACCTTTATAAATTTGGACGCATTTTAGAAAAAAATGGTATTCTCTGAATAGGGACACAAATTCTTTTTAAACGCACCTTGTATAAACATTTGGACGCACCCTTTTAGAAAATGTAAATTTAATCGCATTTATACAACATATTTAGACGCAATCAACATTTGTTGACTATTTTTTTTATTGACAATGACAATGCAGCCTTCAGACTACTATAAACAGAATGTTGGTTGGAGTGATAGGCTTAGGGTTTTTACTAGTAATCTAGATGATATCTTCCGAAAGTTCAATGCAAAATCATTAGATGAGTTCGACAACATTCTTGTGCCAGTGTTGATGGATAAACATTTCTATGTCTTAACTTCTGATGTGAAGAATGGCCAAACAGAGTTGCTTGACAACTCTAAAGAGGGGGATGACCAACAAAAGCGATATAAAGGCGTGCTGGAAATATTGGTATGTACTTATGTAAAAGCTTCTTTCAACAAAAAAACATGAAAAAAATATTATCAACATAACCTAATGTTTTTTTGTAAAAATGTTTGTAGAGACACACTTTGTACATTTGCTAGAAGGAAACATGTCCGATAACCCCAGCGATAGGGAAAGTTCAAATAAATCCGATTATAAGACGAGAAATGCAATGGAGGACTGCAAAAAAGCATGAAGGTTGTTGCATATTCGCTATGAGACACCTAGAAACCTTCAAAGGGCATAATTTTTGGCACTATGATTAGGCATGTGAATCAGAATTTCAAAAAACTCAGTTGACTGCGTTGCATTTCATCTATGTAGCAAAAATTATACTCTCCCCTTACAACATACTAAGGGATCAAATAGTTAAAGAGATTAACAAGTTTGCAAAAAGGCCAATCAAAGCAAGGACAAAAATGTTGGAGAATGCCAAAGCAAAATTAGAGAAGAGGGTTGATGCAATATAAACATTCTAATAAGGGTTTATCATTGTTTTAATGCTTTTTGAACAGGTTACTGACTTAGTTTTAACTCTTTTGATTTAGAAGCACTCATTTGAAAATGGGTTTACATTTTGGACGCACTAGTTAAAAATATAATGGATTATTGTAATTTTACTTAAACGCACTTGTAGATGTATTTTATTAGTTCAGACGCACGTTACATTACAACAAAGACTCATCATAAAACATATAATAAACAACTACAGAAACAAAGTACATAATTAGTTCTCCATGGAGATTACATAGAGTTTAGGAACTGAAAATTAAATTCAATAGAACACCTCAAAAGGGCTATGCATTTTGTAAGTTGTTCTACAAGATTAACGTCGCCTTTTTTTGCATCAATCATAAACATAACAGCAAGTTCATGAAGACTTGAGTCAGGCATACGCATAAGAAGCTTCGAAATCTCGTCTCTCTTGCTCATGCCATCATTTATTCTGCTTAAATTATCGGCCAGACGACCCTCGACAGCATAATCTTTTGTAATTTGCACTTTAATCCTTTTGATCATTTGAGATTTCGATGAGGAAGATGAAGCCATTACTAGAAAACAAATAAAAAAAGAAATGAAAAGTTGTGATTGAATTGTGTGGTGTAAAAATGATTCTATGTATGTGAATATAAAGAACACAATAATAACAAAAGGTGACAAAAAATCATTCACGAGAATTACTGTTTTTGTTGGTTACCAATAATTGATCTATAAACGCACGTGTATAATAATACAGACGCACCAATAAGGTTTAGATATATAAACGCACATGTATTCTCTTTGAACGCATCAATAAGGTTTGGATAATACAGACGCACCAATAAGGTTTGAATAAACGCACTTGTATAAAAATTACAGACGCACCAATATATTTGGATAGACGCACTTGTATCATCATCTTCATCATATATTAACCCTACCACAAACCTGTACATCTTTTTTGTCTGTAATTTCATCCACAGTCATTGATTTTAAAATGAAAACATATAATCAAAGACGTAAAAGTAAAAATGCAAACGATAATCGTCCTAAAGTCATCGAAAAATCAAAATCGTATGAAAAAAACATTGATCGATAAAAAACAGAGCATCGTGTAATCAAAATTAACATTGGGTTTGCTTTGAATCGTTAACAGATTAGATAGTCAATCTAAAATACAAAATCAATCATCTATTGAATCCTGAATAGAAGTATTCTAATTAATTGATCGTTGGTTTGAATGAAACGTTAATTGAAACATGATTGAAGGAACAGTTAATAAATGGTCGAATTTACCCCTATGATCAACCAGAATTAGGTTTATTAAACTTAACCACAATTGACAGGTGGCATAATTTGATTGCTTCTTATTCTTTTTACGTTATGAAACTTTGTATCGTATACTTTCTCTAAAAGTAAACTGTGTTCATTTTACGTAGCTTGCGTGTGTTACCATTTACCAACACGGGAATTTGAGTTAGTTTCCCAATAGTTAGTACTAGAGGCAAGTTGGATAGGATAAACAATGCTTGGACAAAACAACTTGTTGATTTTTAAAATGTTATATCTATAAAATCTAACTTATGTATCCCTTTATGTGATTCTGTACGAGTTTTGGATAAACAAGGCATGGCCAAAAGAACTTTTGTTTGGCCATTTTTTCTTTATTGGATGTCATCTTCAAATATATCTATACATATATTTATATTCTAGAAACAATGGCTGTAACTCATCTTTTTACCAACAACTGAATAATATAAAAAATAGAGTTTGGGCATATATTGTGTGACTTGTGTCCAAGGTCGTTTTCCGATTCATCGGATATAAAGCCAAAAGTGACTTTCACAGTGTAGGTTTTCAACATTTCCTTTGAACTTTCTAGCTCTTTATTCACTAAATTTTCCTATTTTTAATGATATTTAATTGTAAGATATTTACTTAATGGTTTGGTATTGAAAAAGGGAGACCGTCTTGAAAAATTAGGCCATAGGAAAGGGCTACATAACGTATGTACAGACCCGTAATACAGTGCTCAAAGAGATATCAACACGACCTAAAACTGTCAGTGATGGAGAGAGGGAGGCTCGTCTTACCACAAAAAATAACTATCGACAACAATCCTGGAGGGTCACACGCTATTTACTCACTCAGTCTTCTGATTACCTACATTCTTTATAAATGAGATATTATGTGTACAAATGTGCACAAAGATTCATCACTAAAGGGGCAATGCACGAAGTTTTCGAAGCCAGTCTTCCAATTGGTATGTACTTAACAACAACACGAGGATTTTTAAAGGAACATACTTCTACTACGATCATATTTGAAAAACTCACGCCCAAACTGATTAGAATGACTCGGTATTTATACTACAACAAAGACTAATCCTACAACAACTTCAACATATATAGCTAAATAAACAAGATAACTCTTATCAATAAACCTAAACTCATATAAGACACAAATAAATCCTAAATAACTCAAACTCAAATAATCTTTATCTTAACTTTTTTCTTTGAATTATCAACTCTAATAGTTTCTCCACCTTTTGCATTCCGGACTGGTTTTTATGACAGCAGTTTCGCTAGTATCATAATAGAGGCTCTCACAACTCTTGTTACAATTTTTTCACAACACCACAGAAGACACACAAGTAAGCTCGCAAGTCGCAGTACAAAGGAATCAAATGTAACACCGCAAACCAAAAATGATAGCCCGGTCAACCCTTAATCAATAACTACTATATAAGTCCATATGGGAAAGTATAAATTAAAAACCCATTGAGTTAAGAAAACCTATGAAAACTCAAGTTGCAAAACTTTTTTTCTTTTTGAAAAAATAGCATAATGTTATAAACATGTTTTTAAGAGTTTTGAGCAAAAAAAATCAAAAAATCGCCGACTAGATGTTTTTTTAAAAACCAACAAATTACATATGTAACACAGCAATTTTGTGTTTTTTAAATTATTTGGCGCTTTTTTTTTTATACAAAATGCTTAAAAACATGTTTGTTACATTGGGTAATTTTTTTCAAAAAACAAAACCTTTTGTTACTTGAGTTTTCTTAACTTAGGGGGGTTTTCAATTTGTTATAAACTCTTCATATATAAACTTTTTATGAATCTTTTACACCTAGGAAAAAAGTTGTGTAATCAAGTTGGAAGGCAAGTGTGCGCTTAAATATTATTATTATTCTTATGTTTCCTGCTTGTGATAACTTTCAGAGATATCGGAAAGCTACGGGCATATAGCTCAAAAAGTAAAAAGTGTAGTTAATGGGGGTAGGGGGAGTTTGAAGATATGTCTATTCTACAATGAACGAAACTCCATTTTGTATGAAAAATATCGAATCTAGGTAGATATACATAAATCAAATTAAACCAACCTCATTTGGTCATAAAGATATTTTTAAGATATTTTCTTCTGGTACAGCTAACATTTTTGACTATATATTCATTCTTTGCATCATCATCTTTAACAAAACCAAAAAGAAACATGAAACTACTCATGACTTTACGCCATGAAACACTTATTTTTTTACTGTGCGCACATGCACGAATATATCCTTCAGAACTTGTTTTTTAAATGTTAGTAATCCTATGGCTGTTAACTAGTCGAATCGAATAGAATAGATTAGAGCTTTGCCTAGAGTAGATTTTTTTACAAATCAAACCGAACTGAGCGTTTTCCAACCGAGCCAAAGATGAACTACTAGGGTCTTTCGATATGAGCACTTTTCAAGAAAATGTCGAGCAATTATCTAGCGTCATAGAACAAAAAAAGGAAAGTGACGATGGGGTGTTAGTTTTTAGAGGAATTGGATTTTAATAACCCAAACTATTCGAAATTGGCCACTGACACCCTCAACTAAAAAATTGGCCATATATAACCTGAACTATTGACTTATTGGAATCTAGCACCCAACTAACTGACGCCGTTAGTTGGGTTGCTGACGTGGCACAAGTTGATGAGGTGGCACGCTGAAGTGGCACAAGTTGTTGACGTGGCACGCTGATGTGGCACAAGTTGCTGATGTGTGCACACGTGGATTGACAAGTCAGCATGCCACGTCAGCAAATCTTGCCTCGTCAGCGGACCCACTAACGGTGTTAGTGATTTAACCGTTTGTGGGTGTTAGATTCCAATAAGTCAATAGTTTAGGTTATATATGGCCAATTTTTTAGTTGCGGTGTTAGTAGCCAATTTCAAATAGTTCAGGTTATTAAAATCCAATTCCCCTAGTTTTTATAGTTAAGTGCAGTCATCTTTATTAAGATTTCTTTTAATAATAACACAAGTATAAATTTAATAAATAACAAAGAATAACAAAAACACTCAATTGGTTCTATCGAGATCAACTAAGCTGGAAGATAAATCGTCAACTGATTGAAGGAGACCCTTGTTAATTAAAAGTTCAAAAACGAATTAACTGAGTCAAGCAAAACCCTGGCGAGTGGTGATGGAGAATTGAATAATGATTCATGATGGAGATATTGCTTAAGGTTTTGTACATATGAATCTAAGCTTGAGGGTTAAGTGTCGATCAAGACTTTCTGCGAAGCTTAGAATGATTCATGATGGAGAGTTTGCTTAAGGATTGCTTAAGGTTTTGTACAATTGAATATATAACATGTGTGTAGGGGCGAACCTTAGAATGGGCCCGGTTCCATCTAAAAAATTTGTATTTTTGTGTATCTGCCCCCATCAATTTGAGAAAAAAATTGGATCTAATGACTTTCGGCCCAACCATCCAAAAGTTAAACTTCGCACTTTGTGTGTGTAATGAAATTGTGAGAAGGCTATATAACATTTACATTTGTGTTCCGATCACATGTACATTTTTATTAACAACGTGGTTTTGAATAATATTTATATCAAGATAGATAAAAAGTAGGAACGTTCGTGATGCATCTTTGCTAACACATACCTTTGTTGTGACACCAGGCAAACTCAAGTTAACTTTTCTAATTACACTTAAGTCTACCTTAGCAATGCATTTGTAAACAAACTTATCCGAGTTAGTTAAGTACGTCTACACACACTACAGTTATGGTTCTGGTGATTCGGGGAATCACCACCGGGTACCACACACGAGCCTCGTATCCCAGGTGTTGGTGAAATAACATAACAAAAGTAACTTGTCGAGAATTATATTTTTTATTAATGTTAGATAACTTGCCGAAATGTTTATCCGTGAATTGATATGATAAGCATATGAAAAACCCAGTCTTCCTAATGGGACAGAGACTGGCTATGCCAGTAGATCCAAAGGGGGGAGGCTGGCTATGTGACACCCAACAAACTCTGGTTAATAACTTTAACAAACACATAAGTCTACCTTAGTAAAACATTCATAAAACACATTTAACAGGGTTATTTGAGTCGGTTTACACACATGTCCATAGATTGGTGGAACACCGGTTAAAACGCACACACACGAGTCTTGAGTCCCGAGTCCCGATTCCTGAGTCCCGAGGGTTGGTGAAATAACATAAAAGTGTAAAGTGTCAGGTATTAAATGTTTACGATCATTATAAACCTTGCCGATATGTGTATACGTGAATTAATGCGTTAAATTAGCAATTAATGCATCGGAAAACCCAATCGCCCTAGTCGGGGCGACTGGCTTGCCAGTCACTAGGATCAGTGCCTACTAGCAATTACGCCATTAGGCGCGATTAGCAAAATAACAAAACGATACTTAAACAATAAGGATAAGGGTTATGTTCTAATATTGAAATAACCTAGTTAATGTTATTAGTTATATAAAAGAACAAATGATATAGGAAAACTAACATCGCTAGTTAGTTTTATATGGAAATGACCTTGGGGGTTAGTTGAGGTGCTATAGTTGCCAATGTGATGAACTTGATTTTTATTAATAAAAATTAATAAAACAATAACACAGATAAATGTGTGTTAGAAAAATACATCAGGAGAACACATGTCCTTCAACAAATAAACCCTAGACACAAGAACAAACTTGAATCCAAGCCAAATCAAGGGGTTTTTTCAGTGCATTGGCTAAAATTCGGATCATCCAAGTTTAACACACATCACGGTACCTTTTGAGGAGTGCACGCATAGTGTCCATCGCTTGAAAAGTACCAAAATGAGCGGAAGGAAGGTGCCGGGTCAGGAGTAGGCTGTGCCATGGGAGGAACCTCAGCAGGAGCTGGGTCCTAGGCTGGAATCGCCTCTGGATGAACGCCAGGGTCGTCAAGAGTACGAGGGGCATCATCCTCCATGTCATCATCGAAGACATGACGATCGGCAGGCTGGGGATACATATCCTTGTCAAAGTCGTCCATAATAAAGCCTACATTATCGTGTGGGTAGTTAGGCGACTCGTAAGGGATGGGGTTGGGATCAGCAGGAGAAACATGATGAGGGTCCTCCTTGGGGTGGCATCAACGAGGTAGTCCTCCTCTAAGTCGGATAGCAAAGTGAGGTAAACCGTAATCGCCATGATCCTGTCAAATGCATATGTATATGAATGAATATGAATGTCAGTAAATGAAATTCTATACCCGTGTGTAGTCATGGAGCACCTTAGGAACTGGAGAGGTGCAAGGCGAGGTAATGTGGTACTTTGTGAAAACGTTTCGAAAATGTTTTGTTTAGTTATAGTTGACTCAAAAGGAATCTTAGTTCGCTATAACCTTCTGCTCTGATACCAATCTGTCACACCCCGCCATGGCGGAAACACGAGGATGTGTGTTTTCAAGCACAAGGTTCGAGAAACACATAAGATGTAGTTTAAAATAGATATCATCAATGATGAATAAAGTCATACATAGTTAAAAAAATGTAACATTGTCTAGAAGTTAATGGACCAAAACCAAAAACATGACATGACCAACATTATTATATCTCAACTAATGTAGGTGATGATACCACGATGTGCACACTTGAACCACTCTCCCAAGGTCCTGCGCCTCACGATCAAATACCTGAAAACCATGCATAAAAGATTTGTCAACATGTTGTCGGTGAGTTCACAGGTGTTAATGCACTAAGTAAAGTGCTTGTGAAATTCGTTTATGACCAATCAAAAGCTAGCTAAGCGAATGATTATTGTGCAAACCATGAGTCCCATAATCTGTAGGATCGGTTTTAGACAAAGAAACGTTTAATCAACACGAGTCAAGATACATCAGGTGCGGAAACCCTAATGATCATGCAAAATGATATAAACTGTAATCAGAACACGTTAATTTCCATTTTCAAATATTTTCATTAATCTTAAACTGATAATAACGGTTACAGACGTGATACAATGAAAACACACACTTCAAGGTGTAAATGATCACACACTAGACACACACACAACTGACCAACTCTGTTAACTACCTCTAACCAACCCACATATATAAAAACAGTTTGGTTCGACCCATCATGGGTTTGAATCAAACCATTCGACCATTACAATGTTCAAATCAAAAGTATAAACATTCATTCGACCATAAATAAACTGGTTCAACCCTTCGATATCCCGAACCAATCTTCCAAAATTCACTTTAACTTTGAATCTTCGGCGTTTTCGTCTTTGACAATCCGAAAGCTACAGACACATATATGAAATATGTATCTACAAAATCCCCCTTGTCTGTAGCTCGGATTATTTGTTTTTGTTCTCTCTCTGCACAAACTTGAGTTTTTCTTTTGCCATCTCCTTCTTTCCTGCTTCTTTAACTAATATTGGCTTCTTCAACTTCAACGCATGTTTACCCAGCAACCCCTTATAATCACAATTTGCATGCACCTCGAATGCAAAGTAGAACTTCACAACTGCTTGAAATTTCCACGCCTGTTGAATATCAAGTGTATCAAAATGAATCGGCTTAAAGTAAGGTTTCTCAATATCATTCTTCGAGCAGTTTATCAGTCACATCGGATCAAAAATCCTCCATTTCATGCACAACTTCATCTTGTCTGCATTATCCATAACAATAACTGCTTCAGCCGCAACCTAATCATAATATCAAAATGTGAAATTCATGCTTATATCTTGTTCCATTGGCATAAGGGGAATCTTCTTCATACAAAATGGCGGCTTATAGCTCAAAGTCACATACGGTAGATTATTCGCCGGATTGATCTTCTTGTGAACTATGCGGTGTGGATATTGTGGCTTGAAAGTGCCCCCACTTGGTCAGGCTTTCTCATGTCATCTTGTCTGCCATATATTCCAACAATCCAGTAGCACCAACTAGCTTATGTCTACATACATCTTGTATGGCCCAGTCGGGAAGAGTCTTGATATCATGAAAATAGCTGAAATAAAGAATCCCTCGTTCCAACTTGATACCGAAACACCTAAGCTGAGGAAAGAACTTCCAAGCTATCGCTCATCCTTTGAAAACTTGATTATAATAGCAATAGAAATCTCTCTGAATTGGTGTCTTTGGTCTATTGTTTTCTTCTTCACGTAACCTTCTAAGATAGTTCAATAAAGCATCTGATTTCTTATTCACATCTTTTTTCTCACCTTCAGATAAAATCTCATCAACTTTTTTCTTTCCTTTATCGTCAGCCACTTTCTCAGCTTCTTTCAGGATAGATTCATCAACAAACGGGACGCTTGTATTGTCTTTCATGTTGTAATACTCAGGATATTCTTCAAGTGAAATATCCTCGATCTCTACTTCATGAAAGTCCACGTTTGAATCATCTGAATGTTTTACTGGTTCAACAACGGGTAGATTATGAATCTCTTTCTTCTAAATCAGTTCTTCAAGAGTCATACCAGCCTATTGTGCTATGCCTTCAAGAATCTCTCTTGCTATTTCGGTGCATACTTCACCATCTTCTAGTTCAGGTTCAGGATATTCAATACAGTACTTCATGTTGTCGTTTATGAAGATATCCCCGAATCTGGATGTGAATCTAGCTGAGACATATCCGCGCTTCAACATCTTCTTTAACCTCTCTTTGTCAACCTCAGACATCTGTTCTTTCCCACTATCAATTGGACCTGCTGATTTATCTTCTTTAGCCTTTTATCTATTCTCGTAGGAATAGTTCTCGATATCATCATCAATATCATCAAAATCAATCTATCCTTCAGCATCTTTATCCTTATCATCATTGTCACCATCATCATCAGGACCATCATCATCATCATCAATATCATCATCATCTTTTTCCTCATCATCATCCTCCTCTTCATCATCTTCTTCATCAGATTCCTTAGTACATTTCAGTTGAGGTGTTCTCTTTTTCCACCGCCATAATCCTTCTTTCATTGTTCACATTGGAAAGGTGTAACTTTACGTTTTCAAGTTGAAGACTCGTAACCTCTTCCTCCAACTTATCCTGTTTCTCCTTTGATTTGGCTATTAGCTTTAACATATCCTTCTCGTTCTCCTTCAATTGCTTGATCTCACTTTCGTGTTTTGTCAAAGCAGTGTTCTGATAATCAATTTTTTTTTCCAATCTAGCTATCTGGTGCTGCATCAGATTCAATGCATCATCAGATATTGTGATAGTAGGTTGTGAAACACCTTCGGGTTGTGGTTGGGATGATGATGAGGGTTTTTCAAAACTGTGTAATAGATAATTCAAAAACTTAGATACATCTAACAGGTTCTGCTGTATGGTTGATGCTGTGGTTTTCTTCTTAACAACTTTCACATCTTCAGTAACTCTTTGCTTCTTCTTTTGGGGTTCTTTGGCTGGGGATTTGCTACTTGTTAGTGGTGTTGAAGTTGTAGGAACCTTTTTGCCCTTCAATAGAATATCAAAATCTTTTTGTCTCTTAGATCTCTTTGTCTCCTTCTTGGACATGGACTTCAGACGTCCACGCTTAGTCGATTTAGGAGCAACAGGAGAACCAATCATATCATCGTCAGAATCCAAAATCAACTCCCCATTCTATTCAATATACTCTCTCTAAAGTTGTTCTGCAACAAACTCGTCAACAGGATTAACAGAAGCACCAGTGGTTGTGGTTTCTGTTTCTTTATCAGTATCCTTTGACACCCATTCCTCTTCTGTCTTAGTATCCTTATCAACTAACAAAGTCTTCTTCTTACCCTTCTTCTTAGCAACTGATGAGCTTTCAATCTCTTTACCCTTTTTCGATTTGGCACCCTTCCTAACCACTTGTCGTTTCACCTTCTCACCCTTTAACACCGGAACTATTGGTGAGTCTGAATCTCAATCACTTTCTTCATGTCTCCACCCATCTCTGCCCGGAGCCTTGAATCTAGGATTGATCAAGTGCCCAAATAACCTTCTAGTTGGTGGTTTTTCTTCTTTCCCTTTGTAAGTTGTCATCCGGTTTAATGTCATGGCATTCATTTGTTCTTGGTTAAGAATCCGTGTTGGATCTTTGACCAAGTTCGGATACTTGTCATCAAAAATCATTTGTAGGAATCTTGGGTACATAAGAAACTTGTCAGTCTTTGTTCCATCAAACACTTCTTTCATATGCTAAAATAACATCCCTGATATGTTGAATTCTTTGTTAAGGATTAGTGCTACCGCCATGGAACATGTGGTTTCACGTAGAACATCCCATCCTCCTCTAATCAGGGCAAAGATATGAATGATAACCTGAAGCAGGTATTTGAAAGCTAGACACACGTTAGACTTAAATAGTTGGCAATCTGTTATCTTTCCCAAATACTTCATTCTCAAGAAACATCCTCTTTGAATAATCCACGGTAACTTTGTCGGATCTGTCTAAGAATCATTCATTCTTAGAACACGCCTAAAATCGTCTTCAGAAACGAGCATCATGTTATCCTGCACTTTGTTGTGTATAACTGTCTTCCCATCAAAGAAGTCTAGTCTTCCATTCATCCAGAACTCTTCTTGATGATCTTTGTAAATGGTATGAGGTTGTGCAATAGCATACACAATCCGAGAACTCCTCAGATACTCGACAATCCCTCTGAACTCCTCATATTTATCACCAACTTCTCCAATATAAGCACAACAATTCTGTTTCTTCTTGAATTTGAGTTCTTTGATTTTTGCCATTTCTTTCTGTTCAAAACAATTACAAAAACACATTAGTTGGATAATCAAATTGGCATGTTGAAATTTTGGTCATTCTGATATTTCATTCGACCTATCGGGTGGTCTAAACAAATTTAAAAGGCACAAATCATCAATGAAAATATTCATTCGATCCTATTTTTGTTCGAAAGAAACTGTCAAAAATTTGAATTTCCAATTTGTTGATTCTGCTTGTTTTGTCCATGATTCTTATTGCATTTTGTTCTAAAACCACCGAATAACAATCCTCAATCATCAATTTTATCAATAAAAACCTTAATCGATTGTTTTCATCAAAATTAGGGTTCTAAAAGATCAAACAGTTAATTAATCAAGTTAAATCCCTAATTTTGGTATATTCTCCCCCTAAAACTATCGATTAGGTGATGACTATGTTCAAAACAAGTTTAAGTTCATCAAAAATTGTCCAATTAATTAGTCTAGGGTTCGGTCTGTAAAACCCAATTTATGAATGATTTATCAAACAAAATCACTTGAAAATCCACCATCATGTACCTGTGAATACAAGGAACAAGATTACAATGTCTGAAAATCAAAATCGGAATGTCTGGTTGAGAGATTAGTGGTTAGGAACAGTGCAGTCAAATGAAAATATGGGGTTTGAATGAACAAGGTGGGTTTATATAATGAAACCGGTTCGACCATATGTGAGGTCGAATTAAAGAATAGAAAGTTCATTCGAACCAATAAAGGTTCGAATGTGTTTGGAAAACCAAAAGAACTTTCGTTCGGCCCACTTTTGAGCACGAATCAATTTCCAAAAGTTTTCATTCGACCTAACGAAAGGGCGAATATAAATTTTGAAATTTAGTTTTTCACCAAAATGTCTAATTCGATCCACATTTTGTCATTTTTCAAACATTTAACCTTCAAACATTCCAAGCATTTGATTTCAGAGATACAAAACTCTGATTGGTTTGTCAAACTCCAGAAAATGATCATCCTCCAACATCGGTTATCGAAAATAAAGCAGAAATGTAAAATCTTTTGGATATTCTGAAATTTATGCTAAAACACACCAAAAATCTTTTTGAGTAGCGAACAATATATCTGGTCGGGAGGCGGTTAAATACATAAATAATCCAACGATGGCTCGGTAAATGTAGTGGTCAATAAGCTCTCCCTTAGCATCAACTCTAATCCCATGATTAAGTTGTATCGGAGTGGCAATCGGTGTAGAATCCTCATTAGGATACCATAAACCGCATGATAGACAACTCTTCAGATAACATAGGATTCGTTTAACTGCCATGAGGTGAGATTATTTCGGCTTCAACTGGTAACGTGCACAGAGGAAAGTAGCGAACATTATATCTGGTCAGGAGGCAGTTAAATACATAAATGATCCAACGATGGCTCGGTAAATGTAGGGGTCAATAAGCTCTCCCTTAGCATCAACTCCAATCCTGTGATTAAGTTATATGTGAGTGGCAATCGGTGTAGAATCCTCCCTCTGGAATCGGCTCAATCGGTGTAGAATCCTCCGTTTGAACATTCACGTTTTCTGCTGAATCCATATCATTACCCGCATTTGAAGTAGACGATACATCTGTTGATATAGACGGATTTGGGTTCACTGTAGGTGATACTGTATGCTGATTCAAGACTGCTTCACTTGTAACTTCATCATCATCTTCTGACTTAGAAGAATCGAACGTATCAGAAACATCTTGAAACACTTCTTCTTCTGTTGATGTAGTGACAGGAGCATTGGTATCATTAGAAACTGCTGCAGGAGGAGTTACGATGATCGGACGCACAAATGGTGAAGTGATTGTGTTCTCACACTCGTAATATAAACGTAAACAGCCTTTTCAACCAAGCTTTTTAGATTGAATGACTTAGAGAGTTCTTTGTAGTCAAACATCCAACTGGTTCCTACGCCGAGAGCATTTTTAGTGTGTCGTTGAACATCCACATTCGAGCACTCTTCAACACATTTAGTTCTTTTGTTGAAAACACACTTATTTGGAGTCACGTATCCAACAAAATAACCTTCTTCTGCTTTCGCTCCAAACTTCTCATTAGGATTAAGCATCATACACGGCGCCCCAAATGGTTTTAAAAACTCTAAATTCGGCTTTCATCTGTTGAGTAGCTCATAAGAAGTCTTTGCGAACTTCTTCATTGTCAATACCTGATTCAGTGTATAACAAGCTGCATGAATAGCTTCATTCCAGAAAATAACCGAAAGATTAGAATACTCAAGCATTGTTCTTGCCGCTTCTATTAGAGTCATGTTCTTTCTTTTCTGCAACACTATTCTGTTGTGGAGTGTATGGTGCAGTGTATTCATGATGAATTTCCTTCTCTTCACACAATGCATCCATCGATGAATGCTTAAACTTCGTCTTGTGGTCACTTCTAATTCTTTAGATCTTTAAACCATAGATATTATCATAACAGGTAAACAGAATCTTCAGATTGTTGAACGTTTCGCTCTTTTGTTACATGCACATCATCCACGAGAATCTTGAATAATCATCAGTCACCACAAGACAATGTAAATCTCCGTTGATGCTTTTGCGCTTCACAGGTCCAAAGAGGTCAATTTGTAAATATTTAAGCGGGATGCTCATAGAGTTTACTTTCTTAGGTCTGTGGGAATGTTTGTGTTGTTTTCCCTTATTACATGAAACACACTTATCATTCAAATGAAAATGTTTCACATTCATGCCTTCAACTAAACCATTCTTCTTAAGATTATTCATTTTTCTCAAATTAATATGGCCCATTCTTCTATGCCACATGATCGATTCTTTTTATATAGCCTTTGATAAGAAACACGTAACTTGGCCCTGTGTTGTTGTCGCCTTGCTCATGTGAAGAATATTCAAATTGTTTACTCTCGGAGCTTTCAACATTATCCACTCTTTTGGTATTTCAAAACTAGGCTTCAGGATGTAACACGATTTGTCATCAAAGTGAACAGAGAACTTCTTATCACATATTTGCGACACACTCAAAAGATTATAATTGATTTGCTTCACATAAGATATTTTTTCAAAACTCAATATCCCATTACAAACACTTCCCTCCATCGTAACATAACCTTCTTTGTTACCGACAAACGCAACATAATCTCCATTGATGTTTTTAATGTTGAAAAAGAGCAGCATGGCCCCTGTCATGTGCCCGGAAGCTCCATTGTCAACAATCCAAAGACTGCTAACAGGGCCAGCTGGAACTCCCTGCACCATAAAAGAAAATGGTTAATTCATTTGAGTGACCCAAGCCTTTGTGGTCTTGGGTCTTGAAGTATCAGCATTTGAAACAACATTTTTCTTTTAATCAATCGGTTTTTTCAAAACTTTCGTTTCAAGAACAACTTCCACCGATTATTTTGAAGTTGAGGTAGAACCACTCAAAGAACCCTTAGGTGACCAAGTTTGCTTAGGTTATTTCAAGATTCTAATTTGTGTTTAGAGGTTTAGTTTTAACATTTTCATTTTTCTTAGAAACGAATTTTGGAAGAGCATTCTTAGTAACCTTCTCTGATTTAACAGACGAAGGTCCAGCAACCAAATTAGCAGGTGATTTGGGATAAACGTTTTGCTTATCGTCGGCTGTATTCACCATCGGTTTCTGCAATTGCTTTCCCATGGTAATTCGGTTGCGATTGTCATAAACAATCAGTTGTTTTCCTCTTGGTGGATAAAACTGCTTTTGAGGATAAACAACATTCGAATTCCTATGTTTCTGTCTAACCTCAACCTCATGCCTCTTTTGTCTGACATATGGGTAGTGGGCAAGTAAATTTCCTCTCTCCCCACATTTGAAACAGGCACGATACTCTTCAAATTTTTGTTTGTCATGATAATTGGCAAATGTGTTAACCGGGCATTGGTCATCAATACACTTACGCCTTAAACTCTTAGGAGCGGGCTCTAGTGAGTAAGCCTGTTTCACAAATGAATTAACACGATTCACTGGTTTCACAAATCTGTTACATGAACTTTGTCATTCTTTGATTCATGAACATCCAGCTTTCTGATTAGTTATGGCGGAAAATAATTTGTTCTTTCTGATTTTGGAAACCAAATTGTGCTTTCTTGCCAGATTTTAGCAATTTTTGAATAGTTCATAAACTGAATTGGATACTCAGAATCAGCAAATATCTGATTGGATCCTTGCATCCGATAGAATATTTTCACTGGTTAGTCATCTATTTCATTCTCATCATTTTTCTTTTCTGAAGATGTAGGGTTAGTTTTAGCCTTAGGAGTACGTTGAACCTTGGGTGCCGGATCGCACTCAATGTGATTTTCCGAAGGAATATCATCATTCTTTATAGGTTCATCTTCCTCAAAATCAGATTCATCATTAGAAACTGCTACCACATTCTCGTTGTTCACACCCAGTACCGATCTCACATCGGAATGGGGATTGCCCACACTAGAGGTGTTTGATTCGTTTTCCGACGTGAAATCAAAATTATCTGAACTCTCTGATTTCACAACATCAAGGTTCTGGTTTTCAAAAAATACCGAAGACGGAATAGATTTGTAACTGATACTGGTTGGAACACCTTCCTTGTTTGGCACATCCACAATGTGGTCCAAAACATATGCCACATTGAGGTAACTTTCCAAATTCTTGTTCATTTTCTCATATAAACATCTGACCTTGGCCATTTCGAGCTTTGTATCTTCAATTTCATTAATGTAATTGTTAATGGCAATTTGTTTGTTTGAAAGAGTTTTGGTTAATTCAGAAACATCCTTTTTGTAGTTATCAAGTGTTTGGTTCAAAGCTCTTTAATTTTTCCTATAACTTTTAACAATTGTTCTCGCACTGGCCAATTCAGATTTGAGACTCGGAATATGCTCTTCTGATCTATCACATCTTCCTAATATGGTCAGACAATCTTTACATTTAGGAAGTTGATCAGAACTTACCAGGGTAGTAGAGTCTATCATTGCCATTAAAGCAAAGAGTGCTTCCTTTCCAAACAAGAACTTTGAGTAGTCAACTTTGGTAAGAGAATCATCGACCATACATGACTTTTTACTGATAATGTATGTGCGTGAAAGGATCGTATAATAAAAAAGAATGATCAAACAAGTTAGTTTTAGGTGCGGAATCCCTAAAACTATCACAAAATAATAGTCAAACAGATCAAAACAAGTAAATCATCATTTTCAAAAGCTTTTCATTAATTAACAACTCGATTACACGTTGAAAGATCAATACAAACAGGGTGAGAACGTGAAAAGAGCTAAACAAAACACTAGAGAGAATATCAGAAAGTGGAGGGAATAATAATGACAAAAAGTTACATTAAAAAATCAAGCTTGTCTATTTATAAACTGCACATTCGCCCATTTTGTTCATGCGAATGTGCAGGTTCGCCCAAACAGTCTGGTCGAACCAAGCTACACAATAAACTATATTCACATTCGACCACAGCTTCTTCCTTTGCACCTTTTGTTCTTCCTTCGTACCTTCTAAAAGTCTCCTTCGCACCTACAAAAACACTCCTTCGCAACAACGACATTCACCAAAATAAGTTTGTTGTTCAATCCGAAGAACTAGTCGCACAATTGCATCTACAAACTCCCCCTCGACTATTGCTTGGATTGCTGTCGACGTTGTTCGTCCATTCTAATGTTCATCAGTTTGATATGACGTTGAATCTTCTGTTCTTTCGTCAAAACCGGTTCCTGAAATTGCTTTTGCTTCGGCTTTTTAAATTCAGGCACCTTTTGCTTCTCAACAAACTTTCCGAGCTTCTCGCCATAGTCACAACCAGCATTAATGTCATATGCAAAGCACAGAAATACCACACGTTGGTACTTTCCTGCTTGCTCAGCACCCTTCACATCAGAATAGATCGGATTGTAAAACAACATTATTATATCCTCATGTGAACAGTTTATTAACCACATGGGATCAAAAATGTGTATTTTCTTGTAGTTCTTCTCTCCGTCTTTCAATACAATCACAGCCTCTGCAATCTTCCAATCGTAATACCACCAGATGAAATCTTTGGTGAAGTGTTGTGGGATTGGCAACAAAGGAATCTTTTTCAACACTCGCGGTGGTTTGTACTTTAACGTCACCTTGGGAATACCTGTAATCTGATCAATATCCTTTTTGTGAACAATTCGCTTTGGATATTGTGGTTCAAACAAATCCCACTTGGTTCGGCTTTCTCTCGTCATCTTTTCAGCAAAATAGGTAATCTGACTATTTGACGCTCCCGTTAAACGGTGACGACAAATATCACGGATTGCCCAATAGGGAAGAGA
The DNA here is from genome assembly GCA_028751855.1 of Ambrosia trifida. Taxonomy (NCBI): domain Eukaryota; kingdom Viridiplantae; phylum Streptophyta; class Magnoliopsida; order Asterales; family Asteraceae; genus Ambrosia; species Ambrosia trifida. The sequence continues at coordinate 148,636,195 of CM054122.1, read as the reverse complement.
CTTCAAATGATGAAACTTATCGAAATATAAGATACCCTTCTCCCACTTCACTGCAATACATCTCAATTCTTTAACAAACTTCCAGGCCAATGCACGACCTTTAAAAATACCACTATGAAGTTTGTAAAAGCTTCCTTGAATTTCAGCTTTCGGACGGTTGTTTTCTTTCTCTTTCAACTTCTTCAAGAATTCCTTCAAACTCTCCGACTGCTCGAACCGTGGTTTGTCATGCCCTTTGAAAATTTCATCTTCAAATGCTTTACTCTTTTCTTTCGCTAGTTTCTCGGCTTGGTTTAGCAATTCATCTGAGAATCCAGGAAATCCACAATCTTGATTAGTCTTGAAGTATTGTGGATACTCCTCACTCGTTATGTCTTCCATTTCAACATCCTCAAAAGCAGGAACATCACGGTCATCAGAATGATTCCCGGCTTCCTTCTCAGGTATCTTTGGAATGAAATTATCTGCAAGCAACTCTTCCAAAGTCTTTCCCACCTGTTTAGCTAAACCCTCAAGTATCTCTTTTGAAATCGCCGCCAAAACCTCTCCATCTTCAAGATCAGGGTCATCAAACTCCAACTCAAATAGTTTATTGCTCGACTCGAATATCTCTGGAAATCTGCTTGTCATGTCAATCGTCCAGACTCGATCTGTGAGCATCTGGCGATACATGTTCTTGTCGTCTTCAGATAACGACTGCAGTTTCTCATTCCAGAAGATATCGTCATCCACATTTTCTCCAGGAGTCTTAGAGCTCGAATCTCCACCCTTACTTGTATCACGCTTTTCATATGTAAACTTGTCAGCGTTATCATCATCATCATCATCATCATCATCATCACTACTATCGAAAGCAGAGCTGTTTCCATCACTCGATCCACCATCTGAACCTCCATCATCTTTCTTCTTCTTCTTAGTATCATTTCCTGCATCTTCATCAAGTTCTTCATCTTCTTCTTCTTCGTCAGATGGTTCAAAATCGACCTGTTCTTCTTCTCTTTCCTTATATTCTTCACCAGCTTGAAGTTGAGGAGCTCGAGAGTACAAGTCTTTGATCAAATTATCCATATTCTTGTTACTCTTCTTCAGCTGTTTGTTCTCCTCCTTCAAAACGATAATCCTTCTGGTGTTTCGTTGCTCGTGCTTCAGCAACTTCTTATTCTCTCTTTCCAATCTCTTGATAGTTTTCTTCAAAACTTCATTATCATCATGTGATGTGACTACGACCTCCAACATCTTTTGATCATTTGTCTTAAATTGCTCGATCTCAGTTTGTTGTTTGTTGATTATATTCATCATCTCAGACAATCTCTGATTCACAGCACTCATAATATCACTATCCACCGAAACTTTCTTCTTCATAGGTGGTTCAACAACATCAGGCAGTTTGCCTTTTCTAATCTTCTTGAGCACATTATCCAATGCTTCGTTAAACTGATCAACAGGTATTTCTTCACTCTGTTGTGTGCTCGATGTTGTCGCGGTCTTTTGTTTCTTCTATGCTGGTGCAGTAACCGGTGACTTAGAACCAGAAGCCGGTGGTAGTTTCTTACCAGCTATCAGCGATTCAATCTCCTTCTTTCTCTTGATACTTGGTTTCTCCTGTTTCTTCTTCTTTGACTTAGCAGCTTGTACATGAGAACCAGTAAAAGCTTCATCTATGTTCATAATCAATTCATCTTCATCAACAGGAATAGGTCTCTTATTCCCTTGATCTTCAACATTCTGACTAGTAGACACACCAGCCTCAGTGGCCTTGGGCGTGGCGGTCTTTACTGTCTCAGCATCTGAATCCCAACGTTCGTCTTCCTGCGTCTCTTCAGAATCAACTGACGCCTCATCAACTAGATGTAAACCTTTCTTCGCCATACTCTTATGTCTTCTTGGTGTGCTTTTCTTCTTTTCAGGTTCAGTCGCAACCTCTAACCTTATCTCCTTCTTCTTAATCTTTCCACTTTTTGCACCGACATTCACAACCTGTCTTTTGCGCTTCGCATCAGGATCAACAGGATGTAATGGGTTATCAGGATCAGAATCACTGTTCGCATGTCTCACAAGCCCTTCACCTAGATCTGTATAATCAACTCTTGCTAGATGTCCAAATAAATGCCTTACTGGTGGACGTTCATCAACTGACAATCCCTTGTACGCCTTCATCCTAGCAAGTGTATTAAGCGACATATGTTCCTGAACAACTATGTGCTTAGGATCTCTTTTCAACTCCTTATACTTGTTGTCAAACACCATTTGGAGGAAACGAGGATACAATAGAAACTTCAGATTCCTCGTGCCATTCACAGGCTCTAGTAAATGATTCATCAGCATGCCTGAAACATTGAACGGTTTGTTCAACACCAGGGCTACCATCATGGAGCTGATACTCTTTCGCATCAAGTCATATCCTCCAGCTGCAGATCCGAAGACATGAATCAAAACGTGTGCCAGATATTTGAATTGAGGGCACAGTTTTCCTTTGTGCAATGAACCGTCAGTGATTGGTCCATTGTATTTCATTCTTAAGAAACACTTTCGCTGATCCATGAAATTGAACTCCTTAGGATCTGTCGGCTCATCATCTAAGTTCAACGCTTCTCTCAGATCCTCCTCGCAAACAATAACTCTTTGCCCTTGAATCTTGCTCGTCAAACATGACTCGCATTTCCAAAAATCAAGCTTTGCTCCCGACCAGAATTCTTGCATCATATCTCTGTAGATAATCGTTGGTGTAGCAATAGCATCTATCACCCTGCATCTCTTCAAGAACTCTATGATTCCGATAAACTCTCTGTGCTTTTTAACCTCTCCGAGATACGCACAGCAGTTATGCGCATTCTCGAAGGCTAAAAGCTCTTCAGAAACAGTCTTGGCAGGCTGTGAGGATGATCCAGCTTGTTCCGTCGTCTTCTCCTGTTCGGACATCGTTAAATCTGCAAAACAAACAAAGACACATGTTAAAAATCGACAAAAATTCAAACTTTGAAAATTTTGGTAAATAACCTTCTCATTCGCCCAAACGGGGGTACGAATGGGAAATAACAAGGTACGAATGAGAAAGATTGATGGTACGAATGAGAAAGATTGATGGTACGAATGTATTGATTTTGATAAAAAGTTTCATTCGTCCAAACATTCTACATTCGACCGTTTGGTTATCTCCTTCGCCCATTCGAAATGGTCGAAGGTGACTGTTCTTATTTTGAATTTTCAATTTTGAATTTAAAGAATTCTGATCATGTTCTTTTGATTGATATTGCTCCTAACAATGCCGATTAACTATTCTATACAAGCAGATTCATCAATTATACATTGTATTTGTGTTTTCAATTAAAACTAGGGTTCAAACCATAACAGATGATCAATTGATCAAACTGTTGGTTTTGAATCCATGGTTTTTGGTAATTCTCCCCCTAAAACACACATACAATGAATCCTAATCATGTAATTATCACAATGATGTTGATTATAAGCAGTTTTAGTATGTTAGGGCTCGAAACAGAAAACAGGGATTAAATCCTTCAATCCTGATTGTTAACCTGTATAAGATGGTGCAAAATGATCAGTAGAAAGAGACGATCACAATGGTAAGGATCAAAATATCAAAGCAACAAGGTGAGGTTAAGATGAAAATTCTGAAAAAAATTTGAATGGGGTTCGAATGAGACAGAAAGGTATATATAGACATACTCCTTCGCCCATTCTATACGTACGAAAGAGAAACTTTTGTCTCCTTCGACCCTAGTGAAAGGTTCGAATGAGCCAAAAGGGTTCAAATGAAACTTGTGTTCAAGAACACTCTCCTTCGCCCGTTTAAAACATTCGAAGGAACATGAAAAATCCCACATTCGACCAACCGAATGGGCGAATGAAAATTGGGATTTTTGAAAAATTTTCCAAATCTCAAATACGAGTCCCGGTCCAATTATTTTCCAACTTTTAAGCATCCAACAATCATATTTTCACATTTAAAAAGTTACAAAGCTCAAATGGTGTTACAAGGTTTAGAAAATCGACATCAACCACCATCAGTTATCAAAAATAAGATGGAAATGAAAAATCTTTTTGGATTTTCTAAAGTTTATGCTAAAACACACCTAAAATCTTTTGAGTGTTGTAATTTTTGATGAGAAAATAAAATGCAGAAATGTAAATGAAAAACTGTAAATGTTTTCAGGATTTCCGGTAAAGGGATCATATCAGTTATTGAGAAATCTGATCACACCGTTGATCTTTTTGAATTATTATCATTAAAGACAATGTGTGATCTGGAAACTGCTGATATTATGATCCACATAAACTCACATGCAGACTTTTGTGCACTGCTTTAAACTGATACTGATATTTATAGTATAAACGCAATTGTCTGTGGTTCCCACGTACACGACATACTCCCGTATCAAGAAGTAAATGCACAAAGACTCATTGTAAAGCGTGATTATGCTTTCGTCGTCTGTAATTGTACAAGGTATAATGCACAGAGGTATACAGGTCAGCAAATTAATGCAGCAAAGTAACATATGCACTATACCAGGTTGAGGACTGATATTAATCATGATTTGCATCAGTGATTAATACGATGTAATAGATAATCTTTGATCATCATATAACATGGAAAGTTCCTCAATTCGGTAACTTTAGGATTTGGCATAAAGCTCTTTTATAAAGACACCCTGTCTGATCTAGGTCCGTAATGACTTACAGCAGAAGATCAGAGAGGCTATCCCCAGACAACTAATAACATAACGACCCTAAACCTCCGAGTTTTGTACAAATACCCTATCAAACGAGATTACGGTACTAAGACCATATGCCCATGAGGAGTTCATCCACACAAAAATTTGTTTGATATGTATGTATCAGGAACGCAGTAATAGGTCTACGAAGCCTATCAGCACATCGCACAGACTCAGACACACGCCCTATATAGCAGTACATTACTTAGAATGTGTCAGATCTCCACTGATGTACTATCATTTCCCTTTATACTCCAGGAAATCATTTTTGATTTTTCTGTTTTTTATAAATTTTTGAATTTACTGTTCCTAAGGATAAGCTGGAGCATTTCAAATATGTGACTGCCCAGATATCGTTTGTTCACAAAAATCTGACGGCATTAATCTAAGGGAAGAAGATATAGCAGTCAGCAAAGAAATTTTCTAATTTTTTATGGATTTTGAAATTTTTCAATGTTTTTGGATTTTTGAAATGTTTCTGAAAAGCAGTAAAAATGTAAACTAAAAAGTGATAGACTGAGGTGGTGATCAGTCCTATTTTTCTTTAATACCATTAGCTTTCAAAAGATAATCAAATCTGGATTTGTCAAAAGCTTTGGTAAAAAGATCTGCGCGTTGGTAATCAGTGTGGATTTTGACCATATCGATCAACTCTTTAGCATAACAATCACGGATAAAATGATATTTAATCCGGATATGTTTAGCCTTTGAGTGATTTACTAAGTCTTTTGTTAATGCGATTGCGGCCACATTATCACAGTAAATAGGGGTTTTAAGAAATTGCAAACCGTAATCCACCATCTGTTGTTGGATCCAAAGAACCTGTGAGCAGCAACTCGATGCTGAAACGTATTCTGCTTCACATGTGGATAGTGCAACTGCGGTTTGTTTCTTGCATTGCCAGGTCACGAGCCTGCTACCCATAAACTGACATCCAGCCGTTGTGGATTTGCTGTCTTTGTCACAGCCGCCCCAATCTGCATCACTAAAAGCGATTAGGTCAAAATTATCATCATGAGGGTACCAAAGTCCTTTCGATGGACAACCCTTCAGATATCTAAGGATACGCTTGACAGCTGCAAGATGACTCTGTTTCGACTTCGATTGATATCGTGCACAAAGACATGTCGCAAACATTATATCAGGTCTAGACGCTGTGAGATACATCAGAGATCCGACGATTGCTCTGTATGTAAATGGATCAGTCAGCTCCCCCTTAAGGTCAACTCCAATCCCGTGATTAGGTTGTATCGGGGTATCCATCGGCTTCGAATCATCCATCTGGAATCGGCTCAAGACTTCATAAACGTATTTCGTCTGGTGAATAAAGATCCCCGTTGGTCTTTGCTCCACCTGCAAGCCTAGGAAAAACTGCATTTCTCCCATTGCGCTCATTTCGAACTTTTCTTGCATAACTTTTTCAAATTCCCTGCATAGAAGTTCGTTAGTTGACCCGAAAATAATATCATCAACATAAATTTGTACAAGAAGCAAGTCATCTCCTGCTCGTTTCGTGAACAGTGTGCAGTCTACCAGTCCACGCTTGAATCCTTTCGAGAGAAGATACGTGCTCAGCTCCTCATACCATTGTCTCGGAGCCTAGTGCAACCCGTAGAGAGCTTTGTTTAACACATAAACCTTATCCCGGTGAATAGGGTCCTCAAAGCCTGGCGGTTGACCTACGTAAACTTCCTCTTTGACCACACCGTAAAGAAATGCGCTCTTTACATCCATCTGATACACCTTGAATTTCTTCCATGATGCAAACGCTAGGAACATTCGGATAGCTTCCAAGCGTGCAACCGGTGCATAGATTTCATTATAGTCGATTCCCTCTACTTGATGAAAACCTTGAACGACCAACCGAGCTTTGTTTCTCACAATGACTCTTCTATCATCCTTCTTACACTTAAACACCCATTTGGTTCCAATTTTCTTTCTTCCCAGGGGCAAATCTGTCAGTGTCCATACACCGAGTTTCTGAAATTGTAACAACTCTTCCTGCATTGCTTCCACCCAAGCATCATCCAAAAGAGCTTCCTTGTACGTCCGCGGTTCGACCTGCGAAACATAACAAGCGAAAGACCAGTCATTTTGAAAACCAGATTTCTGTATTTTGGCATATAAAGCAAGATTGCCAATACTTTCTGGTGCTTGAGCATTTCTCAACTGCCCTCTTGTCATCACGCTGCTACCAGGATCACCAATAACCTATTCAAGTGGGTGTATCCGATGTATCCGAGATTCCGGATAATCAGGTACTTGTACTCCCGTTTGAGTAGTCAAATTCTCCGTAGAAACCAGATCATTACCCACATTCGATGTTGAAGCATCATTAGTAGTTGGGTTCACTGGTGGTGTCACTGTAGCATTGTCCAGAATAGCTTCACTTGTTGCATCATCGTCTTCATCTTCTGAATCAGATGAATTAAGCGTTGTAGAAGCTTCTTGGAACACCTCTTCTTCCATCACAGGAGCAGTGGTATCATTATAAGCTGCTTGGGGGTTTACAGTGATCGGACGCACTAACGGTGAAGTTACGGCGTTTTCGACCTCGTAATATAAGCGAAGTACTGCTTCTTCAACCATGCTATCTAGATTGAATGATTCAAAGAAGTCTTTGTAATCAAACATCCAATCTGGTCCTCCACCCTGTACATTTTGTCTGTATCTTTGTACTTCGACGTTAGCCCACTCCTCGACTTTTCTAGTTCTTTTGTTGAATACCCGTTTTAGTGGGGTTGCATATCCAACAAAATAACCTTCTTCAGCCTTTGGTGCGAACTTCTCCGAAGGATTCAGCATTGTACACGGGGCACCAAATGGTTCTAGATACTCCAGATTCGGCTTGCGTCGGTTCAACAGCTCATAAGAAGTTTTGCCAAACTTCTTCACTGTTAAAACACGATTTAAAGTATAACATGCTGCGTAAATAGCTTCGTTCCAGAACATGACTGGAAAATTTGAATCCGCAAGCATAGTTCCCGCCGTCTCGATAAGAGTCCCGTTCTTTCTTTCTGCGGCACCGTTCTGCTGGGGTGTATACGGAGCGCTATATTCATGATGAATTCCCTTGTTTGCACAAAGATCCTCCATCTGAGCGTTTTTGAACTCCGTCCCATTGTCACTCCGGATTCGTTTGATCTTCAGACCATATAAATTCTCCAGACGTGTAAACAGAACCTTCAGGTTATCAAAAGTGTCGCTTTTCTGATGCAAGCACATGACCCATGAAAATCTAGAATAATCGTCAGTCACCACAAGACAGTACAACTCCCCGGCATGACTTTTACGTCTGATTGGACCGAATAAATCCATGTGCAAACGCTCAAGCGGCGGTTCAACGGAATTGACTTTCTTTGGTCTATGGGACTGTTTGTGCTGCTTTCCCTTTTTGCAACTAACACACTTGTCATTCAAATGGAAATGTTTCACATTAACTCCCGTGACAAGTTTATTCTTCACTAACTGGTTCATCTTTCGCAAATGAATGTGTCCCATTCTCCTGTGCCACATAATAGATTCTTTTTCTGTAGCCTTAGAGAGGAAACACGTGACTTGGCCATGGGTGGTCATTGCTTTGGACATATCGAGAATATACAAATTGTTTACTCTCGGTGCCTTTAGCATCACCCACTCTTTCGGAAGTTCAAACCCAGGTTTCAAGATATAGCAAGATTTGTCGTCAAAATACACAGAAAATTGTTTATCACAGATTTGACTAACACTGAGCAGATTGTAATCTATCTGTTTCACGTACGATATCCGCTCAAATGTCACGACCCCATTGCTTACACTACCCTCCATCGTAATGTAGCCTCCTTTATTTCCAGCAAACGCTACATAACCTCCGTTTATGTTTTTGATATCAAAGAGTAGCGTGAGGTCCCCTGTCATGTGACCAGAAGCTCCACTGTCAACAATCCATAGGCTGCTAACACGGCCAGCTGGAGCTCCCGGTTTAGGAGGTTCTGTCATTGCCATCAAAGCGAAGTGAGCTTCCTTCCCTGCAAAGAATTTAGAGTAGTCAATCTTGGTGCACGCATCATCCACCATGCATGACTTGCGGGTCATAAGGAAATCAGCTTCAGCTAGCAATTGATCAATGTCGTCATCTAGTGAATTCACACTAGCTTCCGAATCAGAATCAGTCTCCATATCCGAATAAGCAGAATCATAGTGCTCTCCAACATCCGTGACAGAATCAAGAATCATACCAGATTTCTTGTTTTCACTCTCAGCAATCACATCCTCATTCACTTCCTCAATTTTCAACTCCGACACTTTCTTAATCACAACCTCCTCTTCAATCTCCTCATTCTCATCCAAACTCATCTTCTGTGCTACACAAGCCACGTTTCCAGCAGTAAGCTCCTCCACCCCCAATTGCATACCCGTCCAATCAAAACCTTCATCTTTCTGAATCACAAGTGCTTGGTTTTGATTGTCAGTTTGGTTTTGGTTTTGATTGTTAGGTGTAGAGGTAGGAACAATGGTTCTGTTTGGATTTTGTTGAGGTTGGTTTTGAGTTGTGGGTTGTCTAGTGTTGGTATTTTGTTGACGGTTCTGGTAATTGTTTTGAGGTTGAAAGCTTGAGATGTTGGGACTGTTGTATGAAACTTGATGTGTGGTTTTGGTTTTGTCTGTTTTGGTAGGTTGAATTTAACAGGTTTCGATTACCTTGCTATGCAGGCTGTGTACACTCTCTTTTAAAATGACCCTTCTCACCACAATTGAAACATGTAACTTTGGCTTTATTGAAGCCGTATGTGGTGTTGGGAGAAGTTGAAAGGTCAGTTCTTCCAGTCTTCTGAATAAAGTCAGTGGCTCTCCTCATTATGCTTGCAAAAGCCCACTGAATGTCCATAAGCTCCATCTCTTCTTTATCGATTTGTGCGTAGTCCTCATTGGTGAGATTGTTGTTTCCAATCTGACTCGCAACCAAACCGTTGTAAGATGCAACCATAGCAGATAGTAGAGCAACATGCTGTTGAGCAATTTCAACAGTCACATTGTTAAGATTCGAGGTCTCTAACACAATCGGACTTTGATTTGATTGTGCTTGAGTAATCTGCATCTGATTCATGTGAGGAGTATATTGTTGTTGGTGTTGAGATTGACTTGCTGTGTAGCAGGCAGCTTGTTGTAATGGTGAAAAAGATGGAATAAAGTTTGGTGTTTGATATGATTGTGGTGGGTATGATGGTGTGTCAGATGAGTTTGGGCAAGATAGTTGATTGGTGGTTTTGTGGGTTCAACAACATTGGATACACATGCAATGTGAGTAGCAACATTTGAAGTAGTACTTGAAGTAGAAAGAGAGTTAGATGTACCACTCACATACAGATCTGGATTCTGTGGAATCTGAGCTCTCTTGGCTTTCCTCTTCTCCTCCATTTCTTTGTTTTCCAGCTTTTGAATGAACTCGTTGATAGTCCAATACTAGTATGCATCCTTTTCCTTCAACACTTCAATGTGTTGGTTCCAGTATGGTGGTAAAGCGTCAGCAAATTTATCCACCAATTCTGACATCGGTATGCTGATCTCATAGCTCGACAGTTCTGTGAGCAAATGGCAATACCGTGGAACCAACTCTTTTAGGGTCTCATTGCCCATGTAGCTAAAGTTCTCAAATTCCTTCCGAAGCTCTTCCATTCTCAGCTTCCTTGTCTTCTCATTACCATCATGTTGATTTCTCAGCATATCCCATAATTGTTTGGATGTGGTACACGATCCAAACTGATGCAGCAAATCAGTGTTGATCGCCTGAGATAGCTGAGAAAATGCCTTCTTCTCTATCGCAAACCTCTTTTTCTCATCATCTGCCAAATTCTCCAAAGGTATCGGTTCTCCAGTATTCTCCAGAATAGGAGCAACATAACCCTTAACTATCATCTGCCATGCCTCGGCTCCCTCAAGTCCTTGTCCCTCAACATGGATCTTGAACTTCGTCTTCCATGTGTTGTACTCCTTCATGTCCATTAGCTTTGGTGGACGATTGCCGCTTCCTGTGGATAGGTCATGAATAAGTGTGGATATGGCGTTGGTCGTCTGCGAATGAACTGCAGCTGCTACTACTCCCCAATAGTTGTCAATAGGTTGTTGTAATGGTTGAACAACTTGTTGAGGAGCCGAACTAGTCATAGCCATGTAATTTATTGGCTGAGATGGTGGACTAGTCATCTGGGCTGCAACCGACCATGGATCTTGTGTTGTCTGCTGTTGTGGTGCTTGAGTAGGTCTTGGCGTTGTTGGGAAGTTCCACATCTTGACCTGCAAACGTTTAAACACGAAAAGATTAGAAATGTTTTAAATCAGGATACTCTTTCGTATTATCGAACGTGCGAATGAGAAATAATCTTCTCCTTCGACCGTTTTGAATGATACGAATGTGGACTGAAATCACAAAATCTCTTTCGACCGCTTTCTTCTCTTGTTCGACCGTTTTTCTGCTCCTTCGACCGTTCGATCAATCGAAGGTGACACCACTGGACGAATGAACAAAATAAGCAATGAAAATCTACGTTCGACCACTAAAACACCTCCTTCGACCACAAAATCACTCTTTCGACCAAATAAAATTCCACTTTCGACCACTCTCTCTCTTTCGACCCCTGAGAATTCAAAAACGGTTATTCTTTGAAAATCCGTTAATTTTGATCATGTTTATCAAATGTTGATGGATTTTGATGATCTAAATCAGGTTTTGAATCGGAATTGACTTGGAACAACTTTAATGAAGAGAATTATCCAATTTAACCTTGAAATCAAGTTGTAATCAATCAAAATCTTATCAATTCAGTTTGTTCAATGATAACAGAAACTTTTTGATCAAAATTGGGTCCAAATCAACTGAGAAACTATTAATTTGTGGTTGTTGGATCTAGAATGGCTATGATACCACTTTGTATGTGCGTGAATGGATCGTATAATAACAAAGAATGATCAAACAAGTTAGTTTTAGGTGCGGAATCCCTAAAACTATCACAAAATAATAGTCAAACAGATCAAAACAAGTAAATCATCATTTTCAAAAGCTTTTCATTAATTAACAACTCGATTACACGTTGAAAGATCAATACAAACAGGGTGAGAACGTGAAAGAGCTAAACAAAACACTAGAGAGAATATCAGAAAGTGGAGGGAATAATAATGACAAAAAGTTACATTAAAAAATCAAGCTTGTCTATTTATAGACTGCACATTCGCCCATTTTGTTCATGCGAATGTGCAGGTTCACCCAAACAGTCTGGTCGAACCAAGCTACACAATAAACTATATTCACATTCGACCATAGCTTCTTCCTTCGCACCTTCTGTTCTTCCTTCGTACCTTCTAAAAGTCTCCTTCGCACCTACAAAAACACTCCTTCGCACCAACGACATTCACCAAAATAAGTTTGTTGTTCAATCCGAAGCACTAGTCGCACAATTGCATCTACAGATAAGCCAACGCTTGGTTCTCATTTTGGTTTTGGTTGGTGGGAGTGGTTATTGGAATAATGTTTCTTTCATGATTTGGTGTAGTTTGAGTTTGCTTAGGTGATGATGTTTGTCTTTGGTTGGAATTATGTGAGGTAATTTGTCGGTTTTGGTTTTGATAGTTGTTTTGACTGGTTTGGTAGTTAGTGTTGAATGAATTTCAGTTTCTTTTGGTTTTGGTTTGGTGCATTAACGAGCAAAGTAACCTTTGATCCCACAGTTGTAACAAGTCTCATGTGCTTTATTGAAACCATAAGTAGTGTTAGGAGAAGTAGCAAGATCAGTCCTACCAGTTCTCTCCATTAACTCATTTGCTCTCCTCACCACACTTGCAAATGCCCATTGTATATCAATCAATTCCATCTCATCCTTGTCAATTTGAGAATAATCTTTATTTGTCAAATTTTTGTTGCCAATTTGACTTGCTATAAGGCCGTTATATGATCCTACCATGGCTGAAACCAAGGCAACATGCTTCTAAGCAATCTCAACAGTCACATAATCCATGTTAGAAGTTTCTATCATGGTAGAACTTGAGCTTGATGGTTCTTATCCAATATTAGGTGATGATTGTTGAGTCATATTCATCGTTGGGGCTGCCATCCTTGGAGCTGATTGCATTGGATGTTGAGTGGGTGTGTAAGATGAAGCTGAAGACACACCATAATAACTCGCAACATTTGTCGGTTCAACACTCAAAACAAATGCAGTCTGTGGTGCCGAACTCAAACCAACACTTGGAACGGCCGAAGATGAGGAACTTGCATGGTATAGTTTCGGATTCTGAGGAATCTGCGCTCTATTCGCCTTCCTTCTTTCCTCCATTTCTTTGTTTTCAATCCTTTGAATGAACTCGCTCAGTGCCCAAAATGGAAACGAGTCTTTCTCCCTCAGCATTTCCACATCTTGACTTCAATAAACTGGTAAAGCATCTGCAAATTTTTCAATGCATTCTGACATAGGATAAACAATTTCATAGTTAGAAAGTTCAGAAAATAAATAAAAGAATCTAGCAGTTAGTTATTTCAAACTCTCATTCCCAACAAAGCTAAAGTTCTTGAATTCTTTCTTTAGCCTATCCATCTGTAGCTTCCTAGTCTTTTCATTGCCATCATTCCTACTCTTCAATGCTTCCCATAGTTGCTTTGAAGTGGTACACGGTCCGAACTGATGAAGTAGATCGGTGGTCAATGCTTGAGATAACTGAGAGTGTGCTTTCTTCTCTGCTGCATACTTCTTCTTGTCTGTGTCAAGTAGATCATCAAGTGCAACTGGTGTGTTTGAGTTCTCAATCATTGGTTGCACATACCCTTTCTGTATCATCTGCCATGCTTCTCCACCATTTAGTCCTTCAAATGAATCCTAAACCTTTTCTGCCATGACAGATATTCAATCATGTCTAACAACTTTGGCGGTCGATTACCATTTCCGGTTGAAAGATCATTCATCAAAGTTGTAATAGCAGTGGTTGTCTGATTTTGTACAGCTACGGCTGCTGCAACACCCCAATAATCTGGCATTGGTTGAGGAGGGGTCTCACAGCGGGTTGAGTTGGTCCCGAAATAGCCTAGTAATTAACCATCGGTTGTGCTTGTTATGTGGTTTGTTTACCACTCTCTGCTACTACAGCCTAAGGATTCATCGGTGTTTGCTATTGTGGTGTCATGTTAGGTCGTTTGTTCATCGGGCATCCCCAAATGTTATCCATGATCTAAATGTTTCAAAACTTAGAATATATTTTTTAAGGAAAATTTGGTTTTGGATATCGAAAGGTCGAACCAAATACTAAACAATTGGTTCGACCTCAAAACTAATCCGAATGAAATGAGTCTTGTCTGGTTCGACCTAATAGAGAGCACGAATGAAAATATGAGAGCACGAATGAAATCCTTATAACCTGAATGAGAAACTAGAGGTTCGAATGAAAGATTCTAGAATTGGTTTTACCCAAATTCTAGCACGAATGGACACTCTGAAAACCCATTCGACCAAAAGAGAAAACCCATTCGACCTGTTTTACTGGATGTGTGGTCTAGTAAAGCAGAGGAGTGAGGTAATTATCGTCCCGACAATACGTGCCCTATGATTATTAAGGACATAGTAAGTTGTATGTTCTTGACGTTTACCATACAAGTTGTTCACCTGACTTGTGGACCCTTGTGTCAGTTAGATGTGGGCTATTGTTTGTTTCCATGACAATTATTACGTGTTCCATGTGTACTTTGCAAAATGTACGACTTTGTGAATTACAGGCATTTTATTGTAAAAACACATTGATTGTTAACAAAACGGGCCCCACACGTCATTATAGGTAATAGAATATTCCCCATTCTAACATGTGTGGTAGATTCATGGAAATACAAGTGTTTTAACATCGGTTATAATATTTATTATGTTAAAGGTGTGCTTAACACGTGTTATGGCCATTTTAACCTATGTTGTTAAAATGTCCGAAAATTTGATATAACATTTTGATCAAAATCCGATTTATGTGTGATGTGTTCGGTCCTCATGGACTTGCGTGAAGTTGTACATGAACTCATGGACATGTAGATTTATAATACCATTAACAATCGTGTACATTCATGTTTTAGAAACAAAGTTGTATCAAAGTATGTTTACTCATTATGTTTAGTTCTAAAATAGGATTTTCTTGACAATTACCATGTCCATACACCCATACATCATTTGACTTTGTGTGTTTAGCACACACAGGCAACGATTCTTATATGTGTGTGTGAGTGTATATGTATTGACACATGATAAATTTTGTAACCTAACTACCACATTGCTTGTTTTAACTACCATATCATAGGCTTTAGTGGGTTTATGGACGATTAGATAGACGAAAAGGGTAGGGGGTCGGGTGTTCAATGGGTGGCCGAAAGCTATATGGATCAAAATAGGACTTATATTTTGTTAACGTACCTAATCTAAATGAGGTGAACCCAAGAGCTTGTGCACTTCTACGGCTTCCAAACAAGGATGTCAGTTGTCTCGAACCTTGGATGTTCTAGTGACCTTGGCCGATTGGTGTTTGAGAAATAAAAAGTTATGATTTTGGGTTAAGGTTGGGTCGTCCGTGAGCTAGAGAAAAGGGAAGGAAAGAATTTGCTAAGTTTTGTGAGTTTTGAGTGTGTTATCGATGTCCAAAGCATGGGTATGAACCTCTTTATATAGTCCATCAAGTGGGCAAGTCAAACACCTTGATCTTTGGGGATAAGAGAGTACATACTACTCTTGTATAATTGCTTGACATTAGTTGAAAATGACAATAGATTATAGATGGACATGGATCGGCTGATTCGGCTGATGGTATAGAGACAAAGAAGATCATTCACTTTAGGTTAGTATCAAGTCTAGGGAAAGATTATGGTCACCTAATAAGGCCAATTGTGGTATAAAAGAATTGTTGTCTCAAAGTGCCATGCATGTGAGATATGGACAAAATTAATCAATGAGGCTCACAGGTGTGTGTGTGGTGTTCTTCGGCCAATCATAAAAGGAAAAGGGAATGGATGTTTGTTGTTTACTAAGTGAGGAAATCAGTCTCCATTGGGGTTTGTTCATGATTGTCCAATTTAGTATAAAGGAATGACAAAACATGGACCTCTCATTCATACATATATACGCATCTGTGTGTATAAGATTGTGAGTGTGCTTATCTCTTGGCATTGTGTTGTCCCTATCAACCGATTTGTGTGTGTATATGTGGCTTTATATGTAGGGTGTCTTATCATGTGTATAAGTATGGGAGTTTCCTTACCTTGGAAAGTGTTTAAGTGTCAACAAAGACCTATTTTAGTATAACATTATGACAACATTTTTGGAAAGATAAGTGATAGTGATGTTGTGGTGGTTTGGCCAAAAGAAAGAAAGAAAGGAGGAAAGGTTAGTTGTCTAGGGTGATGGCATGGGTAATGTTCTTACCCTTCTAATGTATCATGGTGAAAGGGATAGGTGATTAAAGCTTCCCTTGTTGTTTTCTAGATGTATAGCCACATATATATATATATATATATATATATATATATATGTGTGTGTGTGTGTGTGTAGGTATGTGAGTTATATCTTGTGTTGATGGAATGTATACATGTAGTCGTATAGGTGTACATAGCCGATTATACACACATATTGGGATGAACGTGGGGTGTTCTAGATAATCACTTGTTATTCATGGCATAGAAATAGATTTTTGGATGTTAACACATGTACATATGAATGATCTAATGGATTAATAACATGTGTTGTGGTGATAATAATATAAGCCATATTACCATTACATGTGTTAATGGTTGAACAATCATATGTTGTTGGGTAATATTAAGCCACGTTTATATGTGTTTGTACCTTGATAATGTTTCATGAT
Organism: Ambrosia trifida; assembly: GCA_028751855.1. NCBI lineage: Eukaryota > Viridiplantae > Streptophyta > Magnoliopsida > Asterales > Asteraceae > Ambrosia > Ambrosia trifida. Next base: position 148,619,615 of record CM054122.1, on the reverse strand, counting down.
TTTGTGTGTGTTCATTTTCGTAAAACATTTTGGGAATTGTTCGGATTTGAGTGGAATTATGTAATTTGTCACTTTGGTATCGTCACGTGTATTGTTGTTTTGCACGTACGAAGTAATCGAGCATCCGGTTGCTCTCTGTCGAGCGAGTGATTGGCTTTCTTGTTCAACGCCAATTGCCTTGGATATTTTGGGTGTTGTATGCGTAAACGGGTAATCCATTGAATTTTCGTAGTAGCTCGGTTTTACTAGACTGGGGGTATAGTGAGTGCAAAAGTGTCTAATATGCACATGAAATGACATAACCAAATAAAATGTGTATGGACGTTGACCTGGATTGTTAACAGGTTCACAGTAAAACCCCAAAAGTGAAATTTGAGGGTGTGACAGGCTAAGCCAGTAATTCCCAAGGGGGGATACTGGCTAAGCCAGTTGCCCTAAATGGTAGGGGCAATTGGCAACAACTTAAAATACCATATTTGACTTGTTTTTATCATTTCCACAACCCTAACTCACCCCTAAACACCCATTTATGACTCTTAACCTATGTACACGAGTTTTTTCCCTCAAATCATCGATTTTAGCCAAAACAACTCTATAACCATAAACAAGTGAGGATTAAAGGTGTGTGAATCATCTAAACCCTTTTCTAGTCATTTTTGTGTTATTGTTATGAACCCAAAATTTCCATATCTAAACTCAGTGTGCTTTCATTAATAAAAACCTTTGTAAAACCTTTCTAAATTAGATATAATCCTTACACAAGAGTTTCTTATAGAAACACAACCTTTGAATGATTTTAGTGATCTAAGTAATGGGTTTTTTGTTTTGTTTGTTGTTAGAATGATGATATGTTATTGTTATGGTGATTATCTAAGTACTAGGCATGTTTTAGTGATGTTTGGTTGTTTATAAGTTTTGACCCGTTTGAGGATACTATGTGGATTTAGGATGGGATATGTTGATATGATAATGATAATATGTTAGGATTCATGTTAGAATGACTACCTCTGAGTTTGATGATATTATGAACGTGATTATGTGGTTTGATATGATTATTTACCATTTAGGAAAACTATTTCATGCATTAATGTGACTTGTTCATAATATTAGCCATTTTTGAAAAAAAATTTACAATTTATGCATAAAACATGATCAAACAAGATGTGAATTGACATATTATGATGGTGATAAATTAAACATTGATTGTGTATCGATTGGTTATGTTTCGAGAAGCTTCTGATCTAATCCGAATGGTTTCACGCATCAAAGTTTGAAAACCTGCATGCTGGGCGACAGGGGTACCCAATCGCCCTAGTTGGAGGGCCACTGGCCTACCCAGTCGCCTACCCAAACCCAATCGCCCCTTTTGAAACGAAGTAGCCTGTTTTGAAACCTAATAACGTGTTTTGAAACCCAGTAGCTTGTTTTGAAACCCAATAGCGTGCTTTGAAACCCAGTAGCGAGTTTGAAACATAGTAGCGTGCATTGAAACCAAATAGCGTGGTTTAAAACCCAGTAGGGTGCTTTGAAACCCAATAGCATGCTTTGAAACACAGTAGCATGCTTTGAAACCCAGTAGCTTGTTTTAAAACCAAGTAGCATGCTTTGAAACCCAGTAGCGTGTTTTGTGACCCATTCATGTATTATGTGATCTTTGTGATAAGTTTTGTGATATACTCGTTATATGTGATATGTATCTACCTGTTGCTATTAGAAAATCTATAGTTAATTGATAAACTGATATAACGGGTCACAACGGGATGTCGAGTCTTGTTGCTTATTATGAAACCCATGGTTTGGACAACCAAAGGTTATTAGACCAACACATTATCGGTCAACACACTTATAGACATCTTATGATAGGTTTCCGGTATTTGGAAATATCATCACACGGTCGGTTTTCTAGATACTAGAAGGAGAATGTACACACCGAACAGTAGATGCCTTGACGACTAGAATGACGGTGTGTCAAAACTCAAGAACGTGAATTAGAGTAGTACCTTGAACAAGAAAGCGAGCTTTGTATCGATATACCCTCCCAGTGGGCATGCTCCAACTTATTCAATTTTTTGTGTTTTTAGATGTTGGGCGTGTCCCTATTTACAGGACTATGCTAACCACAAATTATCACCACGCAGCGCTGAATGCATATTCATTAGCTATGATTCTAAATACAAAGGTTACCCGTGTTTATATCCCCTCACTAGTTGTAGTCATGTGAGCCCGCTGCTCCGGTATCACCAGTCCAGTTTGGATAATTATCAATGATGTTACATTAGGCATGAAATGCATTAGGTATTAAATGCCTTGACAAGGTTTTCATCAAACGAAGAAGCACGCTAAGCATAGTTGGAAAGATTTGGGCATGTGTTTTCAAAATGGCCATATTTCCTTCATAATTGACCAGATCTGGATTGTTGAGCCACAAATGATGCCTAAGGAGTGGTTGCATCGATGAATGGATTGCAAGAAGATTTCTTGGCTTTCGGCTTTAGCTAGCAAGTCACAGAAAGAGGCATGATCGAAGATTGCACGGTGTATGGTGGAAAAATTCTTAAATGTATATCCGAGACCAAAAAAACTAGTGAAACTTGTCACTCTCATCCACCAGTTGACATATAACGGCCAGTTGATCAATAGGGATCAATAGGGATTTAAACATACGTCCATACTCATTCAAGGTAGAAGAACCCTACTGTAATTGATGTATTGTAAAATACATCTACTTCTAGTGTGGGGTTTCTACAATTTTTTAGTCGTTTAGATAATACTTATATTAGTTTTAGGCTTGTGCTTGTCTATTTTATTTATTTTAGCGTTTATTAGATTTTTATTAGTTTTGTGTCATTTTTACTACTTTTTATTTATTTTATATATTGTAGGTGTTCATGGACGTTGGAGCATAAACGAACTACTTTAGTTAAGTCAAGAACACCCGAGTCAAGAGCACGGAGTTATAATAATAATAATAATATTTATGGCCCAAAAGGCCTTTAGGAAAACAAAACCAAAAAACCTACGCAGTAGGTATAAAAATTATATAAGGCAGCATAACACCAACGACAATTAGAAGGAGAACACACAAAAAAGAGAAGAAGAGAAGAGCGACAACCGCAAAAAGAGAAAAAGAATAAAGGGAAGGAGGCATGATTAAATGTATGAAGGATGGATGTGAGCACAGGTTGGTTCACTTTGATAATTTACTAGACTATTGTCTGCAGTGGCGAAGCTTGACCCGAAACTTCGGGGGGTCGGAAATCACTAGTTTCGGGGGTAGAAAACCAGTTTCGGGGTTGAAACCGTATATACCAAAAAATTTCTATATGAATACTATATAATCAGAACTTCTGCGCGAAAATTCGGGGGGGGGGGTGTCGTTCGCCCCTCCCCGCCCCTTAAGAGCTACACCAATGATTGTCCGTGTAGACACGCGGACGACTAACAATTATTTGGAGCGGTAAAACCTATAAACAAAATATAGTAGAAATTTTTATTAAAATTTTAAAGCAGGGAATACACATTTTATTCAAATGTCACCAAATATTTCCTTATACACCACATTTTTTGTTTTAGTCTTAACATTTCCATCACCATCTAGTATAAGTAATTTCACCCCTCTGCTGCTTTTAACTCTTGACAATGCAACATAAAGTTGGCCATATGAGAATACAAGGTCTCTTAAATACAATCCAACCTTCGATAAAGACTGCCCTTGGCTTTTATTGATGGTCATTGCGAAATATACGGTTATTGGGAATTAACGCCTTGGGAGTTTGACTGGAATCTTGTTATCAAATGGTATCATGTTATTGCCCACGTGTACATGCGGTTCAACAATTAACAATTATTTGGAGCGGTAAAACCTATAAAAAATATACTAAAAATATTTTATTAAAATTTAAAAGTAAGCAATACACATGTTATTCAAATATCACTAAATATTTCCTTATACACTACATTCTTTGTTTTAGTTTTGACATTCACATCACTATCTAGTATAAGTACTTTCACCCATGCCCTGCACTTAACTCTTGACAATACGACATAAAGTTAGCCATATGAGAATACAGGGTCTCTTAAATACAATCCAACCTTAGATAAAGACTGTCGTTGGATTTTATTGATGGTCGTTGCGAAACATACGGATTAATTGTTACAATTATTAATTTAAATTCAAAGTTTGAAATTTTTTAAAATATTTAGATAATTTAATATTTGAAGTAAATGTTAAAATTAAGTCTTATTGTTACCATTATTATCCAAAATTTAAAATTTTAATAATGTTAAAAAACTTTAAAATTAAAATTATAGATATCAAAATATGAAATTATATACTAAAATAGAACATTTAATATTTGAATATTTATAAATTTTAATTGAAATCTATCAATTCAAATTCTAGTAATCAAAATTTGAAAGATTCAAATCATTCAAAAATTTGAATTAAATATTTTAAATGTGTTAATTAAATCTAAATCTAAATGTTACCATAAATCTCAAATTCAAATTTTTGAGATTAAATATTTAAATAAAACATTTAGTATTCAAATATTTTTAAAGTTTAACAGAAATCTATAATTTCAAATTCTACTATTTAAAATTTTAATTTTTACTTGTAATTACTTTGAGAAAGTTACAACCAAAATTATTAATTGATATATTTTTAATATAATAGGAAATCATAATTTAAAGAAAATAAATAGGTGTAATGGTTACCATTACTAACTTTAATTCAAAATTTTAATTTTTTTAAAAGATTAAGTATTTAAAATGTATAATTAAAAGGATAATTAGTAAGTGTAATTTCTTACCATTAGTAAACAAAATTTGAAATTTGAAATTTTGTCTAATTCCAATTTAAATATTTCGAATTTTAATTTGAAATTTGAAATTGATAATTCGGTAATTATTTGATTACCAATATAAGCTAAACTAATATTAGGATAATATAAGGATATTAATAGGATCAATTGATGTATTAATAAGAGTTGACACAACTTATGTAGGGACTTTGAATCATATTAATTGTGTAAATAAAAGGATAATTAGTATGTGTAATTTCTTACAATTATTAACCAAAATTCAAAAATTTAAATTTTTTCAAATTCGAATTTAAACATTTCAAACTTTAATTTGAAATTTGAAATTCAAAATTCGATATTTAATTGATTACCAATATAAGCTAAACTAATATTAGAATAATATAACACAATTAATATAATTATTAGGATCAATTAATGTATTAATTAGAGAGTTGGCACTACTTATGTAGACACTTTGAATCTTATTAAATGTGTAATTAAAAGGATAATTAGTATGTGTAATTTCTTACCATTATTAACCAAAACTCAAAATTTGAAATTTTGTATAATTCGATTTTAAATATTTTGAAATTTAATTTGAATTTTGAAATTCAAAATTCGAAATTTAACTTATTACCAATATAAATGACACTAAATTTAGGAAGTGAGTAATTTGAATGTAATAAGTAAATTTAATTAGTTCCTAATTTACATCAGTTTCTTTTCTCATACACATTTATTCAAAATACAAAAAAAAATTGATTATTAATTATTACTGTTAATCAATTAAATTGACTTCGTGATTTTTAGAATTCAAATATAGTAAATTTTAATAATCAATCTATTACATCAAATGTGGCAACAAACTTGGTAAGTCATCTAATGACAATAATCACAAACCAGACCAATCCAAACCTGCAAACACTATCCATGTCTAATCAACCGATATTGAAGATAAAAACCTATTATCCAACCGTTTCACAATCTTATTTCTGCATAACATAATATTAAAAACCATAATTAGATTAAATCATACGAAAACAGTGAATATGATGAGAGAAAAAAACACAATATGTTTCCATGATAATTCAGCTAATTTGATAATTAGGATAGTTTTGAATCATAAATACTGGATTTATATAGGTGTGGAATTTTTTTTTCTTTTTTGTAACGATTTTAATGTTTTGGTTTGATTTTCTTTGGAAACCAATGTAATTTAGGAAGATATTAATTTAGAATAAATATACAGCAAATTGTAGTCAAAATTTTAAAATCCTAACAGTTTGCTTTTATTTTCAAAATCTTGATTTTTAAAATAATTTATATCAAATCATTGTCAAACTTTTTTAAGGCAAGTTTTTTTAATACTACAGCTAATTTTATCAATAAACAAATCATAATACTTGTCTTTTCATTTTAAATCCCGTTTTTTTTCGAAAAATAAAGATAATTGTAGTCAAACTTTGTAAGGGTATTTTAAGATTACAGCTAATTGTAGTCAAATTATTTTAAAAATAAAACAATGAACATTTCTAATTATTTTTTAAATCCAGGGTTTATGAAATATAAAACATATGAACATAAATTACTTGTGCTTCCCTGCTCATTTATAGAGCAAACCAACAAATCATAAACTTCTTAAGTTGTAGCTACACGGCTGTGTGAGAAAATTTAACTTTTTACTAATAGGTGGCAATCAAAAAACATAATAACCAAATTACATAAATGTGAAGCGAATATGTATAAAAAATCTCGGTTTTAAAAGCTGACAACTATATTTCAAATACAATAATAATACAAATCTTTAAATGAGCAGTGAATTGAAGAAATGAGAATTGTTTCTCTAGCCCATCTCATCGATCAGCTTCAAAGAATAGAAGATTGATTCCAAAACCCTACTGTTTATAGATCGATTTCAAAAAACGAATCACAAATATAGCAACATATTGAATCGAAAAAACAAAGAACATTCATAAACTGATTCGTAAACCCTAATATTGAATCAAAATACTTTAAAAACCGTAAATCATACCTGATTACGTATCAAGAAAAAACCTCAAAAAAAATAAAAAAAACAATCAAGAAGACAAACTTGAGGCGTATGGATTCTGGATCAACATAAAATATTACTTTTGAAAGAGAAGAATCAAATATAATAAGAAGATATAGGGTTAGATGGAAACTATACCTTTGAAAAGGAAGAACTGAAGGATGCCGCGATGATTTGTAGAGGATTTGGGTTTTTAAGATTTGGGGAAGATGGAGAAATCTGGAGGTAACCTCATTTAATTGATTGACCGAGAAAGGTAAATTATAATTGATTGACCACATTTAATCATTGATTTTTTATTTTAAAAAAATAAAAATTTTATAAATTATATGGTTGTGCCATGTGGCACAATATGGAGGTGAGATGATTGAACTTTGAATGTAGGAGTGCCAAGTGTACCTAGGGAGGTTTATTTTATTAGATGTATAGAAGATTTATTCAAACTCATAGTGAACACCATGAATTTAATTTGTTTATATTGTTTTGATTTTCTCATGACTTTTAGATGCTATACCTTTTTGCTACCTAGGTTAAAGATGATTGCACTTGAATGATTTATTTTCCTTTGGTTTTTGAACTTTTCGTTGTGGATGAATTTCAAAGTAAAGAACTCTTTATTTTCTGGTTTGATGTGTATGCATATTTAGTTTTGTTTAAATAACTTTTATCAACTCCACTTGCGTTTTTTATGAATGTCATTGGTGTATGAATGCGGGTTATGTCGCAGACTTGGTGTTAGCAGCTAGTTTATGGTTAATTGCCATGGGTTATCCATAGGAGTTGTAATTATTAATTAGATAATTCTATGTGTTCTACCAATTCTCAATAGCTGTAAGGTGCGAGATTGTTGGTCTGTCTTGGGTGTTAAATTGCTAGATCTATAGGCTTTATGAGAAGATCTTCCTAGTTTCCCTAGCATTCCTTGTAGGCCAAGTCTTATCAGAAATATTGTAGTTACCCCTTGCACTTTCGGGTGTATTGTGACTTTCGCGCTGTGAGGTAAATTGTCTAGCGGGTTCTTTAAGATTCAAGTAGGTAAGCCTATGTGGGTAACCTCTCAACCGGTGGTTTAACAGCACAACAGTTTTCTAGGGTTTCCCCTTGAGAAGGGTTGAGGGTGTCTAGTTTATTCTTGATGTATAGTATTTTAAGATCCTGGTTCAACACCAGTTTCATAGCCGTTAGAAACTTATCATTCATATGTAGGATAATAGCCTAGGTAGTGCCTTCCCATTACATGATCCGAATTCCAATTCCCTGTTCGTGTCTTTAGTTATTTTAGTTTTATTTTATTTATTTGCATTAGTTTGTTAGAAAACCCCCCTTTAAAACACAAAAACAACTTAAGTCAGTTTGTAGATAAGTAGTCGAGTCTAGTTTACGTTTTCCAGTGGAATCTCATGGGTTCGATACTCTGACTTACTTTAGGTAACTGCACTGACCGGTACGCTTGCCGGTTGTGTGGTTTAGGTTTAGAGAGTCTTAGGTTATAAATTTAAAACTTAGAGTGTGTAGTTTAGATTAATTTAATTAGTTTTTATTAAACCACTTTGAACACATCAGTAATTTACGAAGAGTATCTCACGAAGGGTGTGCATCCGTTCCATGGAATGATGGCTTTATGCAGCTTCCAATGAATGCCAAGTCTAGCGGGCATTTGTTTGACTAATGATCGCAGACACAGCCTATTCAGAAAGGGACTACTGTATAAGAAGTATGGTCGGTTGGTTAGCTTCTAACCTGGCCATGTAGTCAGGATTTGTAGTGAGTTTGTCATCATAGGTGAGGGTCTTTGGTGGCGATGGTTTAGAACTGTCAATGTGGTTGTGAAGGTGTTGCATTGACAACATATGAATTATTTGATGATTCTATGCTAGGTAATTTATAGGAGTAAGTTTTAGAGGAATAAAGGGAAGGAGAGAATGGAGTGCATTAGTGGTGGACATGTCGGCTGAAGAGGAATCGAAGAAATAGGAAGGGAAGCGGGATGGCGATTGGGAGAGAAAATGAGATCACAATTTGGCCGATACCATGTAAGGATCCAAAAGATTGCTTTCATTCATAAAAAGAATACAAATAAAAAAAATATAGTTACCCTATATACAGAAGCAATGTATGCACAATAAATTTACAATCAATCAAGGATAATTATATTCTTGATATATGATATGCTATTTTTCGATATCATGAATATATTCTTTAATAAATCAGCTTGTATATCAATAATAAGGGAAAACCGAACCGACTAGCATGGTACTAGAAGGATGCCCCTAATAAAAACAGTCATCAAAATATCTAAGAGATCAAAACAAATTTAGATTGAATTTGTACCACTTAACTAAAGATAATAACTTCCGAACCGCTCTAATCTTTATACAAAGATAGGTAGAGTCTTTGATCTTGTTGAGGCTTTCTCAAAGATTCTCATGTTTCTATCACGCCAAATTGAACATAGTGTCATTATAATAATCATTAAGATCATTAGTTGGCGCCTTTTCTGCATTTTCTTCCCGGCTACAACCTTGAACATATCTAAAAGGGTACAACACAAAGCTAAAGTCGGACATTCCACCCAAACACCCACGGCCCACCATATAGTTTTTGTAGCAACACAATTAACTAAAACATGCTCGACTGTTTCATTAGCATAACAATATCTGGCATAACATTGATTATCCGTTTGAATACCTCTGTCATTGAGCTTAGTAATAGTAAGAATCCTCCCTTGTAGCACTCTCAAAACAAAAACGTTTACTTTTAGAGTCACCCATTCGCACCATTTCATGCCATTTGCTAAAGTATCAATCTGAACAGCATTAGTAAGATCAAGACAAACTTATTTAACTTCGAAGGGTATCCCGCTACTGTTTGCCAGCCTCACTTATCATTGACTACAGTGAGCTGGTTTTGTTGAAGTTCGCCCATAATGTCCAAAAACTTCCAAAACCAATGCTATGACCTACCCATTTCCGTTTTTGGTTAAAAGTCACGTATGTATGTACACTGTACAGAATTGTCATTAACTAAGGCCATAATATCCACAACCTTCTTAAAGATATTCAGATAATAGTCACACAAAGGAGACTCTCCCACCCAAGTATCCAACCAAAATCGAATTTTTTGACCATTTCGACATATGGAACCAGCTTTTTGAGCAGGTTCAATGTCACATTTCCTAAATTTGTTTCCAATGGAAGCTATATTTTTCCACACTCTGGTTATAGATTCAAATAAAGGAATCACCTCCGTCATCCACTTCCTGTCGTGAATAGCCGTAATAACCTTGGCTTAATGTTGATTTCCATGTTCATGCATCCTCCACCACTATTTCCCGAGTAAAGAAAGGTTAGCTTCTTTTGCACCTCTATGCACAAACCCCCATATTCTTGGCCGAGATAAATTTTTTTCCAACTCACCCATTTGATCTTCAATTTTCAAGAGAGAACCGCCCCAAAGGAAATTTCACCAAATGCCCTCTAACACATTTAACACCTTAATTGGGGCTTTATATAAAGAAAGAAAGTAAGTTGCCAGGCTTCCTAGAATGTCTTTGTAATGAATTACCCTTCTAGAAAATGATATGTTCCTAGCCGTCCACAAAGAAAGTCTAGATGTAAACCGGTTATTACTAGTTTCCAACTAATGATATGTTCCTAGCCTTCCACGAAGAAAGTCTAGATGTAAATCGGCTATTACTAGTTTCCGGCTGGAAATCTTATACATGTTATCACCAATAATTAAACCAAGGTATTGAAAAGGGAACTTGCCTGTTTTATAGTGAAGCGAAATGGAAACTACGTCAAGAACCTCTTCCTCAACGAAAACCCCAAATAATTAAATTTTATCATATTAACCTCCAAGCCTATGACCAGATAAAAAAAAACTCACAAAATTGTTTTAAGATTTTTTAAGTTCAGAATACTAAGTTCGCCCACAAAAACTACATCATCGGCGTGGCACAAATATGAAAGAATAGGACCACCATTTGGTAGCATAACTACTCATTACATATATTTTCTAACAATCTGACTCTTTCAATCTCATAAGCTTAAACATGGTTTTTTTTTTCATCTTGTTTTGCTTATAAAAGCTTACCCATGTACAATACAATATAACTACCTTTACATCTACATTCGCATCTTTATACCTTTAACACCTTTGATACAATTACACTTACAATTACATAACCTGATATGTTTTTGATGCATTTATATTTATCGTTGTCTTTACAAACCATTGTAACCTAGCGTGTTTGTTCTCAACAACACTATTTTCCTTATCATCGTCTTATCTATATTTTCATTATTATGTCACTTCATCGCAATTTCAAATTACAAGTTATACTTGTGATACATTTGCAATTTCAAAACTTGGTGAGTTAACATGAAGGTGAATCCGAAAGGGGAAGGACCTAACCATACCTCATACTAGCAAATCATCTTAACATGACACATTTATCTTCACACACGCATACACTTAGAATTTCATAATGTCTCATTTTGAGTTAGTGTCATAGAAAGACATAAGACCCTAACGTAAGATAAATTGACGATTGTGGTCTGGAACGTAATCATGAATTTACAGGTACGTTAAGGTGGAATGGAATTCTATTAGAGTTGTTGGCAGGTGACTAGTACGTTTTTCAGGTAACAAATGTGTGGTGTGTTAGTTGCGGTACACCCTATATATAAATATTAATTGTGCATCAAAAGTGAGACTAGGGGTAAGACCAAGAACCAACTCTAGTCAACTCAACACTTACAAAAGTTCTTTCATAGTCTAAGCTTAATCAACCCAATTATCCCATCCTTTATTATTAAACCTTACTATTCATGAGCCATGAGAACTTCTTGCAATCCTGAAAAACCTAATATAACCCCATATTATCTCTCAATCAAAACTTAGAACTTATACATTTCATTTTTTTCTTATCCAAGACTTTTTAAAAATAGTTTGTTCCGTTATCAAAATCTTTTGCCATTCCTTAAACTTAACTATAAAAACCGTGACTTTTTTTTTAACTTTCTCATCTACCCCAACCTTATTTAAACGTTTTCTCTAAAGAAATTTCTGGACAAATTTTTTTAAAGTAGGGAAGACTGTAATATCGTATAATTTCCTTTTGTTTATCACTTATTGTACTACTGTTATTCAATAAAATTCCAATTTTTATCCATTATTTATATCATTTATTTCTATTTAATCAGTATCCGACTTCGTTATTTTCTTATTTTATCCCAGATTGTTCTATTATTGTGGCATTTTAATAATTAAAACATTTTACTTATAAATATATTTTTATTCATTATAAAAATAACTATCATTTTTTTAGATTTTTGCTAATAATAATAATAATAATAACAACAACAACAACAACAACAACAACAAAAACAACAACAATAATAAATACTGATTAAGTTTTATAAAAAAAAATATTCATATTAACTTCCATAAAGCAACAATAACATCAACCATTAACCATAATCCACAACCAGAAGCCCACAATTTACATTGGCCCAACTTACCTCAGCCCCACACCAAACCAACCTTCCCTTCTTCCCATTTCAGTTAACCCAACCCAAGCTACAAACCAACATCGAACCTTTCATGTAGCCCTAAATCCTTGCGGTTTTCCTAGTTACAACTTGGAAACCAACCCATTACATTGCATTGCACTTTCCTTTTTGCTATCACGCATTTTTTAGAGGTGATTAACAGCTAATTTTGTCAAAATTCTCGATATGTTTAAAACGCTAACCAACCCATCTAATTTTGCCTCGATTCAATCATCTTAATCAAAATCTGCGTACCTTTAAAACTCACACCTTATTTATCACAATCAATTATTTCGAGGCAAACTTAGATTGCCCAATAAATAACCATCGGCCGGCGCTCACCCTTCTACAACATTTCACGATCGATCCTTCTGGTTTCATGGAAATTGATTCACGCTTCACACTAAGGTTTAGGTAGGGAGCTAAAGCCGTAAGTTTAATTTTTGTTTCATAGTTATCTAAAGTCCTAATTAAACAGATTAGAAAACTAGGCTTTCTGAGGAAAATTGGGGTTATAGATGGTTACAATTTTTGAATTTTGGATTGGATTTAAAACAAAAACAAAGTTTTGCCCAAGGCACTGCTCTTCCGTCACCATGGTCTCGTGTTCGAACTTACCCCTGCCCCTTTTTGGTTTATTTTCTTTTATATGCCTTAATTGTTATATTAATACTTAAAAATCATTTTTATTAATTAAAATGCATTTACAACTATATTAATTACTCAAAAACTTTAGTAACATCCTTAACCCTAAAATTATATTATTATAATTTAATATTTCAAAATTTATATATTTCATATCTTATTTAATCAGTTATTTCATGTTTTAATAATAATTAATTAACTATAAGTCTTTTTTAAATAATTAAAATCCTAAAAATTTGGTAAAATTATTTTTAAAATTATAAGGATTTAATTCATTATTCCATTATTTACAAACGATACATTTATTTTAGGTAAAAATAAAATAAAAAATGATTTTTAAAATGATTTTTTTACATAACGAATCAATAGTTTATATTTTATATACAAATAATATCTTTATAAATTTTATCCAATTTAAATCATATTATTTACGTTATTAGCATTTTAAACCATTTAAAGATACTAAATAATTATTTTACAATAGTTAAAATTATTTATATATTTTAGATTATTACACCTTTACAAACCTCAATTTATTTTAATTTTTCTTTTATTTAATCATTGCTTATATGTTATTTCAATTTAAATTACGTTATCAACTCATTTTAGTTCTAAAACTTTATATAATTTATTTCAAATTCTGATTTTTAGTTATTTATGGCAAAATATAAATTATTACTTTAACAAAAACATATTGTTATTTATATTTTGTAAACAACTCTAATCATTTTTTATAAACTTTCATTATTATTTAATTATTTAATCATTTACTTTTTTACTTAAGTTAAGTAAGTATTAGTTAATTATTCTTAGAACATTAAAACCGTACGTATATCATCGAATAAGTACCTAGCATTTGTTAACCATATTCACTTATCAAATTCAATTCAGTTATGTTTCAAAAACCCTAATTTCTCAATTAAGTATAGAACCCTAAGTGCCTAATCCTAGAGAACATAGACTTTAAGTTCTTTTCCCTTACAATTACTTATTCTATTTAGGTTAATCCTTTGGATTACTCCTTGTGCACTCTCACTATTTCGCTAAATCACCAACTACTACACAAACTGTAAGTATTACCTATCCTTTTTTTGCTTTTATTCACTTTTAGGGTGTTACATGTATACTTATATAAAAATTGCACTTACAAGTTCATATTTTTAAAATACAATTCTAGTCCATTGTGCATTTGCTTACAATCGTGCTTTATGCTTAGACACTACATGTAGAATACATTTGTACTTAATGAAAACATTAACCATGTACAAGCTATAAGCTTAACATTGGATAGCACTATTGGATCGACAACCCGCCTATGTTGATTCACCCCCTTTTCATTGGACAATCTGTGGTCATTATTAAGTTATTATCCATTTATTTTGGTAAGTACATCGCGGTTCATATTAGTACGTTTATACAGTCATAGGATTGATTTCGCACATTTGTATTATACATGGTTTACATAATTACACTGTAGCTTTGCACTTGAATTGTATAATGTTTTCCAACTTTACTATATGTATACAATCCAAGGTATGCTCACCAACATTATATGTGTTGACAAATTATTTTGTACATGTTTCAAATGCTGCATGATCTTTAGGTGCACGACATTTAAGCTTGGACTTAGTGACTTTTAATTGGATATTAATTTCATTTTTCATGTTTCGCTTTTTTTAGGAAATATTTGTCCTTTCAATTTCATGCAAGACTTCAATTTATCAATATTATTTTTTCATTTTAGTTCCATGAGCTATTAAACAATCTTTCACTTCGTATACCCCGATGATTTTGCCATCGGTTAGGGTGTTACATAGCATCCAGCAGATAAAAAATGAGTTCTTTCTTTCAGAAGAGGACCTAACCTCTTTGAAATCTCCCAAGAAAACAAAACATCCATCAAAAGAGTTTCTAATACTCATCAATTCATTCCAAAGTCTTCGTCTATTTGACCTGTCGTTAGGTGCATACACATTAACAATGAACATGTTCTGTTCATGACCCAATAATTCCCCTCCTTCCAACATATAATTTTGATTATTTATAACAATTTTTTTTAAAACACCTAGGGTCCCAAATAGAACAAATACCTCTGGATCTACCAATCGCATGAAAAGTAGCAAAATCGAAAGTAGAATTATCCTAGAATTTACAAACCAAATTTTCACCCATATCAGATGATTTTGTTTCTTGAAAAGAAAAAAAGTTCACCTTATGTTCCTTCTTTATTTGTTTGACTCAAGTTGCCTTTTTTCCTTGAGCCGCCCCCCTAATATTGATAGTGGCATAATTCATTGTAAAACATCGGCGTTCTCCTCTCCGTGAACAATTTCAACAACTGCCAGTTCAACTTTGTCTATAATCTTTGTGCCTTCAGTGTATGCAGCCGTATCGATGTCCTCGAAATCAAAACCACTTTCAACTTCTTCAAATGAATCAAGAATCCATGATTGCTCATCCTCTAGAGAATCCTCTACAATTACTGAATCAGGAGGAGGTGCATATTTTTTGTTTCTTCTTTTCATAAAAAAACTTCAGGCCTCTTTTTTACTGCTACTTGATTGAGGTATGGTATAAGACCCATAGAAGAAATAACCTCTTGGTTTGGCTCATTAAAAGAGTCCAATATGCCCACATGAATATCCCCATTTCTCTTTTTTATATTAGACCCCATGAAATTAACCTCCCAATTAATAAAATGATTTGAATTTGGAACATGTTCATACCCGCCAACATTACTATCATTTTCCCCACGGGAAGGAAAATTTCCTTCAATATTACCTCCTGATTTCAATACTTGATTATCCGTATCCACATTTAAATCGTTACCAAGATTATTACCTGAAATCACAGAGGAAGATTGATTTTTGTAATCATCTTCTTTGATACCAATTCCGGCATGGTAATTAACAGTGATGGTTGCCGGAGCTTTTGGCGGTGATTTGTTTGAAGGCCTATCCGTTTTCAAAGTGTATTCAACACATTTTCCTTTGCGTGATTGCATCTTCACATAAGAGAAACCGGGTTACTGGGTGAGGAAAGAAGCTTCCATTACAGATCCACCTTCTGTATCCAAACCTTGAAAACATAATTAGCATGCTTCACTATCACCTCTGCTTGAATGGTGTTCCATGTATTGATCAGAATACTGAATCTGTTGTGAGTACGCACAACATCAGAAAACTCAACCTTTGCTGGAGCAACAATAATGCCAAACATCCCTGCAATAAGCTTAAAAACCTCAGTGCTCCAAAACTGCACCGGCACTCCACTTATTTGTAACCACACTATTGTATGAAACTCGCATATCTTCCCATCCCAATGTGTTAATGCCTTGAATAGCTTACTCTAAACACCATGTAATCTAAAACACTTTAGCTCTGTTTGGATCAATAAAAGAAATTAAAACATTCAAACCCCTATGTATTTCAGTTTATAGCTAACATCACGACACTCCTTAGTCATCGAACTCCAGAGGTTTTCCAAAGTTTTTAAGCACCAAACCTCCCCTATAAGTGTTCCAATATGTAAATCAACAGAAGGCCCGTTATGAAAATTAAAATTGTCATCAAGATGCAAGATAACATGCACTATGTTTTTTTGCCCCAACCAAAACATTGGCATAGGAGATATTGTTAGCAAGATATAATCTTGATTTAATTAAACTTATGTTAATGTGTTATTGTACATATGTTAGGAACAATATTAGTTAGATATCCTAAGTCTAAAACATAAAAAGTTGACCGATGTGTCACATGATTGACCGACGGTTATTGTAGTTAGGAAGGGTCACAACGGTTTAGACACAACCGTTCAATGTATATATATAGGGACCGATGTAATGTTATAGATGTATGTGTATGTTTAGTTTGTGTATAACTAACTTACAATGTTTCCCTCTAAAACTTCTTATATCCTTTCCCGCCAAACCGGTTACATTCAAACTCCAATTCATAAACGCACACACATCCACTTCGAACATGGCATCAGAGCCGAGATTAGAGACCTGTGGTATATTTGATGTTATTCGAAAATCCGAAGATGTTGATTGTATATGAAGAAAGGACGGGTGGCCGTTATTTCCTACAAGTGTATGTGATCATGATGATCATAAGAAAGAAGCCGAGATGGTGGATGCCGAGAAAGCAATAGATGTAAGGGATTGTGAGAATCCCCTCAACATCAAATTTTCAAAATTTAACATAGGATCTTCATCAAAGATCCAAGAAAGAAAGTTGTCAAGGGCCCAAGAGGAATTCAATAGCCAAGTGAAGGCCAAGAAAGATGTTCCCGAGTATCCGCCCACGATGTGTTGTAGCAAATGCAAGCAAGCGTTTCATTTTAGAAGAGAGTGCCCTAGAAAGATGGGAAAGACGGAGTTTATGGTTAAGGGGACCGATGAGAAGGGTTGGGACGACATATGGTTTGCAAGTCTTACACGCAAAGAACACGGGTGTGGAAAGAAGAATCAATTCACATTATTTAGCAAATCATTTGGTATAGAAACATATCCTACCAGGTATAGGAAAGAGTACTTTAGAGGCAAAGGGACGGTGATCATCACAAGTGGAAATCAAATTCATAAAATCAAGTCGGTATTTTATGTTCCCACTTTAAGAAGAAATGTACTTAGTATTGAAAAGTTGACATCCGAGGGCCTAGAGATCGAGTTTGAAGGGGGTGTATGCTACATCCATAGGCCGATTATCCAGAAGACAAGAAAGATAATCACATGTAGGTTGTGTGATGGTGATGATCATTTCACTTTGAAGTGTCCCGAAAGAGAAAACGTTGTGCAGAAACCGGATACAAGAGGCGAGCATGAGGCGCACGAATTGAATGCAGAAAAACAGAACAGAATCGGCAAAGCAGTGGCATTCGAAACCGGTAATAATCAAGAACTCAGCGATATAGATAAAGAAAGAGCAACCGTCTTTAGAAACTTTGAAAGATTTTCGATTAGTAGAGATGATGCCGAGGAGTTCATGGAAAAGGGACCGGTCATGTATCCGACAAACGGCACAAAGTTAAATGATTGTGTTGTGTTTATGGATTTGATCCATATCACCACAACGGTCGAAAGATATAAGAGGAAATTCGAGTTGGAATTCGAGAAAACCATAGAATGGTTTATGTATGATTTCCTAAAAATATCAAACAAGGCACCAATGCCCCCAAGAGATGGATATGGTTATCCAATTTGTTTGTTAGATCTCTACACAAAGGTGCAAGTATTTGGTGGCTATGATAAGGTGACGAGAGATGACAATTGGGCAGTGATTGCTATGTCAATGGGATATGGGAGAGGACTACCAAGCCTAGCAACAAGAGAAGAGATTGCAACGACTTTGAGACAAGTCTATGTTCGATACCTAGAGATGATGGAATGGTATCACTTGAAGTATAAAGGAAGAGAAATGGTAGTAGAAGTCAAGGAAGAAGAATTTGATCACAAGAAGAAGAATGCCGAATATGATGATCAAGACCTCCCACCGAAGAAAAGATCCCGAACATCGTCAAGTGAAGAAACAAGTTCGAGTTAAATCAAGATTAGGGGCGAGAATGTTAGCAAGATATAATCTTGATTTAATTAAACTTATGTTAATGTGTTATTGTACATATGTTAGTAACAATATTAGTTAGATATCCTAAGTCTAAAACTTAAAACGTTGACCAATGTGTCACATGATTGACCGACGGTTATTGTAGTTAGGAAGGGTCACAACGGTTTAGACACAACCGTTCAATGTATATATATAGGGACCGATGTAATGTTATAGATGTATGTGTATGTTTAGTTTGTGTATAACTAACTTACAAAGTTTCCCTCTAAAACTTCCTATATCCTTTCCCTCCAAACCGGTTACATTCAAACTCCAATTCATAAACGCACACACATCCATTTCGAATAGATATTGCCACCATCTGCCTCTTTAGAGTGGCTTCCTGTTCCAGTTCAAGGATTACTGTATTAGTCACCGGTGGCGGTAGAACATTTGCAGGATTTCCACTCTTGTCAAATCTTGCTAAGTTGACTCCAACCTTAGCCCTGCCAATAATCTTGATGCTAAGTTCTTCTAAAATTTTTTCTATATTCACCATGTTATCATATCGGACATATCCGAATCTACTCCCATGAGCATCAGCTCTCGAAGGGGTGAAGGCATCCAATATTTTTCCAAAGTCGTTGAAATCTCGCCAGAGTATGTTGTTAGAAATATCTTATGGGAGATTATTGATGAAAAAAAGTAGTGGCTTTCTTGAATCTCGTCTCCGAAACATTCTTTTTTGGCGTTGCTGCACCATTCGTCCGATGGCTTCTTCCTTCTTTCTTCATCCCGTTGTCTTATTAGATCATCCAACCTCTGTTGGTCTGCTAGCCTTTGTTGATCGGAAAAGCCTTTTGGAACCCATCGTTGCCCCTGGTTGTGTCTCCATTTTGTCGCTCCATTTTTCTATTCACTTCACATCTTTTTGATATCACGATCATGTAGATAATTTAGCTTTTTGTTAATCTCTAACAAAATAAATTAAATAACCTTACCTTAATAATTGTAAAGAGAAATAATATCTTATTTCTACATAAGTTTATGGTTAATGCAATTAATTGAATTTAGGTACGTAATATAGATTAATTAATAGAATGTATACACATTGATTTATATAATATCAATCTTACTTTTCTGCGATTTATGTATAAAAATATACTCAAAAGTGATGGGCAAAGTCTTTGTTTTGGACTTTTTGTAGCTCAGAGTCATGTCAATCAAATTGCAAATAGAATTGAATAAATGAAACTTCGACGTTGTCCTATGTATTGTTGCCACACACAACAAAACAATCGATTGAAAATAAATTAGAATAATCTTTGCATAATTGTAAAGTTAAACCATTCAATAACCAAAACAATACATAGCACATGTCAATGACGGGAAAATTGGACTATAGTGATTAGTGAATGATGTTGATAGACAATGGGTCCACTCTTTTTAGGTTCTAATGTCTAGTTTATATTACAATTTATAAATTTTGGGTTCTAATGTCTAGTTTATATTACAATTTATAAAGTTTGTCTATTATTAAGTTTTATAACAATTCAATTTAACCATTAATTTGTTTTTTTAACGTTAAAAAACCGACGCGTCTTCAAAACAAGGACCATCCAAACTGCAACCTTAAATCATGTACAACCGGTATTTACACCAATCTACTCAAACTAGAGTTTTGAATGTAGACCTATGTTTTAACCAAAATAACGGCATCGACAACATATATGGGACATAATATCGTGCACCTTAACCTCTATACTCTTGAATACTTTATCATTCATAGCCTTCAATAACACCCAACAAGCCACCAAATTAATAATACCCTAGGTGACTTTCCTCCCTTTTCCCCACTTGCTTTCTTGTAAATCTTTATCAGGTCTCGGAACTCAAAAGCAAAATTAGGCTCCAATCTACACCATTTTTCAATCTTACTCCGAACTCTGGTAGCTATATTTCACACGCAGTAAAATGCGAGTTGTTGTTTCCACATTCTAGTCACATAACACACAATCCAATTGGTCAAATACCATGTTCCTCCTCTCAAGTACCACTAGCGTAGCCGCGTAGGTATCCTATTCATCTCTATCCTCCGCCCAAAGATATTACACTTTAGATTTTAATTTGTTTTTAGCTGAACATATTATGTTTTACGCTACATTCAATTATGTAACTTCTAAGTATCTTTTAATTGCTTACTTTGACTATTAAATCTATATATCAACATTCTATTAAAAGTTAAATAGTCTAATAGTAATAGTAATGAAATAATATGAAAATTATCATGTTTTCTAGCTGTATGACAAGCAAAACCCTAGGCATCAGTTTTTAGTTCCACGCTATCCAAACAATTTTCCAATCTTTTATTAAACCACCTGAAAACATATTGTACAAGGACTTGTATAAATTTGATGACTTTTGGGCCGTTTTAAAAAGTTGATTGCTATTTTAAAAAAGTTTATGGCTATTTTGTTAATCAACTTTGTTAAAACCACGTTATGTTGTTTGAGAAAACCACGTTATATTGTTAGAGAAAACCACGTTACACTAAAAGGAAATAGGGCAATAGAGACGACAAATGTCGTCGCTATTGCCCTGCAAAGTGGCCTCTAAAGACAATAGCAATGACATGTATCGCCGCTAATTGTTCGTCACAAAAGGCTATATTTTCATCGCTATTGCTTGTCACCTCTAAAGGTAATTCGTCGCTAATACCATTATCCTACTAGATACGACAAATGTCACCTCTATTGCAGTTGCTTAATTTCCAACTTTTTCCCTGTTTTTTTAAAAAATTTTCCTGTTTCAAAACTGCTATTTTCCAGTTGACGATATACCAAAACAACATATATTACATAATTAAACATAATGTCACAAGCAGAGGGCGAGAGGGCAGATTGAGAAGGAATGAAAATAGGGAAGGAAGCCTAAGACGCTATTGATTAATTAGTACGATACCATCACAACCATTAGATCAGGATGCGAATCAACGGTTCATGTTCCCCCTTGAGCCCGTGTCTAGAATAAGGCTTTTAGCGATGACTTCTTAGAAGTCGTCACTAAAAATGTCACCTCTATTTCTTGTACTGTTAGATCATTTGCCTCTAAACTGATTCAAGGATAAGTTAACATACCCTTAGCCCTAAAGAATTTAAGTGAATACACAAATGTTGACATTTCTTGTGCTAGCCTTATAATATGGTCAGCATGAACAAAACTATACAGTTTCTTAAACTCATCATAGTGAAACTTTGCCTAAGTTGACCGACATATAGTTACCTCTAGGGGTGCAAACGAGCCGAGCCGCTCGCGAGCTACTTGAGCTTGGCTAGGTAAAAAGCTCGAAACGAGCCAAGCCTTATCGAGCTCAAGCCGAGCTTGAGCCTAAAACAAAGCTCGTTTATTTATCGAGCCCGAACTTGAGCCTGGCATGTGAAACTCGTTAGGCTCGTCGAGCCTTATCGAGCCTAGTGTAATATTAGTGTTTTTAATTATTTAATAATATTTACCACTCATTTAAAGTTTTTTAGTAAACGAGCCCCGAGCTCGAGCTTCACTTATCAAATTCACGAGACTAAACGAACTATTACTTATATTATTTTTATTTAATGTATTAACTAATTGATAATAAACGAGCCGAGCCAGTGCCGAGCTCGAGCTTGAGAAATTGCCAACGAGCTGAGCTCGAGCTCTTATAAGTTAATCGAGCTCGAGCCTAGTCGATCACGAGCTCGGCTCGACTCGGCTCGTTTGCACCTCTAGTTACCTCCTACATCATGATAACAACTAATTAAGCTTGTACAATGACCAGCATACGATAGGTGTGTATAAAACAATTTCTATGTAGTCTGTACAATTTGAATCGATGTGACATCAAACACATCATCGCATCTTTATGTCATGATCGAGTTTTGAGCATAGAGACATTTGTGGAGAGCTCGTTAGTTCTAGAACATCATAGGTTGTTTCACATACATAATAAAACATTTATAGGTTTCATTTCTTTTTTCTCCTTCGTTTTGTGCTTTTCCTTTTCCATAATGTTTTCCATTAGTGTTCTCCAATGTACATGCGTTAAATAATCAAGAACCCATTTTCACCTCTACATCAACCATGATTTCAACTCTCCCCTTATAAGAGCACTAACAATTGTGAGGTTCCAAATGCGTCCGGAATTCCGGACGGGTGCAAACCAGAAACAACCCCAACCCCCCCCCCCCCCCCCCCCCAAATAGTAGGTGTGGTCCGGTGATGAGTGGTTGGTTTGCTTAACCGGATGGGTCCGATTTGTTTTAGTAGGTCCCATCCATTTTATTTCAATTAATTTAGAAAACAAAACTTTTTTTTTATTATTTTATAATTAAAAAAAATACAAAAACCTAAGTAAGTGTTACACAAACCTAAATTAAAAATATTACACCAACCTAAATCAAATATTATACGAACATAATTTAAAATATTACACAAACCTAAATAAAAATATTACACACACCTAATTAAAACATTTCTTAAACATAATTAAACATAAAATATTAAACACACAAAATCCCAAATACATCACATCCCAGACATCTAGGTTGGTCTTTGGAGATGGCACGTGTAACACCCTAACCGATGGCGAAAACATCGGGATGTCACGTACTGATAATTGTTCAGTAGCTCGTGGTAAATAATAAATTTCATTATATGATTTAGATAAATTACATACAATTGTTCTACAAGAATTCGTACATCAAATTGAATAAAACTATGCACACATCTTCAAGCATTAATTCAAATCTTCAAGCAAGTAGAACCTGAAACATGTTAAGTTGAAAATATTTTGGGTCAACAAAAGTTGGTGAAAATTACATAGGTTTTGATAATCGAATAAAATTGTTGTGCAATTCATGTGTCATGGCAATCTAGTCCATATGTGAAAACATACTAGAAGTAAATCGAGTGCATAATCAACCATTGTGACTGTTGTATTGTGGTACATCCCATACGCTCATGGTTCACTCGTTTATATTGCAGTAACAAACACCCACGCTACCTTTGTAGGAGGCACGTATCCGGGTGGTATTGTCAGTCCAATAGATCTATCAATGTATACCGTTTGGCTGATGAATGTTTATGCTAGAATTGTGCTTACCCTAGTCATGTTCAAGACATAATGCAACATAGAAACACACATAGACACATTGATGATTGAATTGCATAAATAATGTTGTAACATGTTTCACCCCAAAAATGGTGATAAATAGAAAAGTGGCTATGTAAAACTCACCTTAGCAAAATGTTATGTCTCGTAAAAAAAATAGAATAATGTGTTGTGAATGTATGCGAGGCGAATCCCAAAGACTCAACAACGTAGCTAGTCCAAATTGATGGAAAACGAAAAAGAAAGAATATCAAGCTTCCAATTCGGCAATTATAAGAGCTTATAATCAAAGCTTCAATTGTAGAAGTAATAGACTATAGAAGAAAGGTATGAGGGAAAATTTAATCGGATTGAAACAATCGATTTATAGGTGCAAAGTATAATGGGTCATAGGTGGGTTTTTATACTAGTTTTGGAGTCAATTAGCCATTAAAATTGGTCAACACCATAAAGTAAGGTTTTATGATGAATTGACTATTTGACTAAGACTTTGACTGTTTGACTAAGACTTTGACTAGGACTTTGACTATTTGACTCAAGGCTTTATTTAAAAAAAAAATCTTGTATGTGAAAAAAAAAAGAATTTAGAATCATATTATTATTAATATTATTTATATACATTTATGTATGTATATAAGTTGTGAGTTAGGATAACTAAAGACTTAGGCACATTTGTATAATATTAATGATAAAGGTGTAATAGAAATATATATATATATATATATATATATATATATATATATATATATATGGGCTTTTTATGTATTAAAATTTTGGGGAAAATTTTGCGATGTTACAGTCTCCCCTACTTTTAGGAACTTCGTCCCGAAGTTAAAAGAAAAACACCAGGTATACAATTGGTCGACTACCGAAAACCTTGATAAAATTTCTCACTACCTTAACGTACATGTAAATTCATGATTACGTTCCGGACCGTAATTATCAATTTACCTTACATTAGGGTTTTGCGTCCTTTTATGACTCTACCGATTGTTGAGCAGGTTCGATAGTCTCCACCAGTCGTTGAGCAGGTTGTAGGGCCTCTCCCGACTGTTGGAAAGACATGATGACTTCTACCAATTGTTGAGTAGGTTGTTTGGTAGTCAACTAATTGTTGTACAAGTAAGCAAGTATGATTATAGATATAGCAATTAGTTCACATTCAAACAAGCATGCACTCAGATGTTATGATAATACTTGAATTTATTACGTGAATCAAAAAGTGTTAATACATAGAATTAAAAAGTAGATATCATTCAAATGGTGGGGTTTGCTGTTATGTAGCTGGAGGGTCTTGATCTCGATTTAGTTTAGGGCATCGGTTACGAAAATGATTTGGGTTTCCACATTCATAGCATTGACCATAGTTGTATTTACCAGGACGATTAAGATTAGCAACCTGAGCAGGGTTGGTTGGTGTTAGGGTTTGGGTACTCAGGACATGTGTTGACCAGATGGCCATACCTACAACAATTGGTGCACAGGCGACACACTGAAACAGTGGGGTGATGTCGTTTGCATGTGTTACACAATGGAAAGTTTCTTGTATAGGGTTTCTTGTTAGAAGCTTGTGTAGTGAGGTTTACATTAGGATCCCTGGTCTTGCGCTTCTGGTTCTCGGTAGTTACCGCAGCCACAATACTTGTTTTCTCGCCTTTCCGAACTAAGGTCCCGTTCTTTATGTGATTTCCATCGCCATTTCCATTTCCATTGCCGTTCCCATTCATTGGGATAACTTGAGCCAACAAGTTAGAAACCAGAGTTGTGATTTGTTGCGCCATTTGTTGGGAAATAATCGCAGCCAGTTGGGCATCAACACCTTTGTTGTTTTTGTTGTTGTTGTGGTTGTTGTTACTTTCCTCTTGGTTTTCACCACTATTATTGCGAGTGCTGCGACGTGGAGACATGATCTGTAAGGGACACAATGAAGGTTCAATGTGGCATGAAATGAATGAGGTGATAGGGAATGTAATCATTTATTCATTAATTAAAACGAATAAACGAAAACGTTGACGTATCAAAGATTCCAGATTCCAACAACATAGTGAAGACATGCTTTAGCCTATAAGTGAACACTCATCCTGAGAATTCCCAGGTAGGCATCCGGGTCCCTCGTCTGATTGGGATATATGCGCAATGCCAGCCTAGACAAAAGACTCAGAATACAGGCGTTCACCATTCTAGATTGCACGTGTTCGTTGTTAAAATCTAGAACTTCGATGAGATCTCAAGGTGGTTCAGGTTAAACCTGAGGGTTTTGCCTTATTAGTCTAAGAGTGGATCCAGTGATGGAGAGCAACCTTCTCGTAGGGATTAATGTAGGGATAAGAAGTAGGAGGGAGATAGAGAATAGCAAGTAAAAGAAGCAAGTACTGGTTAAATCCTATGGTTATAGACTAGATTATTTTTCTAATAACCTAATTCCCTATAACCATGGCTCTGATACCAATCTGTAACACCCCAACCGATGGCGGAAACATCGGGATGTCACGTATTGATGATTGTTCAGTAGCTCATGGTAAATAATAAATTTCATTATATGATTTAGATAAATTACATACAATTGTTCTACAAGAATTCGTACATCAAATTGAATAAAACTATGCACACATCTTCAAGCATTAATTCAAATCTTCAAGCAAGTAGAACTTGAAACATTTTAAGTTGAAAATATTTTGGGTCAACAAAAGTTGGTGAGAATTACATAGGTTTTGATAATCGAATAAAATTGTTGTGCAATTCATGTGTCATGGCAATCTAGTCCATATGTGAAAACATACTAGAAGTAAATCGAGTGCATAATCAACCATTGTGACTGTTGTATTGTGGTACATCCCATACGCTCATGGTTCACTCGTTTATATTGCAGTAACAAACACCCACGCTACCTTTGTAGGAGGCACGTATCCGGGTGGGATTGTCAGTCCAATAGATCTATCAATGTATACCGTTTGGCTGATGAATGTTTATGCTAGAATTGTGCTTACCCTAGTCATGTTCAAGACATAATGCAACATAGAAACACACATAGACACATTGATGATTGAATTGCATAAATAATGTTGTAACATGTTTCACCCCAAAAATGGTGATAAATAGAAAAGGGGCTATGTAAAACTCACCTTAGCAAAATGTTATGTCTCGTAAAAAAATAGAATAATGTGTTGTGAATGTATGCGAGGCGAATCCCAAAGACTCAACAACGTAGCTAGTCCAAATTGAAGAAAACAAAAAAGAAAGAATATCAAGCTTCCAATTCGCCAATTATAAGAGCTTATAATCAAAGCTTCAATTGTAGAAGTAATAGACTATAGAAGAAAGGTATGAGGGAAAGTTTAATCGGATTGAAACAATCGATTTAGAGGTGCAAAGTATAATGGGTCATAGGTGGGTTTTTATACTAGTTTTGGAGTCAATTAGCCATTAAAATTGGTCAACACCATAAAGTAAGGTTTTATGATGAATTGACTATTTGACTAAGACTTTGACTGTTTGACTAACACTTTGACTAGGACTTTGACTATTTGACTCAAGGCTTTATTTAAAAAAAAAAAAAATCTTGTATGTGAAAAAAAAAGAATTTAGAATCATATTATTATTAATATTATTTATATACATTTATGTATGTATAAAATTTGTGAGTTAGGATAAATAAAGACTTAGGCACATTTGTATAATATTAATGATAAAGGTGTAATATATATATATATATATATATATATATATATATATATAAGGGCTTTTTATATATTAAAATTTTGGGGAAAATTTTGCGATGTTACAGCACGCTACAATCGCTATCACGATCATGCGACCTAGCGTCTTGATGAATGCGTCCGAAGTCAGGATATGGAAGCTAAGGCTCATCGTACAACTCAGCGGGGTCAGTTCGGTGCCCTTCAGCCAAGCTAGGTACGACTTGTGTTGGACAGATATTTGTGACATGAGGGTTTGGGGTGAAGTTTGTTTGAGTCTCCCTAATTCGTAGTCGATCAAATTGTAGTTGAGCGATGGTATAGTCATAGGCCTAGTTCAACTCCTCGTCTGTAAGAGGATTTGGATCGTCATCTGGTTGAGGAGGAGTGTAGACTGATTGAGGAGTGGGGTAGAATGGTGGAGGGTTTAACGAAACACACTACTACAATAAACCACAATAAAAAAGGTCAAATATAATCATTTAAAAAGGTCTAAAAAAACTTGTCTTCAAAGACAAGTCACTAAAATAAAAGGTAAGAAGTGTAAATGCGTCTTCTATTTATATGGTTCTAGAGTAAAGCCGTTTAAAAAAAATAAACATTGTAACATTAACCATTTGAAAATTAAAGAGACGTTTGAATGTTAAATGTTATTGCAGAAAAAAAAATTGGGTCTTGAATTGTTTTGATGATTTGATATAATGTTAAAAATTAATATGACATGTTGATATGACAGTTTGAAATTTTTGCTCTAAGTTGTCCCTCGACCTTCATCCATGGATGTTTGACCCACATAGGTCTTCATCCCTTTCTTCTCTCTCTTCTTTACACGGCCGCCTTTCTGCCATATCAGCCACGATTATCTCCAAAATCGACCATCAGATATGCTCTTAGATTTTTCGAGCTTTGGCTCCATGGAAATCTTTAAATCTCTCTTTCATTAATATCACCCTTTTAACACTTGTGTTGTTCATGAATGTGATCATATATCATATTTGTAAAAGAATCAAACCTTAACCATCAATCGTTAATACTTGAAGTTAAACCACTCTTACCATGTCATACATTGTAGAACTGGAATGGGAATTGGGAAGGGACCAAAGCATTAAGTGTAATTCAGAAAGACTAATAGACTAGGATCTGATCAGTTTTCACTTATCTTGGTAGGGAGTTCACAAATACCCACTTGAGAAACTAATGGGACACCCGCGCTACGCGCGGGACCGTAAATATGTGTAACATTCTAATACTGATCATAACTCAGTTTTGAATAAAATTTTAATCGAGATATAGATAAAAATAATCACATCAAAGATGTATGCTTGGAATTTATAAAACATCGTGTTTTTAAAAATTATAAAAGGAAAACACGATATCCCCAAAATTAATGAGCATCTTTTAGCCTAAATCGTTAGATACTAATATGTCAGATTTAATGCAGTGTTAGTTTTATTACTCAACATTTATCTATAAGGCTTTAAATAAGCACAAAAGCAAAGTTAACGCACTATTTATCTATAAGGCTTTATTCAGCTACTGTCTTCTTGTCAAATTGTAAACGGGACGCTCTGAGCCGGTCCCTTGAAAAGAGATACTATAATGAAGCCCTCTTTTGTAGTGAAATATTAACGCACTAGTCGAATAACAAAATGCTTCTCGTTCTTTCCGATCTACACCCTACCTCATTAAAATCTCTAATGACAATAGTACGTAGTATGTGCAAAATTAAAAAATGAAACATTCAAAATGTAACACCCGTGTCTACAAAGAGTGAAGGATTCAGAAATCTTTTTCTAGTTAGATCCTTTTGTTAAATCATCACTATTTTTTTCAAATTATATAAAGTTCTCAAAAAAATCTATCCAAATCGAATGGATTCCTAAGAACCCAGGAAACCACAATGCAAGGCGGGATCGGCCCGTCTACAAAACCATATTAATACAAAATTTTATTGGTAATAAATCTTTTCAAATGTTTGAGGTAGATAGCCGTTCTAAAAAATAAGAAACCAAAAAATAAATTGTTTCTACTATATAGTCATCATTTCAGTAAATAAATATGATTGACTTCTTCACATAATATACTTTGATGGTTTCATGGACAATTCGATAACGTCTGTTAACCTTGTCACTTACGAAACATTACGTGATTACTTTATAGAAAAATTATCTAAGAGTAATTTGTTTTGTTTATTTATAAACTTGCATTTTCATCTGAAAACAACTTGATTAACAATGATCAACTGTTTGATGAATTGTACCATCATACTTTTGAGTTTGGATCAACAGCAAAGCTAAGTACAATCTCACATGACAGGGCCGGCCTAACTTTTTTGGAGGCCTAAAGCAAATTTTAAAGGAGAATTGGATTTTAATAGTTTGGACTATTTGAAATTGGTCACTGACACCCAAAACTAAGAAAGTGGCCATATATAACCTGAACGATTAACTTGTTGGAATCTAACACCCAACTAACAGACGCCGTTAGTGGATTGGCTGATGTGACACGATTTGCTGACGTGGCAAGCTGACGTGTTAAGCCACATGTGCATTTCATTAAAAAAAAAAAAAACAGATCTGATGGCTGTGCATTTTATTAACCCACATCATCATCTTCTTCATAACATCAACATCATCTTCATCTTCATCTTCATAAACCTTCAACCTCCTTTCCATCTCCAACATCCAACCTGCAACAAAGTCAAG
Organism: Ambrosia trifida; assembly: GCA_028751855.1. Lineage (NCBI taxonomy): Eukaryota > Viridiplantae > Streptophyta > Magnoliopsida > Asterales > Asteraceae > Ambrosia > Ambrosia trifida. Next base: position 148,589,474 of record CM054122.1, on the reverse strand, counting down.
GTTTGAAAAGTTTTTCTTTTTTCTTTTTACCATCTACACATCTACTACAATTAATTACTTCTCACTCAAACTGTAAAACTGAAAACAGAATTAGCTACAGTTTTGGTTAACCAACAATGTTGTTAGTAAGAAACTGATCATTTGACTCATAGATTATCGAATAATTATAAATCGAACTAGGTAGGTTACCCCATAAAACTTACCTCCAACCACCTACGACGTTGCAACAACCACCATTGTGTTCATGGTTCATCAAGTCGGGTAATTCTTACATGATTCCTAGTCAATTTCATTATGTGATAAAAGCCCATTCGTATCTACTGAAAATCTTGTTATTATGGGGTTTGATTTTGCAATCTAGGGTTAGGGTTTCTTGATTGGGTTTCGTTTTGGGGCTAGTTTAACAGGAGATGGATACGATGGTGGGTTTGGGTTTGTAATGAAGGTGGACGGGGGTGGGTCGATGGTCAAGTGTGGTGGGTGAAGGAAATGATGCAGGGGTGAGGAGATCTTGATGATGATGGTGGTCACGTGTGGTGGTTTAATAGTAAGATCTGTTTTTTTTTTTTTTTTTTTTTTTTTTTTTTTTTTTTTTTTGATGATGATGCTCATGTGGCTTTATATATCATTTTTTTTAATGAAATGCACACGTCAGCAATTATTGCCACATCAGCAATCCAACAAGTTAATAGTTCAGGTTATATATGGCAAATTTTTTAGTTTGGGGTGCCAGTAGCCAATTTCAAATAGTTCAGGTTATTAAAATCCAATCCCTAATTTTAAAACTCGGGCCCTTTTTTAGCAAAAATATTACTGCTAAACCATTAACCCTTAAACATTATTACTAAACCTACAGACTACTCGGAAACCATAACATAGAGAGGCCGGACATTGAAATATATGGGCTTACCCCAATTGTGGCTTGTGCCTCTTCAAACTAAAAAAAAAAATAATAATAAATAAATAAAATTAATTGTTGAGGCTGGGAAATTCGAACATGGGATGTGTACCCCAAAATTAATTGTAGCGCTTAAAATAGACCTAATGCAACTTTTTATAAGCAACCTTTTTTAAATGAGTTGCATTTAACTCTAATGCAACTTTATTGAATATAAAGGATGCATAAGAAGATCTAATGCAACCTTATTATATAAAAGTTGCACATTTTAATAAAAATGCAACTTTTTTCTTGAAAGGTTGTATAGTGTAAAACATAAATGCAACTCTTATTTTTAAATGTTGCATTTTTAGAACTCAAATGCAACTTTTTTTTTAAAAGGTTGCATTCTTAAAGGTTAAATGCAACTATCAATTTAAAAGGTTGCATCCAACTCCAAACATTCACATAACGCCATGTCATGATATAAATAATTATAGACCCGCTAACTTTTCACATGAAATTATGGTGTTAATATATATATAAAAACTTGAAAAGGAACTATCAATTTAAAAGGTTGGTTTTGCTGTCTGTTCAAAACAAGATGCAATCTTGCAAAAGTCAAAGTGAAAAGTCAAACAATGTCTACAGAATGTTATAGTGCACATATGAACACAAACCACTTTCGATTTACACTGACATACACTTGTAGCGCTGAATTAGACGACCTGCAGAGGGATATCATGCTGCTGACCCATACAGGGACTGATTACAGCTGCAGATTCAAATGGGTCTAATGGGTTCCCCTTAAATGTAATTTTATGGCGTGGAGGGCGAGTATGGGTCGATTACCCGTGTCGCCAACATCCTGCTGGTCGTTGGTACCACAGGTATTTTATTCTGTAACATGTTATGCTGACTTTTCTGGATGATTGGATTCAACCATATGTCTGTTAGGTTTCTTTGTTGAAAGTTATTTAGGAGTATATAATACTTCTTTTAAAAAAATGAATGCATATTTTATGTTGATTGTTGGATAATCAATGACAATGGTCGATTCACTCTAAATTTAGATTCCTGTATGTTTATGTACAGTATGAAACACCAGAATTAAATGCCTAAAAGATGAAACAATTAAAAAACCAAAGGATGGTTTAATGCACGGTTTGATCATACATCTACATAAATTTTGTTGACTACAAGAAGTTTGGTCAACTCCAACATGTTAAAAGCTGAGACATGACAAACAGTTGATACATGATGTGATTAGGTTCAACTGTGAAGGTTTAGTTAGATCCAACCATGGTTTAAAAAAAACGCTTGAGGCGTGTGCCTTGAGGCGCGCCTCAAGGCTATTTGGTCTGAAAACGCTTATGAGGCGGCGCCTCAGGTGTTTGAACAGTGGTATGCACATCACAGGACCGAGTCGTTAGGAAAAGTTGCGCCTCATATGCGCCTCAGGGCGTTTTCAGGTATATTTTTTTGAAAGATACATAATTATTTATTTAATTTTTTAATTCCGCCTCGGGTTTACGCCTCGGTTCGCCTCGAGGCTTACGCCTCGTGAGGTGAAGGGAAAACGCCTCGAGGCGCGTTTCCGTTCTTTTAAACTTTGGATCCAACAATAACTATGTGAGCTCTACCAAATGATGATGACAAACACCCTACTCAAATAAAGTAATGTATATAAAACTTCTACACTATGTGTATTCGTCAACAAGTGTAACATACATTGACTGATTGTCTAAGCATGTCCAGTGATGACCAAATTAACCCTAAATTATTATTACTGGTCAGGATTGGAGGTTAATTACACCAACGGAGACGAGTTGATCTGGCTCGGTATATAATCGAGTCGAGCCCAAGCTTGCCTTGAATCCGCTCGACACACGAGTAACCCTATTGGCTAGTGATGCCCCATATAGCCTTGAATCCGCTCGGCACACGAATAACCTTATTTCCTTGAATCCGCTCGGCACATGAATAACCCTATTGGCTAGTCGATGCATATATAAAATGGGTTGACCCGTTAACCCGTTTAAGTATTTAGAAAAAAAAATTATTATATTGTCGTTTTTTTCCATTTCTATTTACATGATTAGTCATAATTGTATTATTTTGGCACACTATATTATTTATTTGTCACATTTATATACTCATCGTTAAACTTTTATTGATAACCCGATTACAACCCAACAACCCTTTTATAACTCATGAACATGTATGACTCATTTAAAATATGGGTTAAACGGATCGTCTTCAGGTTGACCCGGATTTTATGTGGGTCGGGTTAGGGTTGAAGTATTTGACACGAATAATAATATGGGTCGGGTTTAGGTTGCACATTTCAACCTATCAACTAACCAACCCGCAAACCGTAAACCCGCCAGGATCGAGCTTAGTTTTCAAAGCTCGACCAGGATCGAGCTCGCTCGATTCGAGCTTAGTTTTCAAAGCTCGATCTCGACTCATTGGTAATTTTCCAATCTCGAGCGCGACTCGGCTCGTTTATTATCTATTAATTAGTATATTAAATAAAAATAATATAAATAATAGTTCGTTTAGGCTCGTAAGCTCGACAAGTGAAGATCGAGGCCGGGCTCGTTTGCTAAACAAATGTAAATGAACAGTAAACATTACTAAATATTTTAAAAAAATAATATTACACTAAGTTGGATAAGGCTCAACGAGCCTAACAAGTTTCACAGGACAGGTTCGAAATCGGGCTCGTTAAATAAGCGAGTTTTGTTTTAGGCTCAAGCTCGATAAGGCTCGGCTCATTTGGAGCTTTTTACGGAGTCAAGCTCGAGTAGCTCACGAGCAGCTTGGCTCGTTTACACCATAGTGTTGACTAAGGTTTGATTAATATAGTTTTGTTTTATATAAGTTAAAAAGGATTATAATTAACTTCTCATTTTTCAGATACAATTGGCGGCATTCCTTCATCTCCAAATTTTCATCCCCCCCCCCCCCCCCAAAATCCCTAAGATTATGCAAGAAAGAAAACAATAAACTGTTTTCCCTAAAAACCGTCTTCATCCCACCATAAATATTCACAAAACTTTCATCGCTATCCTATCCCATCTTCATCCCAAATTGGCATTTCTGAAGACGAACCCTACCCCATCTTCATCATCTTCACCGATGACAAATAGAGGTGATGTTCTACCTTAAGTTTGTTTAAAATTCAAATATTTGTATGTTTATGACTAATTTTTTTAGTGTGGTTACCAACTGCCCATTAAAAAAAAATAATTCCTTGTGGTCTTGTAAAAGTTGGGAAGGGTACAGGGAATGAGTAAAATTGGCCTGTGTATTTGAGATACATGAAGACGATTAAGAATAATTGAAGACTTGTAGACCAAAAGATGAAATAATTTAGCGTTAGTGAAGATTTTCACATCAAAAAATGTATAATAAATGTATAATAAGGGTACAGGGGTTCGATGGGTAGGATAGCTTTATTATACATTTTTTATGACAAAGAAAAATATATAATTAGTATAAACAAACATATTTTATTATACATTTAGAGGTCCTTAATAATGCTCTTCAACAATGGTTAAGAATTTGTATAGCATAGATAATACTGAATCTAAAATATCGACACATTTTTATATGTTGCATTTCTTTTACTTTAAGGTGGTATTATGGCAAACAACGGCAAAGAAAATCAAAGTTTACAAGGGCAAGAAAATACGTATTTGAAAGCTAGGCAATTGAGGGTTCAAGAAAACAAAAAAATAATGGAACATTTAGGATTGAAGAACATTTCAAATTCTTTGACAAGCTTGGTAGAAAGTCAAAAAACAAAGAACAAGAAAGTGAAACCAGGTTACCAAAATGTGAGAGATGCAGACTATATCCTTGGTAATGGTGATGATAGTGAGGAAGAATACCAAGAAGTTGATACAAATGATGAAGTATCCAGAAAGGTAATTTGATTATTATTTTTTTTATAAACACTCGTTTTTAATAAAGATGGCATTTGTTTTAGCAGCGTTGTTCACGATATATTGCACCAATGTCCTTGAATAAAATTGCTAAACTAGCAAAGCAACATCGAGTGAACGCTCTGAAAATCTCGGATTCAAACACAATAAAAGTGAACCATTTTAAAGCAACACTTAGCATGGGTGAATTAGTTACACGTAATACAAGGACAAGGCAAATGGATGTAATCAAACAAAATTTGGAAAAGTCTACTAGTATTAAACAAGGATTAAAGAAACGTTTGGTTCTAGTTGATGAGGATGAGGATGAGGATGCGGAGGATGATAACACATTTCAAGGTATCATTTTTTTTGTGATCTCAAAGTTTACTGGTTATTCATTTATAACAAAATCAACCGTACAAATACCTTTTATATTAATGTACTCTTATATGATTTTGAATGTTAATGAGGTAAATATGGAACCCTCATGTTTGGAGGAAGATGGAAATGAGGGGTGCATTATGGAATCTGAAGGTATATATGTTTAGTGATTAAGATGGTTCAATTTTTTGTTGTAATTTTTTTTTTGCAATTTTTATATGCTGATAGCGTTGTATTTAATAATGACAAGGTTATGTTGAACTAGATGATGAATATGATGACATGGATCTTGCTAAATCTGCAAGTAATGATGATGAGATACAAGGGGATGATAGCCATGACGATTTGGAAGATGAGGACGATGCATTAGTTCAAGATCAATTGCATCACCCCAAGTTAGAAAAGGCAATAGGTTCGGTTTAACTATTATACCATGATTTTTTATTGATATTGATTATATAGATATATGTGTATATATATAACACATACTTATATAATGTATGCTTGATTTCAGAAATATCTAACACCAAAAAAAGAGGACCAACAATGATGCATCTTGTGCACACACGTAAAGAGCGAGAGGTCATTATATGTAATGAATTTGGACAACCCATCGGACCAGCAACAGAGGAGAAGGATATAGTCGGAAAATTCTCTCGATTTTTGGGTACAATAGCCCGTAACTACAGTTATGCCCCTTTGACCTATACCTCATGGCATAAGGTGCCAAATAAAGATAAAATATGAGAGTATGTCTTGGTAAGGTGTTAAGTAGTTTATTTTTTTATTTCTTATATTTATTTTTTTTAACTAAATTTAAACATTTTTAAAGGAAAAATATGATGTGCCCATTGCTGCTAAAACTTGGGTTTTGAAGACTATTGGAAGCGCCTATAAGAGACACAAATGTAGGTTCAAGAAAAAACACTTCTATCAATATAAGGACAACAAAACAAGATTGATGAATCGACCAAAAAACATTCCAGCTGATCATTTCTCGCAGTTGTTGAGGTTGTGGAGTAACAAAGATGTGGAGGTAATTTTCTTGGCAATTTATCTATTACTAGTATTTGTTATTTAGAGTTTTTTATTAATGGAGTCGTTTATGTTAATGTGTATCAGAAGCGTTGTTTGCGGGCTAAGGAAATTCGCATGTCTCAAAAAAAATTTGCACACAGCCGGCCCAAAACGTTTCGCTAGAATTCGTGAAGAGATGGTAATATGTCTTGGTTTTGCCTGTGAATAGTGTTTTTAATCTTCAAGATTATGATTTGATTCTGAATTTTTTTTTAAATATATGTATGTTACCATGAATACAGAGAAACGATGACCCAAACAAGGAATTACCTAGTTTAGCCAAAGTTTTTGAACGTATAGGAAAAGGACTGAAGGGCGTACATATCTGGATACATATGATGACACTGCAATGAAAATTGTAAGTTCTTTCTAGTTTTTCATTAAGCATTTTGCATTAAGTATACTGTATGTGTTCTTTCTAGCAAACTATCCCAATCAGCAACACTTAAACTCTGCATCTTCGTCAGCCAAAAACTAACCAAAAAAGCTGATGTATAGATTTGGACAGAGTAGGATTAAAAGAATAGGAATGAATGTAACTCTGTAGCTTGTATTTGTTAATGGTTGTTTATATTATAAAGTTTCGTTTGCTGTGAAAACAAAAATGGTGGTTCAATAAAAAACTTGTATTGTTGATTTATTGGCTACATTTTTGGTATTTTATTATTTTTTTATTCTCTTTTGAAGGAACAAATGAACAATTACAAGCCTTCAGAAGATGGAAGTGATTCGGTCGATCCTTTTACGGCTGTCATGAACAAGGAGTATGATGGGTACCTTCGACTTTATGGTAGAGGTGTTACTAAAAAAATGATAAAAAAGATGGATAACAGTGAGGAACAATACATGATTCCGGATGGGCTTATGGAATCATTCAAAGCGGGCATTGAAGTTGAAAAAAAAAACAATTGCTTGAAATGCGAAAAGAAATTGAAGCAGACCATCAAAGGAAAAAAGCTGAGATAGAAGCCATGCAGAAAGAGAAAGAAGCTGAGCTAGAAGCTACGCTGCGAAGTATTATGGAAAAACTACCTAAAGGAGTACTTAGAGATCTTAGAGATAAGTAGGAGGTTTTCGTTATCTTTTATCGTTGTAGTTAGTAACTCTTTATATTACCTTGTTATTTTGAGTTTGAACATGTGTTAAATTACAATATAAGATTATCTACTATATTTATGTTATTATATTAATTGTTGGTGCCATTGAGATATTATTTCATAATAATGAAAATTTTAGTATTTTATACACTAATGTTATAGAGTTGCATTTGACAGTAAAATGGTTGCATTTGTTGTAACTTAAATCTTAGTAAGTGTTGCATTTGATCTAAAATAAAGGTTGCAAATTTGTACTAACAAATAATAATGGTTGCATTTGAATCTAGCAAAGTTTGCATTTGAGTATGAAAAAGTTGCATTTCAAAGTAAATAAAAGTTGCATTACCGTGTAAAAAAGGTTGCATTATAAAAAGGTTGCATTTGAATAGTAAAGGCAACCTTTTCCAAAAAGTTGCATTATCTAATAAAAAGGTTGCATTAGGTCTAATGCAACTTCACCTAATGCAACCCTTGATAAAAGGTTGCATTAGGCTTAATGCAACCTTTTTAAGGCCTAATGCAACTATTTGCCAGGGTTACATTAGCTTCATTTTCTTGTAGACCAGCCTACAACAATCATGTTTCTAGGTAATAGGATCTCATGTTATTATATAATACATATAAAATATCTTAAAATAGAGGCCCTCAAAATTTGAAGGCCCAAAGCTCTAGCTTAGGTTTGATACACAATATAGCCAGCCCTGCAGCGACGACTGGTTCATCATCTCACACTCGTAGTATAATCGTAAAACAGCTTCCTCAACCAAGCTTTCTAGATTGAATAACTCAAAAAGTTCTTTGTAGTCAAACATCCAATCGGCCCCATTTTCTAGAACGTTCTGAGTATAGCGTTGAACATCAACATTAGCCTACTCTTCAACTTGTCTGATCCTTTTGTTAAATACGCGTTTATGTGGCGTCACATATCCAACAAAATAACCTTCATCAGCTTTTGTTCCAAACATCTTTGTAGGATGCAGCATCGTACAAGGCGTCCCAAATGGCTCAAGAAACTCTAAATTCGGCTTGCGTCTGTAAGGCAGTTCATAAGAAGTCTTTCCAAACTTCTTAAATGTCAACACACGGTTCAATGAATAGCTTGTTGCATGAATAGCCTCATTCCAGAACATAACCGGAAGATTAAAATCTGCATGCATAGTACGAGCCGCATCAATTAAAGTCCTGTTCTTTCTTTCTGCAACACCGTTCTATTGTGGAGTATATGGTGCACTATACTCGTAGTGAATACCCTTTTCATCGCACAATGCATCCATCATAGAATTCTTGAACTCCGACCCGTTGTCACTTCTGATACGTTTAATCTTCAAACCATAAATGTTTCCAATCGGGTTACAGAACTTTCAAGTTGTTGAACGTTTCACTCTTGTGTTGCATGCACATCACCCACGAAAATCTTGAATAATCGTTAGTAACCACAAGACCGTAAAGGTCTCAATTAATACTCTTACGCTTAACCGGTCCAAATAGGTCCATGTGTAAACGTTCAAGTGGAATGTTAACCAAATTCACTTTCTTGGGTTTTTCCGGAATGGTTGTGTTGGTTTCCCTTCTTACAACTCACACACTTATCATTCAAATGAAAGTGTTTGACATTCACTCATTCTACTAGCCCGTTCTTCACCAAATTGTTCATTTTTCTTAGGTGAATATACCCCATCCGTCTGTGCCACATAATAGATTTTTCTTTGTAGCCTTAGACAGAAAACATGTTACTTGCCCCTATGTAGCGGTTTCTTTGCTCATGTCAAGAATGTAAAGATTGTTCACTCTCAGAGCTTTAAGCATGATCCACTCTTTGGGTATTTCAAAACCATGCTTCAAAATGTAGCAAGATTTGTCATCAAAGTGTACAGAAAACTTTTTGTCACATATTTGAGATACACTTAGCAGATTATAATCGATTTGCTTCACATACGAAATCTTCTCAAAACTCACGATCCCATTACAAACAGTCTCTTCCATCGTTATATAACCACCTTTATTTCTGGAAAACGCTACGTAACCTCCATTGATATTCTTAATGTCAAAAAGTAGCGACATGTCCCCGGACATGTCAAAAAGTATCGACAATCCAAAGACTTCTAACAGGCCCAGCTGGAACTCCCTTAACCGATCACAAAATGATTAGTTTTTACGAGGTACCCAAGCCTTTGTGGTCTTGGGTCTTTGAGTAACAGTAATGTTATCATTTAAATATTCCGTCTTTTTCTCAACTTGTTTTGAATCAACCTTCTTATGATTATTCAAAACCTCTTCTCGGTTCTCAATAGGTTTCTCTAAAACTTTTGTTTTAGAAACTGGTTTTGTTTGAACATGAGCAGTTGAACTCAAAGCTCCTGAAGAACCCTTTAGTGTCCAAGATTGTTCAGAACGTTTAAGAATCCTGATTTAAGGTTGTTTAACCTCCTCAGGTTTATTCGAGTCATTATTTGGTTGAACTTTCCTGACTACCTTGTCTGATTTAACAGACGAAGGTCCAGCCGATGACTTAACATTAGGTTTTGGGTAAACCTTTTGTTTATCCTTAGTCGTGTTCACCATCGGTTTCTTTAGTTTCTTCTCCAAAGCAATTCGGTTGCGATTGTCATAAACAATCGGTTGGTTTCCTTTTGTGGATAAAAACGGTTTTGAGTATAAAACTGTTGTCTTTGAGGATAAAATTGTCTTTGTGGAAAAGACTGTTTTTATGGATAACCAACAACCGAATTCCTTTGGTTTTGTCTGCTCTCGACCTCATGCCTTTTGTGTCACACGTATGGGCAATGAGCAAGTAAATGTCTTCTCTCCCCACACTGGTAACAAGCATAGTATTCCTTAAATGAGTTTTTGTCATGATGGTTAGTGAATGATTTCACCGGGTATTGATCATCAATACACTTACACCTTAAACTCTCAGGAGTGGGCTCCATTGAGTAAGTCGGTTCAAAAAATCTGTTAACCTTGTTCTTAGGTTTGACAAAATCAGTGATATCAACCTTTGGTGGTTTAGAGTCATCACCATACATCAATTCTGGTGGAATGTCATTGGTTCGTTCATGTTTTGTAAACCAAATTGTGCTTTCTTGCCAAAATTTTTCAATTTTAGATTAATTAGCGAACTGAATGGGATACTCATCATCAGAAATTATCTTATCAGATCCTTCCATCCAATAAAATACTTTCACAGGTTTGTCACTAGACTCATTCTTATCAAATTGCTTAACTGAGGGATTCTGTTTGTTCACAACTTTCGGAGGATGTGGAACCTTAGGAGGTGATACACTCTCATTAGTTCGAATGTGACTTTCCAAAGGAATATCAACATTCTTCTTAGGTTCCTCATTATCAGAATCAGACTTATCGGTTATTGCAACAACTCCTTCATCATTCAATTCTAAGATCGGTCTTACATCAGAATTCGGATCACCAACCCTAGAAGTGTTTGATTTGTTCTCTGATGTGGAATCCGATTTATCTGAACTCTCTGGTGTCATAGAATCAAGATTATGGTTTTCGAATAACACCGGGGAAGGAACAGATTTGTAGTTCACATTGGATTGAACTTTTTCTTTCACTGGTTCCTTAACAATATGGTCTAACACATAGGCCACATTCATGTAACTCTCCAACTTTTTGTTAATCTTTTAAGCAAAACACTTGATTTTAGACATTTCAAGTTTAGTTTCCTCAATTTCATTTATGTAATTGTTAATGGCTATTTGTTTATGTGAAAGAGTTTTGGTTAATTCAGAAACGTCTTTCTTGTAACTGTCCAATGTTTTATTAAAATCTTGCTCACCTTTACGATACGACTTGATGACGGTTTTAGCACTTTCAAGTTCATACTTTAGATTCTTAACCTTATCCTCAAGTCTATCGCATTTACCACAATACTTATCACTAGAAGATGAGTTAGAACTTACCGGTTTTGGAGGATCTCTCATGGCCGTCAAAGCAAAATGAGCTTCCTTTCCATCGAAAAATTTAGAGTAATCCACCTTTGTGAAAGCATCATCTACCATACAAGATTTCTTCATCATCAGAAAGTCCACTTTAGCTAGAAGTTTCTCGATATCATCATCAATCGAATTCACACTAGCCTCAGAATCATATTCACTTTAAGAATCAGAATAGACAGATTCTCGATCATTAGAGCCATCATTAATAGAATCAATGATAGTCCCTGAAACCGTTTCTTCAACCGATTCCTCAACCTTCGCAGATACAACATCATGAACCACGTCGTCAACAATCTCTTTAATCACTACCTCAGAAACTTTCTCAGATACTTTATCTTTTTCAAAATCATCAACTATCACCGGCTCCTCGCTCACCACATCTTGAGCAAAACAAGCAACATTACCACCAGTGACTTCTTCAACACCAAGTTGCATTGTATTCCAATAAAAACCTTCATCCTTTTGAATCACCAAAGCTTGATTCTCATTTTACTGTTGAGTGTTTGGTCTAGAAACTAGAACAATGGTTCTGGTTTGGTTAGGTGTTGTTTGGTTTTGGTTGGTTGTGGATGTTTGTCTTTGTGTGGTATTTTGAGAGGTGTTTTGTCAGTTTTGGTAATTGTTTTGGTTTTCATAGTTGTTGTTTTGGCTTTGGAAGGTAACTTGGTTTTGTGCTTGAAGGTTTTGGTAGTTTGAGTTGAAAGGGTTTTGGTTACCTTGTTGTTTCGGTTGGGTACACTCTCGAGCAAAATGACCTCTAGTTCCACAGTTGAAACACGTAACCTTGGCTTTGTTGAATCCATAGGTAGTGTTTGGTGAAGTAGCAAGGTCTGTTCTACCGGTCTTCTCGATAAGCTTAGTCGCCCTTCTTATCACACTAGCAAATGCCCACTGAATATAAATCAATTCCATCTCTTCCTTATCAATATGAGCATAATCCTCGTTAGTCAGATTGTTGTTGCCGATCTGACTAGCCACTAGTCCATTGTAAGAAGCGACCATTGCTGAAACCAAAGCAATGTGTTGTTGTGCCACTTTTACTATAACATTGTTCATGTTGGAAGTTTCCAACATGATCGGACTTTGGCTTGATGAGGCTTGGTTCATCACCGGTGCAACTTGTGATTGTTATTGTGGCATACTCACCGATGATGTTCCATAATAGCTAGTTGACTTTTTGTGTATGAAGTTGGTGTATATGATGGTCCAGATGAGTAATAACTTGCTGCACTCATTGGTTGTATAAACTTTGATACAAAAGCTTTTTTGAGGTGCAACACTCACACCTCCTGTTGGAATAGAAGTAGAAGATGATGTAGCATAATAAAGCTTAGGATCCTATGGAAACTGCGCTCTTTTAGCTTTTCTCCTTTCTTCCATCTCTTTGTTTTCCAACTTTTGTATAAAATCATTGATAGACCAATACTGAAATGCATCCTTCTCTTTCAGAACCTCAGCATGTTGTCCCCAATATGGAGGTAACGAGTCAGCAAACTTCTCAACAACTTCAGTCATGGGATATATGATCTCATAATTCGATAAATCATATAACAAATGAAAGAATCTTGGTATAAATTCCTTCAAACTCTCATTCCCAAAATAACTAAAATTCTCAAACTCCTTCTTTATATCTTCTATTCGAATCCTTTTGGTCTTCTTATTTCCATCGTGCCTACTCTTCAAAGCGTCCCAAAGTTGCTTTGAATTCGCACATGGCCCAAACTGATGTAATAGATCTGTAGTCAATGCCTGAGATAACTGATAATACACCTTCTTTTCAGCTGCATACGTTTTCTTCTCATCGACCTTCAGGTCATCAAGTGCAATTGGTGTGTTTGTGTTCTCAATCAATCGTTGACTATAACCTTTCACGATCATTTGCCACGCTTCCCCACCATCTAGTCCCATGCCTTCAAGATGAAACTTAAACCTTCTCTGCCACCCATGATACTCACTCATATCCAAAATCTTTGGAGGACGGTTTCCATTTCTTGTTGATAAGTCATTAACCAAGATAGTAATAGAATTGGTGGTCTGACTTTGAGCTACTGCTGCTACTGCGACTCCCCAATAATCTGTCATTTGTTGTGGAGGAGGTCAAACAACAGGTTGTGATGAAATCGATGTAGCCCAGTAATTCGGTATCTGTAGAGGTTGTGTGTTTCCTTTTTCAACTGCAATGGCCCAAGGATTAGTAGGTACTTATTGTGGTTGTGTTATAGCAGGTCTTAGTGTCATAGGTAATCCACAAATGTTTTCCATGATGTACGAGATAACAACACTTAGAAAATCTGAAAATCTTGAAACTAGTTCGACCTCAGACACAAGTTCGAATGAGTAACTGATATGAACGAACTTAATTTGACCTTGCTAAGAACTTACTTTGACCTCACGATGGTTCGAATGAAGATGAAATGGTTGAATGGACAACAACACACTCAAACTGAAGAACAAACAAACTGATTCGACCCCTAAACCAACTTGATTCGACCTGAAAACGATTGATTCGACCTTAAAACTAGACTCATTCGACCTAAAACTCACTCCTTTGACTTAGAACCAAACTCGTTCGACCCGACCCATTATGAAAATCAATTTTTCTTCGAAAATCAACCAATTTGATCTGAATTTTGCAAAAGTTGATGGATTTCAATGAAAATAGAAAGGTTTTGAATAGGATCTAATGGAGAGCAAGTTTTGTGAAAGAAATTTTGATTTTATCCGTAAAAACAAAACCAAATCAATCAATATCCATGTTCATGCAAAGTTCATGTAAAACAAAAAAACTTTTGCTGTTTTTGATTAAAAATCTGGTTGAAAACTACCAATTTGCAGTTGTGTGATTGAGCAAGGCTCTGATACCACTTTGTAAGGATCGGATTTTGACAAATCAACACAAAGATCACACAAGTATAAGTAATCTAGGTGCGAAAACCCTAAATCACATGCAAAATGATAATAATCAGATCAGAACACGTTTAGATCCATTTTCAATAACATTTTCATTTATATAAGATTGATAAATCGATTACAAGTTTAGATATTATTGAAAACACAAGTTTAGAACTCTCTAGAACACAAACTGAAAACACATACTAACTCACACGACCAAATGACCAAAAGTTATGCTGAAACATAACTTCAATGTAAATACAGACCAGCACATTCGACCCTTGGAATGGTCGAATGGCTTGGTTCGACCTTTACAGGGTCCGAACCAACATCAACATAAACAAACTAATCTATACAATCTTCATTCGACCCTGTCCAAACACATTCGACCCCTCGATTGGTCGAATGGATTTCATCAAAACTTCAAATCTTCACATATTTGCCAATCTTGTACAATCCGAAAACGATAGCCACATATATGGATGTCTTCAAATCTTCACATATTCGCCAATCTTGTATAATCCGAAAGCGATAGCCACATACATGCATCTACAACAGCTGAGAAATCCGTATAGTAAGTTGATAAGATAGCTATATATAAATTTAATAACCTAGGAGGACGAGGTGGCACAGGTAGGGGACCCGTAGAGTAAAAACTGGTGATAGGCAATGGTTAGTGGGAACATTTATTTGTTTGAAAGTTTAATCCCCCCCCCCCCGCGGTTTCCAACGGTTAGTTTCTAAAAAAATATATCATTTTTCTACCTATTTCACTCTATATAAACCATTTACCATCTTATTATACACCACCACATCAAATTTATACCATTTCATTAAATATCTTCACATTTTATCAAATGGGTGGTGGTAATTTGTTTCCCATTACCTATCATCGTTGATCATCCCATGGAAACCATCCACCTACAAACAAGCCGCCGACTTCAAAACCTCTAGAATTTGAAATTTATGAGCCACACCCTCCCGGAGATTTGTTGATGGAAGAGTTGCATTATGTATATGATTATACAATGGCTCTAATATTACTAGGTACAATACAGATTGGATACGCTATTACCGTGCCAATGTGTAGCAATCATGCAGTGCAACCATTCCTATAATCACAAATATTCCAAGTTGGGTCGTAGGTTACGAAACTAATCCTTGGTCCAAATACGTAATGTATTCGGATTCAGATAAGGAAGTGTTTTGTCCGATGGCCAAATGTAAAGGACATCGATACGAGAGGTTTGACGTGCGTGATAGTGATCGTGACTGCTCGTCAGCCGATTCCCTCTTTGGTTATTGATTTATGTAATTGTGCGTTTAAATGTATAATTAGTTATGTTTTAATGTTAATTTTGTTTGGGTAAAGGGCAGAGCCCAGAAAAAGTATTATATCACAACTTTAAATAATTACATCATCATGGGGGCATTCCCCCACCATGTCCCAGCCACAAAAGTTGGGGACCAAAAATACGAGATCATGCAACCCACTTGGGGGGTTTTACAAAACCTACATCTAGACATGTCAAAGCAATTGGACATGTTGTAACTAGACACTAAAAGAAATTTACAAGACCGGTCGAACTTGAACCAAGGCCTACAAAAGTTTGTATCCCGGGCGCACTTGGGCTTTGAGCCGGCCGGATACCCCCAACCCCAATTGTACTTTAACCCCGGCCAAACCAATGGCCCAATAAAGTTCTTTAATTTAAGCACTAACAAAATACTAGCCCAAGTCGGAGCCCAATAAACACATATATGGGGCATTCGCCAGTAAATAATTTTTTCACAATAAATACACCTGAGCCAGGTTAGAATCTGGTAACCTGGGCTCCAAGCCTGCAACTGTAGCCTTGGGCCCAGGCCTTCGGCTCACTAGCGGTAATAAAAACCCAAATGAGTTGGGCCTTCAGCAGGATACTCACCCAAATATATTGGGCCTTCAGAAGGAGGTAAAGCCACCAGCCCAACAACAGCTTAAACAAAGCAGCCAGAACATATCTTGGGCCTGCTTATGGGGTTGGACTATAAGCTCCAGCCGAGCGTCGATGGGCTCCCCCCACTCGGTCTGACTTTCGTGCAACAGCATGGACCGACTAAATTCTCGGTTGTTCTTCACCTTGGTGTAGTAGGTCTTCATTTTGCTCCACTGCTTACCTTTATTGATCCGGATATTTCGATGCTTAGTCTTATGATGTCGCTAGTTCTCAATGTTCCAATAGCGATTAAGAACCAAAACCATTAAGACCAAGTACCTGAAACCAAACACCCTTCCCGTGATTTTGTTAGCCCAACCCACCATATAACAATTTCCCATAAGAAGATAACACAGAATTGACATGGACCCAAATAGTTTCAACTCAGCATGGGTTTCTAGACTTGGGGCAAGGAACAAGACATTGGTTACCCAAAAAGACCGCTCCCCTATCCAGACCTCCCTTATCTCTCCAAGGTGTTTGCCTATCCCAGGCATGCAGATGAAACCTATACCCCACAAATGTCTCTTATTCCACATAAGTTTATGAAGGAAAGGGAGACAAAACACCAAAACACCTAGAGACCAAAGAAGGAGGGAGAAGATACAAGCCACCAGATGGCACCAAGAATTACTAAACCAAGGTTCTACCCACCACCCCCTTATATCTCCAGCCCAAACCAGCCCATCCCAGAAACGGATCAGCCTGACCCAGTTCACAGCATCATTCCCGAGCCTTGCAGCATAGGCCCAAACCGCAGCACAGAGCCCAATCCTCAGCCCAGTCCTAAACCCATTGATGTGCAACCTGTATAAATAGCACCAACCTAGATCCCACCCACCCAAAAAAAAACAATAAAATAGCAGTAACAGTGAGATTTAAAAGGATTTGCATAAGATGTGTGATTTTTTCCTCAGCCAAACATTCTCCATCTCAGACCTTACCTCTCCAGCGTGCATGAGCATAAACCAATTGAGATCATACATGATTTCGAACAGGGACCGATTTAGTAGGTATCCAATGAACACACTTAAGATCCCACACTTTGGAAACTTGAAGAGATGTGGTAGTCTTTATCAATGGGAGACCGAGCAGCCGAAGTTTAACGACCACGACAATCAGGTTAGTAACCTCCTTCACTGGTCTAGCAACATTCTCATTGATACTGTGATTTCTTTCCTGCCATATGTATTACACAGCAGCTGCAAAAACTAACCGGTTCACAACACTCCATATGGAGTTGTCCTGTGGCAGCGTGCATATTTGATCAACAATTTGATTCAAGGTATCAGGTATGCAACCCCAGGTTGTGACCCGCTTTAGGGCCTCCCGGACTTGTTTAGGGACTGGGAAGCCAAAAAACAGGTGGTCATGATTATTCGGGCCACAACGACAGAACACACAACTCAGGTTACTAACACCTTGCCATCTACCCATTATATCTTGCGTTTTCAGTTTATTCTTCGCAGCTAACTATAAGATAAAGGCATGCCGAGGGATATTTTGGTTGAAGCAAACGACTTTAGTCCATGGAAGTTCCAGGCTACAGAAACTTCGAATTCAGTTAGGGTACCATTATTTGTCTTCCAGGAAACTTTGTCTCGAGCTGCAGGATTAAGGGTAAGTCTCGGGATTTGGAATATAATTGGGAACCTGTCTTGCCAATCCAAGGGCAACTTCCAGCCCCCCACAGAAATGATATCACTAACAGCATCATGCCGGGTTAGAGGGTCCTCATTCATGTTCTGATGAGTGAGAAAGTTGCTTAGAGGACCCAGCTCCTGTCAATTATCAAACTAAGCTGAAGTAGTCGCATCATTGCCAATCTTATGGAGACTACGAGGACGGATAAGGGACCTCAACTCAAGAATCTTCCTCCAGCCCCAGCAAGCATCCCCTTTGTCTGGTAGTTCCTAGATGTTGTAATCCGTGAGGTGATTAGCATAGACCCATTTGACCCATAACGAGTTCTTTCAACTAACAATATTCCATGTGTGCTTAGCAATGAGAGCCCGGTTCCACGAATGAAGACGTTTCAAGCCCAATCCACCTTGATTCATGGGGACACAAGCATCCTTCCATTTAACTTTCGCTTTGCCATTTTTCATTTCTCCATGGCACCAAAGGAAGCTTCTCATTAGTTTTTCAATTTCCTTCGACACCGCAACCGGCAAAATAAAAACCGAGGATCAATAATCATGCAGAGAATTGAGGACTGAAGCGATGAGTTGAAGCCTACCCGTGAAGGATAAGGATTTGTTCCTCCAGTCGATAATTCTGCACTTCACTTTATCGATCAATTGGGAGCAGTCTTTATGGTGCAGTCTGGTCGATATGAGTGGAACACCCAAGTACTTGACTAGGGGATCCTCAATACGAAAAGGGATCTGGCCAATAATCATATCCGTAACATCCGGTTCCACATTTCCAAAATATATTGTGCTTTTTAGAATTCTTGGGACAAGACCTAAGGTATCTTTAAATTCATCAAGGGCTGCCATAAGAGTGCTAACCGAAGTATTGTCCCCGTGACAGAAAAGGAAGAGGTCATCCTCAAAACAGAGGTGTGTTAACTTAACAGCTTCACATTTCCAATGGTATTTGAAAAGCTCATTTTGGTCAACTCTACGCCTAATCATGAGAGTGAGCACTTCCATAACCAAGGTAAACAAATAGGGGGACATGGGGTCCCCTTGTTGCACTCCCCGTTTACCTTTAAAATAGCCATAGTGATCCCCATTAACAGCAATGGAGAAGGATGTAGAAGTCACACAAGTCATAATCCACATGATCATTTTATCTGGGAATCCGAAGTGTTTCAAGGAAGCCTTTAGAAATTTCCACTCAACAGTGTCATAAGCTTTTTGTATGTCGATTTTAAACGCACACCTAGCTTGCCCTGTATCCCGGTGGTAATTCCGCATGAGCTCTTGGGTTAAAAAAAATATTATCACTAATCAGACGCACTGGAATAAAAGAGCATTGATTCTCATCCACAATTTTGTCCAAGACACCTTTGATACGGTTGGTAATAATCTTACTTATGCCCTTATAAAGAACATTACAACATGCAATTGGTCTAAAATCCGAAACTTTTTTTGGAGTTTCAAGTTTAGGGACTAGAGCAATCACATTAGCATTTACTTCTTTCAGGAGTTTCCCGTTGGAAAAGAAATCCTTGACAGCTTTGCACACATCTTCACCAAATATCGACCAGGTAGACTTAAAAAACTTGGCTGAAAAACCATCCGGTCCAGGGGCTTTATCGTCTTCAATGTTAAAAAATGCCAATTGATTTTCATCCGAAGTGATTTCACGAACCATGTGGACTGCATCATTAGTTGGATTACATTTGGTAAACAACTTTCGGGGTCCAATAGTGGAGCCATTTCCACACTTATACCCAACACAGAATTAAAGTGGTCAACAAACTAATCAGCCACTTGGTGCCCGGTGTAGTATTCTCCCCTTAAATTTTCAATGGAGTGAATTCTATATCTGGATTGGTTGGATTTTACCACTCGGTGGAAATACTTAGAATTGTGATCTCCTTCTTTCAACCAAGTAGCCTTAGCTTTTTGCTTTAGGAACAATTCTTCATCATGCACAGCCTCATTGTAGGCCTTGAGATATATGCCCTCTTCTTACCTTAGGAGCTCATTGGACGGGTGGTTGACGACTTCAGACTGAACAGTTTCCAATTCAGCCCTAAGCTTCAAGACCTTAGTGTGCAGGTTCCCTTGTTCAAAACTGAGTCTTCGGATTTCCTTCTTCACTCTTTTAAGTTTAGAAACAAGAGAGTACTTAGCATAGCCCTCAACCGGGGTGGACCAAGCTGCAGTGACATAGGGTAAGAAAGTAGGTTTTTGGGTTAGGAAGTTCGGGAATTTGAAGGGTTTATGTTTGGATAGGGATTCTTCAGGAATAGAAACAACAATCGGGGAGTGATCCAACTTCAGGAATGGGAGAAATTTAGCATTGGCGTGAGGGAATAAGTCTGTGAATGGGACATTAGACATAGCCCTGTCCAGATTTTTGAGCAAACCGTCTGTCCTCCCAGGGGATTTATTCCATGTGAATTGGAGCCCTGACATACAGATATCATTAATTTCAGCAACATTGAAACAGTCCCTAGCTTCGGTCATGATGTCATCAACATGAGAGCTCCCAAAGGAACATTCCCGCGGGTAAATAATGGCATTAAATTCTCCAAGTAATAGCAACAGATAATCTTGCACAATCACCTTGTGAGCCAGCACGGCATCCCAGCACTCCCTACGTGGAACTCCACTGTAGTGAGCATAAACTATGGAACAGTAAAACCCATTTTGACCATTAACCGGCTTGAGGAAAAAGTGGACCACTTAGGGGTGCCTTTCAACAATCATCAGAACAACTATATTCGGGTCCCATCCCACCACAATTCTGCACCTACCTTGACATACATTACTGTTGGAATCCCAATTCCACTAGCCAAAAATACGGTTACAACATCTGACCATGTTTTCTTTTGATAGCTGGGTTTTAACAATACCACACACACTATACTTACCTGAGGCAATATGGTTTCTTACTTCATTTTGACTCAAGTTATTAGATAAGCCTCGAATATTCCAAACTGTAATGTCTAGACCCATTAAAACTGATTGGTTTTGTTGTTACCCTTGGCCACTGCATTGCCTTCATCCACCCTTCCCATCTGCTGCATAAGTAAGCTTGTTGTCCCGGATTTGTCAAGACCAACATGTCACACCCTCAAATTTCCACTGCGGGGTTTATACCGCGAGGCGTGTGACATACCAGGATCCCATAGCCACAAGTCACATGAACGAATCTAAATGCCCAAACCATTTAGTTCGTTATCGAAAACAGGTTTACTAGATAATCATTTATTCAAATAGTTGCGGAAGCAAATTTAAAGATAATAGTTAACCATATAGTCTGCGCAAAACAACACGCTCAAAATCATAATAGATAATTAAACATTCAAAAGTAGTTAAGTGTGCATATCCCAATGACGCTATATGATGCATGCCTTACACATGCTCTGAAACTAATGACCAGGCTTTCTAATCGCGGCACCGGAAGCTAACTACCTATAAAAGCATATATATCGTGTGTCAACATAAAGTTGGTGAGTGCACAAAGTAAGGTAAGTAAAAGTGTAGGTTTCCCAAACCAAGAAGGTTTATTAGGTTCCCCGAACCCAAAGTAGTAATCATTAACCAAAACCAAGAACCAAGAAACAAGAACCACGAATCACTAGTTCAGCGTATGCCAAGGGTAGTTAACCCATTCATGATAACTAAACAATGATATACCAAATTGCTATTCAAATGATGCACTCGCCCCGCGAGTTGGTTTTTGCCTCCCATCATTGCCTATCAACAATGATAAAGTCTAAATTCGTAGTTCACGCCCGGCTCCCAGCACGTGGTGAGGTTTGTCAAACCTAATAGCGCTATCAACTAGTAACCCGCTTGCCATAACCCGGCAACTCATTCGGTTAATAGTAGAGGACTTCCGTGATAAAATACAGTTTAGTTCATCAAGGACACAAAGTGTGAAACTAGCAAAGCCCGACCCACACAAGGAGTCATAGCACCCCAAACTCGGGATGTGAAAGTAGTCCCAAACCGGACTAGAAAAAGTTAAGTAAGTTGTCTCAAACCCGAGACGCATGCTTTTGAGAAAAGAGTAGTGAAACTCACCTGATAGAGATGCTTGTAATCTAGTGAAGCTAAATTACGTAGCTATTATCATCCGGACAGTACTTGCCCTATGATTTATTAGAAGCAGGGTAAATCACAAGTTTTATTATACAATTTGTCTACCCGACACTTTTGGACTTGGTTATGGAGTTATGTGAACCTTGGTTTTGTACTTGTGATAAAGTTAGACACTTTAACATGGGTTTAGAACATTGTTTTACCCTAGTTAATGTGAACACCTGTTAGTGGGTGGTAGCCGATGTGTTCTCATTGTATAAAAGATAAAGCTGATTAGTTAGTGAATCAAACTTGATTGTTTTAAGCTTGACAAAGCCTTGTAGAGTTATCCTACAACATGTTCGTGAGTTTTGTAAGAAATTCAAGCTTGATTATCATTTTATTAGCCTTAGCTTTGAACATAAGCTAAGTGAGTTTGTATTCATGAAAAACCGATCCATTTCATGGTGATTGTTGGG
The DNA here is from genome assembly GCA_028751855.1 of Ambrosia trifida. NCBI lineage: Eukaryota > Viridiplantae > Streptophyta > Magnoliopsida > Asterales > Asteraceae > Ambrosia > Ambrosia trifida. The sequence goes on along the minus strand of CM054122.1, from coordinate 148,567,090 downwards.
CTAGATTTTAGAGGTTTGCGTTGTCGTGGGATATTTGATATTGGGTTCGGCCTTGTTGGCCCATGTATGTTGACCGCCTATGTTTACTATAAATAGGGGTTTCATAGTTTGTTTTGGGGTTGCTAGTGTTTTGTTAATTGAATCCGTGTACCAGACGGTTCAGAGACACCGTGTGCACTTTTGTTAATCAAATCATTCTATTTGAAGTCTTTTCTTTGTTCTTTCTATACAATCATAGATTCCGCCTTTGATTGTATGTTTGTTTGATACACAGTAGAGAGGATTCTGGACTAACAATTGGTATCAGAGCCTAAGAAGTCTTTCGAAGGCTCGGTTGCTGGTATCAAAGGAAGAAGATCAAAGAAGTTCTTGCTAACGAAAAGGTTGTTTTTATTGATTTAATTCATATCGATTTCATAATTATGTGTTTTATTACTAATCGGTTTGTTCTATGCAGCTATGTTTCGCTAATTTAATTATGATCATCAATGTTTTCATTCAAAATTTTGATAAAAATTTCTGATTTGATCCGATTTGTTTGTAGGTCAAAGTTGTTTGCTTAAATTAAGGAGATAAATGTTTTTAAAAAGGGAAATTGCTTTTATTTTTAACTATCTCCTTAAAAGTTTTTAAATCTTCGAAAAATTTGGAAAGTTTGTTGCTGATTATGTGGAGGTTTCCTTATATAACGAGTGTTCGAAATCCTCATCTGAGTTCGACCTTAGCCTGAGTTCGACCTTGGCCTGAGTTTGACCTTGGCCTGAGTTCGACCATGGCCTGAGTTCGACCTTGACCTGAGTTCGACCCTGGTCTGAGTTCGACCTTGCACTGTGTTCGACTAACTGACTGGTGTTCGACCTTAACCCGAGTTCGACAAACTGATTGGTGTTCGACCTACTATATTGGACTAAGTTGAATCGCAAGTTTTGGACTGGACTTCAATAATTGTTGGACTAGAATTGAACCATATAAATCTGCACTAATAACTATAAATCTTGTTTTCAGAAATGGATCAAATGGTTAACCAAACAAATTTGAACGGACTTAATACTGACCAACTACTTGTAGCTGCTCAAGTGGACAAAGCCATGGAATCTATCATTGGCACACATCAGAAAATACCTGTTCTCTAACTTGGAATGTCCTATTCTGAGTGGAAATTCAGGTTCATTCAAGTTATGAAAATAAAAGATGCAAAGGCTCTAAGATCTATCTTAAACGGACCCTGTGTGATCACTTATGTGGTTAACGAAATAACTGGAGCCATTGCTATCAAACCAAAGAGTATGTACACTGATGAAGATCATGAAAAGACTGACATTGATGAAAGAGCAATTGCTTATCTTCATCAAGTACTTTCACCTGAAGTATCGATTGGAGTTCGTGACAATGCCACTGCCAAAGAACTTTGTGAAGTTCTTGAAAATCTGTATGAGGGAAATGAAGAAATGAAAGAAAGCAGAAAGGAGATGCTGAGCCAGAAGTTCAATGCTTTTAATCATATTCTTGGCGAATCACTCGAAAGCCAGATCCAATGTTTTGTGGCTTTAGTGAGTGAGATGAAATCAAATGATATGGTGGTAGATAACTCCGTTATGAACAAAAAGCTGCTAAATACTCTTCCAAGGAGTTGGGACTCAAATGTAACCCTTATCAAGAGAACCAAAGATTTAGCAAGACTCACTCTTTCTGAAACCATATCCTTGATCAAGTCCTATGACCTTGATGACCGGCAACGTTACATGACTCAAACTGCTAGTTATAATAATGCAATCATCGAAACTCCAAGCAATGCCCTAATGTCGCAGCAAGAACCTTAGCGTCCCTCGTTGTACTCTTACCCAGCCAGTGGATCTTCGTATCCACCTATGTTTGCACCCAGTGCATCAAAAGGCTCCGTCATGCCTGCTTCCTTTGCGGCCACTTTTGCTGGACCTTCGTCATCTGCATCAGTTTCTTCAGCTGCACCTCAGTCAACAGTAAAAATTCCAAAGGAGCTTGAAAGTAATTTAAGTTTATTTGCTGGATTCATGAATTGCTATAATGCATTTCTAACTGGTCAACTTACTGCGAAAGATGTTGGAGCATGTGACTTAAACGATGTTAATCAAGATGATATAGAAGAGATGGACTTGACTTGGCAGATAGCTATGGTGGTGCATAGAGCAAATAAGTTCGTGAAGAAGACTGGGAGAAATGTATGGGAAAATCCAACAAAGAAACTGGGTTGGGATAAAATGAAGATGCGTTGTTATAACTGTGATGAGCTTGGACATTTTTCTCGTGAGTGCACCAAGCCAAAGAAAGAAATAGACATTTCTACTCCTATAGCTGTTTCTCCCGTTGCGACTCCGGGAAGTCAATCATCTACCTCTCACACTGGATCTGAATCCTCTAACTCAAACAAGGCCATGGTCGCTCAATCAGGAGGTGGATGGGATTGGTCATCTCAAATGGAGGATCTAAAGATTGTTGAAGATACTGTGTACAAGGCACTCATGGCAAAAATGGATGACGATTATGTTTCGTCAGCGGCTGAGGTACATTCTGAAACTTTAGCTGAATAATGTTGCACTGAAAGGTGTAAATTTAAAATTAAGGGTTTTAGAGAAGAAACTCTCTCTGCATATAAACAGCTTGAATATGAAAAGATGGCCACTTGGGACATTAAAAAGAAATTTAACACCCATAAAGAAATGGTCAAAAAACAAAAACTTGATATCAAGCGTTTGCATCAGGAGGTGAGTGATCATAAATGTCGATATTTACACTTCAAACAACTGTCTCACACTTTGAACACGGAATTGATCGACTTAAAATCAAAATTTGAAAATGCAGATTTTCATTTCAAAAAATTCGATTGTTCTAGTCCTAAAGTAGAGAAAATGATCAATACCCAGTTAAAGTACATACCAAAGGAAGTGAGAAATAAGGGCATTGGTTTTGTGGAAATTCCTCCACCCTTCAATGAAAATTATTCCTCAATTCCTATGTCGGATGAAGAACTGTTGGCTCTTCTGTGAAGGAATATGGTCCATAAATAGAAGAGCCAACCAGTCGACCATCAAGGGATCAAGTTGAAGTCACTAAACTTAAATCAACCCCAATTAGAATCTCTAAACCTAAACAAAAACAATCTAAGCAAGAGCAGGCTCCATCAAAAACATTTTCCAAGTCTCAAGATGCTTCAAAGCAGACTGAGACATTAAATTATGAGAAAAATAAAGAGGTTGATAGAGTTTTTGAGGTTAGCAAAGATGAGGTTCCATCTTCATCTGAATCTAATGAATCATTGTGTGTTTCTAAAGAGTCTAAACATGAATACATACAAGTTAATGAACCAATTCCTGCTACGACCACCCAGCAAAACTCAAGTGTGAAATATGAGTTTGATTTCATGAAGCAAATCAGGGAGCTTTGTCTAAAGCAAAGAGCAAACAGTGATAATAATCTGACCGATTCTAAATCTCACTCAGATGATCCGTCAGTGACTGAACCTGAGTCTGACTCCGATCCAGACTCAGGAGAGACCGAAGCATCTTGCTATCAGTCATGTGAAACCACCGAATCATCTGAGGACATGTCCAAATTGAATGAATCTATTTCTGTGTCTACTTCAAACTCATTTGATTCGGATAAAGCATGTTCAATATCTTCTGAATCTCCTACATCTTCTGTGGCTGAAAACTTCTCTACAGAAAATTGCTGTGATGTGTCTGATGATGTGAATGTTACTAATTTGGTTGATTCTTGTGCAGAAAATGTGATTATTGAGGATTGGGTAGATGATGGGGATGAAGTTGATGACTCTGATTCACTTGCATTTAATAAAAAAATCAGAAAAACAATTTATCAATTTTTGCTAAAGACGAAAATATTTGTGTGGGCTCGTTTGTTTTGAGCATAAAACCTTGTGATTTTTCGTCTGACTCCTTGTTTGTTCATTCAGATTCTGTTATTTTGTCAAATGCTTGTGATACAACGAAAAATCTTTTGGTTAAACAATCCAGTACGGATCGGACTGGGAAATATGTCCGACCAAAACATGTTTTACCAAAATATGAAAAATAGAATTTTTCAAATCAAGGGACACGGTATTCCAATACAGCATCACACAGGTATAGAGATGTAACCAAGCTCTTTGAGCCTGGAAAGTCTGCAAGATCTCAGGGGATCCACATGTAAAACGTCAGACATGCTACACATGTGGAATCCCAGGACATATTGCCAGAAATTGTAAAATAAATCTGAAAACTTTTGTAAGCTGGAAACATCAGAAGGCTCCAAACGGGAACCATGCTCATTCCAAGCCAATGAAGGTTGAGAAGCCTAAGGCAATGCGGAATGACAAATCCAAGGTGAAGCCTTCTGATGGCGATTGGAATAGAAATAAATGGCTCAAACGGTCTGGTAAAAGACTAAAGTCTCAGACTAAAACTTATAAGAGATCATCCAATTCAAATGAAAAGATGGTTTCACAAAACAAATTTCATTGGAAACCAAAATATTCTATTCCAATCTCTTCCCCATCTGTAGGTTCCTCTTGTTCTGTGAATGATGTATCTAATCTCTATGCAAATGTTTCAACTGCCAACATGCACTGGATGAAAGTCCATTATATGGATACCAATGGTGTACTCAAAACAACTATGGCTTGGGTACCTATATCTAACTGATCCTGCATCATGTGCAGGAACGGCTGTGGAGGACTATCATTCGTCTTTGGTACATTGATAGTGGCTGTTCAAGGCACATGTCTGGAGACTTATCCCAACTTACCGATGTGGAATTTTTCAATGGTGGATTTGTCTCCTTTGCAGGAGGTGAGAAGGGTCAAATAACTCAAAGGGGAACGGTAAGAAATGGTGCCCTTCAGTTTAACAAGGTAAACTATGTTCCTGAATTGAAGCATAGTTTACTAAGCGTGTCACAAATCTGTGATAATGGCTACTCAACTCATTTCACTGACAAAGGATGTTTAATATTGAAACTCGGAGTCGTAATTCCATACGAATGGGTGTTACTAAAATCTGAACATCGAGGTGATGCTTATGTCATTGACATGAACAAACCTCCCTCTGATAACGTTACATGTCTTTTCTCAAAGGTTTCTCAAAACAATGCCATTCTATGGCATCACCGCCTTGGACATGCAAATGCTAAAAACTTGAACCGGGTGGCTAAATTGGGATTGGTAAGGGATTCACCAGTACGTGATTTTATCACAATTGAAATATGTGTTGCATGTTCCAGGGGAAAGCATCATAGAAAATCACATTATTCCATGTTGGTAAACACTATTGATTCTCTGCTGCAGTTACTTCATATGGACCTATTTGGCCTAGTAAATGTACTCAGCATTTCTCGTAAAGCATACTGTTTAGTAATAACTGATGATTACTCACATTTTACTTGGGTTTTCTTTTTGGCTAACAAGAGTGAGACTGCAGAAATAGTAAAAAATTTATCATATTGATGGAGAATCAGACCAACTTGAAGGTAAAGGGCAATCGCTGTGACAACGGAAGCGAATTCAAGAATGCAGAGTTAAACTATTACTGCGCTCAGAAAGGGATTGCACGTCAATTCAGCTCAGCAAGGACGCCACAGCAAAATGGAGTCGCTGAAAGAAGAAATCGCACCCTGATTGAAGCTGCCCGCACAATGTTGTGTGACTCACAGCTTCCGACATTCTTCTGGGAAGAAGTTGTTAACACAGCCTGCTATGTGCAGAACCGAGTCCAAGTCAACAAAGCTCGAATGAAAACACCCTACGAAGTGTTGTTTGGTACTAAACCCTCTTCCAAGCATTTTCGTGCTTTTGATTGTCCGTGTACCCTATTGCATCTGGACGGTACACCAAAGTTTGATGCGAAAGCTGACGACTGCTATTTTGTTGGCTATGCTGGCAAGACTGCATATAGGGTTTACAACAAACAAACTAAGCAAATCGTAGAGTCGTTTGACATGCGTTGGCTTGAGGAAAATGAGACAGATGCTAGAGTGGGTCCAGACAGGTTATTTGACTATGATACTCTCTTTCAATCTTCCGTATTTTTGACGATGTATCTAGTGGTGCAAATACAGTTTCTACAGGTTGCTCAACATACGCTGCTGGAACCTCATCCTTCTTGATTGATGATGCAAAGGAAGAGGGGGATGCTATACTGTTGGATCAGTTTGCTCTTTTTGCTAAGTAAGAACTTGCTATCTTGACACTTAAGTGTTTAGCAAGCCCTTGTAAATCAGATTATAAGCACAGCGGAATGTATAAGTTAAAGCAACACTTTTTATACTAAGGAAGAGTTATTACTCCCCTTTGATGATTGAAGCTAATAAATGACAAGTATTTATTATGAATCTAAGCAGTAAATGAGAATTAGATACTTAGACAGATTCACAATAAATACTGAAATGGAATAGAACAGTTGAGAGTGTTTGAAGGATTTTTCTATTAAAATCAATGTATAAAATAGAAGGTTGAAGCCTCCTATTTATAGACGTTTACATACATGTATCTTGCCAAAAAGCAAGTACAGAAACAACAGAAACAAGTTGCACAAGTTGCAACATTGAAACTAACAAATACAGCTAAAAGTAATAATAAACAATAAACTACTGATGCAAAAGGCGGTGGAAAATATCTGATGCTAAGTGCTGATGAATGACATACTACTGATGAGTAGTTTGTCTTCAGTACTTCTAAAGTGAACTTGTCTGGTTTGGACTTCAGAACTTCTGATGAAGTTTCTTCTTCAGCACTTCTCTTATCTTCTCTTCAGCAGTTCTTTGTTTTCTTTTCAGTACTTCTATACTTAGCCAAAATGATAGAAGTGAATTAGACTAAGGTTTCCAAAAGTGGTTTCACCAATCCTCTTTGTCCTAACAATCTCCCCCTGGATTGATGAAGCCAAAACCTTACTAATTCCTTATGTTTTTTTTCTGTCTTGAACAATCTTCCATATCTCTTTGTACATGGTGTTCTTGAGCTGGTTTAACTGACCATCAGATAGAGATCCTCTCTGTGGTTCTAGATGTTGAATTGTGAGCAGGTCTTGTGTTGACAGTTTCTTCAGATCACTGATCTTCTTGTAAGCCCTGCTTGAGAGGTCTCTTCTTGTCAACAATACTGAGTTGTTATCAGTAAGTGACCATCTGATGATAGGTATCTTTGACTTGTTAAAGTCAGAAGAATAGGGAACCAGACTTGTCCCTTGGGTTGATGGTCCTGAGTGCTGGATGCTTTGAGTTTCAGTTAGCCTCAGGTGGGAGTCTCTTCCTTGTTGTTGTTGCATATCAGGCATCTGAATAGTTGGGAGATGGTGTTTAGTCACTACTCTGGTATGCAGCTTTTCTTTGATGGTCTTTTGTATTTGGTAGGCAAAAGTGGAAGGATCCCTGAATTGTGTTAACAGAGGTTTCTCCTCAATGTCAAAATCTGAATGGACTATTGAACTTCCTTCAAGTAGTACCATTTTGAAGTCAGTTTTGACATTGTCCTCTGCCTTCTTTCTCTGAGTAGCAGTTCTTCTTCTTGATACACCAGAAGTTCTAACTACTGATCTTGAAGGATCAGTAGTTTGAAACTTCTCTGGATTTGCAGCCTTGGCAGCCAAGTATTTCTTGTAAGTATCCATTAGTCTCTCTTCTTTCCATCTGGATACTGAGGCTTTTGAACCATAGCCCTCTGCTACTAACTCTTCTATTATTTGGGCTCTCTTGGCCTTTCCTTCTTTGCTTGTGGCTATTTTGTCTGCAAGCAGTTGTGCTCTTCTTGTCAGCTCTTGCATGGAGAGTCCTTTGAGTGTATAGGCTTTAGTCTTGCTGTTCTTGGTAATGTAAGACACCAGTTGTTGTCTTTTATCTTGTTCAGCAATCTCATCAAGGCTAGCCTGCCTTTGTAGTTCAGCTTCATAAGCCTGAAGTTTTTCTTCATGGCTTAAATCTAGATCATCCCTTTCTTCCAGAGTTTTCCAAATCAGATCTTCTCTGGCCTTCTTGTTGGCTGCAACTAAGCTCTTCTCTAATAATTCAGCTGATTGAGAGATAGGAGAAGGGTTTAGTACAGTCATTGTTGTAACAGTTGTAGGCCTGATGGGATCAGATGTTGGTTGAATGGGAGCAGTGGTTCTGGAAGGGTCAGCTGTTTGAGGTTTGGAAGTGTTAACCTCTGATGGGTTGACAACTGCTGATGGTTTGTCAACTACTGAAGGATTGTCTTCAGTACTTTCTGATTCTTCATCAGAACTTTTGCCATCAGAAGTTTCTTCATTGTGCCTTAGGGATTCTTCAGATGTTTGGGTCTCATCTTCTTTTTCTGCTGCTTCAATCTCTTCTATTGAGACACCAAACTGTTTGGCCAGTTTTTCTTTCCTAGCCTGATCTCTTTGATCTCTTTCAAGGATGGCCACTCTTGCCCTTATCCTGGCTTGGAATGACTCCTTAAGTTCCCTGATTTTCTCCCCCTTTTTGGATTCATCAGGTTTAACTTTTGAAGTTGAGGGTTGGGAGAATTGTCCTTGAAGATGAGCAATCTGTTTGCTGTTGAAGTCTATTTTGTTGGACAGATCATTCATCTTGCTCTTGATCACTCCAAATTGATTCTTGATAAACAGCTCCAAGTTAGCTGTGTATGTTTGGAAGTGATTTCTGATGAGAGTATTCATCATGTGGTACAGGGGACCCTCTGGGCTGCATAGCTGGTTCAGGTCTATGCTTGTTTGCCCAGGGAATTAGGTAGGCATTTGTTGTGAAGTGGGTGTTTTTGGGAGATCCTCATGTTGTACAGAGGATGCCACTCTAGGGGTTTTAGGGATTGAGTGGGCTTTAACCTGTGCAGGGGTGACTTGCTTCTTGAGCCTGGATACCCCTGAAACAGGACCTTCATAATGTGCCGTCAATTCAGTAGTTTGTGTTTTTGAAACATCATCCAAATTAATGGAATCATCTGAATCCCTGATGTTGCCCTCAATGAGGACTGTCTCAGTTAAATCATGAGCTGAGCCCAACTCAGTTCTCTCATGAACCTCTTGCTCTTGGTTCTGAGGATTTCCTACTTCAGGCATTAAGCCTTCATCAGTAGTTGCCACATATGAGGTCTTAGCTATGTTACTTCTATCCTCAGATCCACCACTGGGTGGTAACTGAGTAGTAGCAGCCTCAGATGCCCCAAGAGTCTCTAAAATTGGGCTTAAAGACTCTGGTCCACCCTCATCTCTTGGGATAGGGCTAGAGATGTCCACATCCATGTCTGATGTAGTGGTTATGTCCCCTGTTTGTTGTGGTTGTAGGGGACTGACATAATCAGATGGGACCTTCTCTTTTAGCCCAGAGAGAAGTTTGGCAATTTCTATTGCCTCTTGTTCAGAAATTTGTGGGGTTGGTTCAGTAGTTTGGGCAACAGGTGAAAGTTGTTGTTCAGCAGTTTCAAAAGAAGAGTGTGTTTCAATAGTTTTTTCTAAGTCTTTTTCTTTTGAATAAAATGGTTATGGGTGCTCTTGGTGGGGTTTGAGATGGATGAGACTGAGAGGGTGTTTCAGTCTCACCTGTTTGAAGAGCAGACTGCTCATGAGCATGTTCAGGCATCTCAACCTCCTGAACAACTTTTCTTTTGGGTTGGTGGGTTTTAGTCTTTGTTGGCTTGGGCTTTTTGGCTTTTGGTGGGGTGAGTTTGGAAGATGTGGGCTTCAAGGGGACTTGTTGTTGTTCTCCCTGATCATCTTCTGGCTAGGCAGCCGGTTTGTTATGCCTTGAGTATGCTTGTGATGTTAAAGGATTTAAAGTTGAAATTTTTCCCATAAGCACCTCATGACCCAGTTCCCCTATTATGCATTGCATAATGAACCTTGGGTACAACAAAAACTTTTTCTTGGTATTATTGTGATGTAACACCAACTCATTGAAAAATAGTTTTGATGCCCTGAATTTAGTTTCATTCACAATGGAATGAAATATTGGTTGAAAAGTGGAGGGCATCTTGTCATAAGACCCTGTTTTTGGACTCAAACACATAATAATATAATGAAACAAAAGCTTGTATTTTGGTTCAAAATATTTTTTGAAGATTGTAGCATGGGAGAGAGTACCTTGATAACCACACTCAGTCATGGTTAGGTGAATATCAGAATTAGCAACATGGTCAGGGGCAGTTACATCATCCAGACCCAGTCTTGTTGCCAGTGTGGCCGGTGTGATGGTCAGTGGTTTCCCTTTTATTCTTGAGTTGAGGGAAATTACTTCATCATCCGCCGTCACCGTCTCAGCATTTGCCCAGAACTCATTCAGAGTTTCAGTGTGAATTGGTGGGTTTATTGTGAGAGCAGTAAAATATTGGGATTTTACGACAAGATCAATGATCTCATCGTATTGGGACCAGCCTTCTTGTTTTTCAAGAAAGGCCCTTTGATTGTGTCCCTGCTTTAGAACTAGAGCCATGTGGTTTGGGTTTTGATCGAACAGTGGATTTGCAGGTTTAGGTTATTGAGAGAGTTTTTGAGAGAGAAGGAGGGATATTTTTGAGTTTGAAAGGATAAGTGTGGAGAAAAGGTATTTATCAGAAGTTTTAACCTCTTGAATCTTCTTTATTAGAAGTTTTTAAACCGCCTTAGGTTAAAAATCTTTTTATCAGAGGTTTTAAACTGATTAGGTCAAACCTCTGATGATGGGAAAAGTCAGATTTGCCCTTTTGACTTAAACTGCTGATGAAGTATTCCTTCATCAGTAGTTCCCATTTCCTCTTCAGTAGTTTTAACAGCTGATGAGAAATGTTTTTATAAATACTTTTATTCATAACTTCTGAAGTTTATTTTTATCAGAAGTTACACACTTTTCAGAAATTATCCCCATACTGATGTTTTATTCATCAGTAGTTTCTCTCTTTTTCAGAAGTTTTGTTTCAGACTTTTGTCTGTTTTGTAAGTGAAAAATGAAAAATTGCAAAATAAGAAAATAAACACTTACAAATTTAGCATCCTAAGCATGGATACTAACTTCTGAAATGTTGATGTGTCAAGGGGTTTTGTGAAGATGTCAGCTATTTGATTAGCTGTTGCTACATGCTTCACCTCAATCTTGCCTTTTTCATAGCAATCTCTGATGAAATGGTACCTGATCTCAATGTGTTTTGTTTTTGAGAATTGTACTGGATTTTGAATGATGCTAATGGCAGATTTGTTGTCTACAAACAAGGGTGTCTTGGTCTCTTTGATTCCATAATCAAGAAGTTGATATTGGAGCCATTGTATCTGTGATGTACAACTTGCAGCTGCAATGTATTCAGCTTCAGCAGTTGAAGTTGCAACAGATGTTTGCTTCTTTGATTGCCATGACACTAGACAGTTACCCAGGAATTGACAGCCACCAGATGTTGACTTTCTTGTCATCTTACACCCTGCATAGTCACTATCTGAAAAAGCTGATAATTTGGTATTGCTTGAAGCAGGATACCAAATTCCAAGTGTTGGAGTTCCTTTCAGATATCTGAAAATTCTTTTGACTGCTATAAGGTGTGATTCCCTTGGTGCTGAGTGATATCTAGCACAGACACATGTTGAAAACATAATATCTGGTCTAGAAGCAGTTAAGTATAAAAGGGAACCTATCATGCATCTGTACATGGTTTGATCAACCTGTTTTCCTTGATCATCAGGTTCAACTTGTGTGATTGGTGTCATGGGAGTGGAACATGATTTACAGTCATTTAAAGAAAAATTGTTCAATAATTCTTTAACATATTTTGATTGATGTATAAAAGTTCCATTTGTTTGTTGCTTGATCTGCAGTCCTAGAAAGTACTGCAGTTCTCCCATGGTACTCATCTCAAATTTTGATTGCATGAGTTTCTTAAAATCATCACACAGTTTTGTGTTTGTTGAACCAAAAATGATATCATCAACATAAATTTGAACAAGTAAGACATGATTTCCAACATGTTTAATGAAAAGAGTTTTATCAATGGCACCTCTTGTAAAGTTATTTTTGAGTAAAAAGGTGGAGAGTGTATCATACCAGGCTCTTGGAGCCTGTTTGAGCCCATAAAGAGCTTTGTCCAGTCTGTACACCCAATCAGGATGAGAAGGATCCTCAAACCCAGGTGGTTGACAGACATACACCTCCTCTTTTATTTTTTCATACAAAAATGCACTTTTCACATCCATTTGATAAACATTAATTTTGTTGGAAATGGCATAGGCCAGAAATAACCTGATGGCCTCAAGCCTTGCAACTGGAGCAAAGGTCTCATCATAGTCAATTCCCTCTTCTTGAGAGTACCCTTGAACTACCAGCCTTGCCTTGTTCATGATTATCATACCAGCTTCATCTTGTTTGTTCCTGAAAACCCATCTTGTGCCAATTGGTTGCTTATTTGGAGGTAAGGGACAGATTTCCCAGACCTGTTGCTTGTTGAACTGAAGCAGTTCATCTTGCATAGCTTGCACCCAATTATTGTCTTTGAGGGCTTCCTGGTACTTCTTTGGTTCCAACTGTGAAATAAAGGCTGAATATAGGCAAAAGTTGGAGAGCTGGTTTCTGGTAAGAACACCTGAAGCTATATCACCCATGACTTGATCAAGTGGATGATCTCTGTGTTCAATCAGTTGTTGTAAACCACTGACAGGTGTAGGTGGCTCTTGTTCTTCAAACAAACTACTGAGGTCTATAATATCTGGTTCAGCAGTTTTAGCTTCTTCAGTAGTTGCAGGTGCTGAAGCAGATGTTTGAGTTTGGCCTTCAGTATTTGTTGGATCAGAAGTTTGTGAAACTTCTGATGGTGTTGAAGTTGACTTAATGACTGTTTGAGGAGTCCATGGTGTAGGATCCTCATCTTCAAACCTTTGATCACCATAATAAGTAGGTTTTGAAGAAGTAACAGTCTTTTCAGGTCCAAAGTGGAAGTTGTCAAGGTCAAAGAGTTCAGCAGGATGTGCTGGAATAAGAGTGTGTTTTGACTCATTGAACTTGGCATTCAATGTTTCTTCTACTATCCTGGTGTGAGAATTAAAAACCTTGTAGGCTTTTCTAGTTGAAGAGTAACCAAGAAAGTAACCTGAGTCAACTTTGGCAGCAAACTTTGAAATAGATTCCTTGATGTTCAAGATGAAACATTGACACCCAAAAGCCCTGAAAAAAGGAGATAAGGGGCTTCATGCCATGAAGAACTTCATAGGCAGTCTTGGAGTGTCTCTTGACCACAAGAACTCTATTCTGAACATAACATGATGTGTTAACTGCTTCTGCCCAAAAGTACAAGGGCAGTCCAGAATCAGCTAACATTGTTCTTGCTCCTTCTATCAATGTTCTGTTCTTCCTTTCTACTACACCATTTTGTTCAGGAGTTCTGGGAACACTGTATTGTCTAATAATCCCTTTAGACAAACGGAATTCATCCAGAGTTTTGTTCCTGAACTCTGTCCCATTGTCACTTCTAATGGTTTTGACAGATAGAGAATATTGTTTCTCTACTTGTAGAATGAAGAACTTGATGATTTCAGCAGCCTCATCCTTGGAGAATAAGAAGAATACCCATGTGAATCTTGAGTAGTCATCAATGATGACTAAGCAGTACTTCTTCTTACCAAGGCTCATAATCTTGACAGGTCCAAATAAGTCCATATGGAGTAGTTGAAGACATGCAGTTGTTTTGATTCTTCAATAGACTTATAGGAGGACTTATGCTGTTTTCCCTTTAAACAGGATACACAGAGTTCTTGACACTGGTATACTTTCAAAGGTAGACCTCTGACCAAGCCCATTTTTGTGACTTTATTTATGGTTTTAAAGTTCACATGGCCAAGTCTCCTGTGCCAGAGATCTGTTTCTGAAGTTGATGCCCTTGAGAAGAAACAGGCAGTGTTGTTCAATACTTTGTCTTTCTCAATGTCCACTGCATAGACATTGCCACATCTTTTGGCAATCAGCAAAGTATGATCTTCAATGATCTTCTCTATCAACTTCTGGCCTTCTGGTGAGATGATCTTGCATGCTGTCTTTGTGAAAAAGGAAGAATATCCTTTATCACACATTTGTGACACACTCAGCAAGTTGTATTCAAGGTTTTCCACCAGATTGACCTTGTCAAACTGTATTTTGCCAGAGGAGACATTGCCATGTCCTAGCACATATCCCTTAGCATTGTTCCCAAAGGATACAGATCCTTCCCTTTGGCTGATAAAGTTGTTTATCAGGTATCTGCATCCAGTCATGTGCATAGAGCCTCCACTATCAACATACCATATGCTGTTTAAGCCCCTGGAAACTCTCTGCACATAAAAGCAAATTAGTTAGATCTAGGAACCCAAGCCTATTTGGCTTTGGGTTTGCTCTTGAGAACAGTTACAGTTTGTTCTTGACCAGGTTGAGAAATCCATGTCTTTTTGGCAATTGATTTTTCATTAAGAACCATGGTGGTATCCTTTTCAGGACCACCATCAACCTTGGTCATCAGTAGTTGTACCATGTTCATTAGATTTTGTATCTCAGCAGTTTGTGAAACTGCTGATGATTCTGGTCTAACTACTAACAAGGAATTTTGAGAAAAAGATTTTGGTTGAGATTTTATCTTTTTCTGAGAAAAGGTGTTTTCAGGTTGTTGTTTCTTGGGTTTAAAGATTATTTCATAATCATTTCTGATTTGATTTCCCACAACCTGTTGTTTAAATTTTTGATTGAACTGAATTCCTTTTCTGTATCTACAAAATTCAGTTTTGTGGTTGAACAGACCACAAATTTCACACTCTTTTGCCTTTTGTTTTTGGTCTAAAGGCAAATTTCTGACATTAGTGAAAAGATTTTGCTCATCAATAGTTTTCAGGATCTCAACTCCTGATGTAGATGAAACTACTGATGGCTTGTTGTCAGATTTTGTTAATACTTCGGAAGTACTTTCTTTAAAAATGCCAGGATTTCTGTTTAGAAAGTTTTCATGGAAAGATGTGCAGTCTTTCTCTTCAGAAGTTTCATTTGAAACAATTCTTCTCCCATCTTCAGTAGTTTTGGGAGAGAAATCTATTGGTGTTTCAACATGATGGTATCCTATGCCAAACTTAACATTTGAAGCACTTTGTTTGTTTAGCAATAATTGATACCCCTTACAAGATTCCACCCATTTTTCACATGTGATCCTGGTGTCAGCAAGCTCTTGTCTGACATCTCCCAGGTCATTTAGCATGATTTTAATTTGTGCTTGGGTTTCAATAGCTGAGTCAGTTAATTTAGAAACTTCTTTTGTTTTAGCACACAGTTTTCTTTCTAAATCACATTTTATCTGTGTGTATTTTCTTTCTAAATCATAGGCTTTACCTTGTAAGTGCAGATTTGTCTCTCTTATGAGAGCAAAAGTTTCTTTGCAAGAATTTGAGCAAAGTTTTGTCAAAGATTCTTTTGATACCTGTGACAATGCAGATTTTGAAGTACAGCCTTCAAATGCCATTAAGGCAAAGTTCTTTCTGCCATTGTCTGGTTCTCCCCAGTTGATGTCAAACATTTTGTTGTCTGCATCAGGATTGCACTCTGTGGTGTCAAAAGGGAGACTGCTCCAGTCAACATAACCTGAGGTGAAAAGACTTTGTTGAGAGGGTTGTTGAGGCTGTGGAGGATGTTGAGCAGCTGGAAAGGGAGGGATTGATTGTTGGCTCTGCATCTGTTGAGCAGGCACTTGAACATATTGTACTTGTGGCATGTATTGCTGTTGAGGAGCTTGTGCCTGTACAAAATGAGCACTCCCTTGAGTTCCATTATTCCTATTATAATTGGGGTTATAGTTATTTCCAGATTGTGATTGGTTAAAGCTAGAGCTTCTACACTCTCTAGCAAAGTGTCCCAACTTCTGACACTTGTGACATCTTAATTTAGATTTGTCAAAACCAATTTTTGTATTACTGGTCAATCCTGGAAATTTCCTTCCTGACCTTTTATAAAACTTGTTAGTTTTAATGCTTAGCATGGCCAGTTGGTGTAATATGTCCATTTCTTCTAAGTCATCACTGCTAAAATTTTTCAAATCATCCATGATAAAACATAGATTATCAGCAGTTTGACTTTGGTCATTATTGTCATAACCTGGGAAAGATCTTTCTGATGAGATCCCAGTGGTTATGTCAATATTGTCATAAGATCCATAGGAACAAGTTGGTGAATCTTGTCCCAAAAGTGCTGTACTACCTGGTAGGTAGTCATCAGCAGTTTTACCAGATGATTGTAATTTCTTCTTTTGATCAATTTCTCTCTCAAAAGTAAGTAATCTCCCATGGAGTTTTGTAAGAGTGAGGGAGCTAAAATCTGGTGAGGATCTTAAAACAATGGAGTATGTTTCCCATTTGTCTGGTAAAGACCTTAAAAATCTATGTAGCATAGACACTGTTGTATAGGTCTGACCATTTAACTTTAGCTCAGATATTAATGAGGAGAATCTTTCAAATTGTTGAGTTAAAGTTTCCCCATTAATATGAGCAAATGTTTCATATTGTTGAGCTAAAATCTCTCTGGTGTTGGCAATCACCTCTTCAGTTCCTCCAAACTGTTCTTTAAGACAATCCCAGAGTTCTTTGGCACTTTCACAATGTAAAAGGCCAGAGTATATCTCATTTGGGAGAGCCATTGCCAACAAAGAGAATGCTTTTGCATCTAGCTCAAGTTTTAGGAAATCATCATCTGTATATTCTTTAGGGTCCTTGGGGACCTTAACATTAGTTTCAAGATTAACATTTACTGGTTTGTGAGGACCATATATCACAGATCTCCAACAACCTGTGTTGGTTTGTGACAAGGTATGTGCCATTCTCTTTTGCCATATGTTGTATTCATTTCTAACAAGCATGGCAGGTTTAGTGGCAGAACCAGTATTATGTGGATCCATTTTAAAGAGTATAGATTTGTCAGATGACTCTTTTAAGTGATGGATGTTGATAAAAAGTGAACTTTTGATCTTTTTATTGAGTATCAATAAGAGCTTTGTGTCTGATTCTCAATTGGTTAGATTGATATGTGATCAGATAAACCAAAGGCTCTGATACCAATTGTTGGATCAGTTTGCTCTTTTTGCTAAGTAAGAACTTGCTATCTTGACACTTAAGTGTTTAGCAAGCCCTTGTAAATCAGATTATAAGCACAGCGGAATGTATAAGTTAAAGCAACACTTTTTATACTAAGGAAGAGTTATTACTCCCCTTTGATGATTGAAGCTAATAAATGACAAGTATTTATTATGAATCTAAGCAGTAAATGAGAATTAGATACTTAGACAGATTCACAATAAATACTGAAATGGAATAGAACAGTTGAGAGTGTTTGAAGGATTTTTCTATTAAAATCAATGTATAAAATAGAAGGTTGAAGCCTCCTATTTATAGACGTTTACATACATGTATCTTGCCAAAAAGCAAGTACAGAAACAACAGAAACAAGTTGCACAAGTTGCAACATTGAAACTAACAAATACAGCTAAAAGTAATAATAAACAATAAACTACTGATGCAAAAGGCGGTGGAAAATATCTGATGCTAAGTGCTGATGAATGACAAACTACTGATGAGTAGTTTGTCTTCAGTACTTCTGAAGTGAACTTGTCTGGTTTGGACTTCAGAACTTCTGATGATGTTTCTTCTTCAGCACTTCTCTTATCTTCTCTTCAGCAGTTCTTTGTTTTCTTTTCAGTACTTCTATACTTAGCCAAAATGACAGAAGTGAATTAGACTAAGGTTTCCAAAAGTGGTTTCACCAATCCTCTTTGTCCTAACATATACCTACATCTCCATCAACACAGCCACATTCAGTTTCTGCTGAACCATCCATTCCCACTACGGATCCTGTGACAACCTGAACCCATCACTTTTCATAAATGTGCATAATTGGTTCCTCAACTATTTCAAAATTTTTATTTTTAACCCTCGTATTTTAATAGGACCAAAATTCACAATTTAATAAAACTTATAGTTTTTATAAGTAAAAGTATGCATGTTTTATACTCACATCTACACCCGAGCACGTATGTTTCAGACCTTGATACTCAAAGCCCTTAATTTTCGGTACTAAAACAATTTAGAAACAGAAGGAAACAAGTCTAGAACTTAAAATTGATTAAATTAGAAAAATTATTTTTTTAGCCCTCGCGGTCCGCTAAGACAGTCAAACAGTCAAAGTTCCGGTCAAAAGTCCTAGTCAAATAGTCAATTCATCTTAAAACCATACTTTATTGTGTTGACCAATTTTAAAGCCTAATTGAATCCAAAACTACTATAAAAACCCACCTATGACCCATTATATTCTGCACCTCTAAATCGATTGTTTCAATTCGATTAAACTCTCCCTCATACCTTTCTTCTAGAGTATATTACTTCTACATTTGAAGCTTTGATTATAAGCTCTTGTAATTGGCGAATTGGAAGCTTGATATTTTTCCTATTCGGTTTCTTTTCTTCTAAATTGGACTAGTTTCGTTGTTGAATCTTTTGATTGCTCGCATTTTTACGCTCTCTTAGTCATCTAGTCATTTGACGAAAGTGAGTATTTCCTAACCCCTTTTTGTCTTTATTCACTTTTGGGGTGTTACATGTACACTTATACAAAATACACATGCAAGTTCACATTTTTACAATACAATTCTAGTACATTGTGCATTTGCTTACATATGTGTTTTATGCTTAGACATTACATGTAGAATACATTTGTACTTAGTGAAATCATTAACCATGTACAAGCCGACCTTAACATTGGATAGCGCTATTCGATTGAAAACCCACCTAGGTGATTCTCCCCCTTTTTCATCGGAGAATCCATGGTCATTGTTAAGTTATTATCCACTTATTGGATAAGTACACCGCCGTTCATTTAGTACATTTATACAGTCACAGGATTGATTTCGCTCATTTGTATGATACATAGTTTACATAAATGCACTATAGCTTTGCACTTGAATTGTATAACATTTTCCAACTTACTATGTATATTAAAACTAGGAATGCTCACCAACATTTCATATGTTGACAAAACTTATTTTGTACATGTTTATGGTGCAGTTTGATCTTAGTTCCATAACATTGGATTTTAGTGCTTGCTTTTAATAATTTATTTCAAATTTCATGTTTTGTTCAGACTTTTGTATTTTTCCCATTTCATCCATGTAAGACAATTTAAATTATTCAATAATATATTTACTTTTTAGTACCATGTGCTTTTGAACAATCATCACTACGTGACACCTCGATGATTCCGCCATCGGTTGGGGTGTTACAGATTGGTATCAGAGCCATGGTTATAGGGAATTAGGTTATTAGAATGCCTTTTAGCCTAGTCTATAACCAAGCTTACATTCACTAGTCCTCTCGTGTTTATTTCTCTTTATCCTATTATTTTCTTTCAAGATATTTTCGCTATGATTCTTTCTCGTTATTGTTTCGGTATGTTGTTTAAAGAAGAAGATACTCGTATTTCACAAACGAAACGATATCACCAAGTTAGGAGTGACATCCATACCTTGGTGATTAGTTTCACTCCTCCATATGTTATTTATCTTAGGAATATATCTTTGAGATGGGAGTGACATCCACACCTCAAAGAGTATTTCTTTCAAAAAGGAACTTAACCATTAAGCTGGGAATGATATCCTTTACTTAGTGATTGGTTACATTCCACAATCGTTTTCAATAATTGAAATACATCTTTGAGTTAGGAGTGAAATCCAAATCTCAAGGATCTATTTTTGCATCTCGTTTTTAATCTCGCTAAAGTTTTGGAATTCACTATTGATGAGGCACGTGCAATCTGGAAGGCTGAGCGCCTGTATCCTGAGTTTTCTGTCTAGTCCTGGTATTTTGTATAAATCCCAATCAGACGAGGGACCCGTATACCTACCTGGGAACTCTTGGGATGAGCATTCACTTATAGGCTAAAGTACGCCCCCATAAGTCACTAGGAAATTTCAAATACTTGAGTTAGTCAAAGTTTCCTATGGAAATAATTCAAATATTTTATATTATTGATATTTATGTTTGTTTATCATTTGAAGACTTAATTTAATCACTTACTGTTTCATATGCTATTATTCATTGATCATTCGCTTTTGGATTCCTTATAATCATTATTAAAACTTTTTGTTCGTTATATTATCGCATTAAAGCTTACACTATTTCACTTATGCTTTTTGACTTTTACGCTATAAGGTATTACTCATTTTGAGTTAAAACATTTCTACCCACGACTTAAGTTTTAAACTCTGTGTTTAACTTCGACCACATCCTGATTTTAGGAATATTGCGTCATCATACAGTTAAAAATCAACATGTTTTCCGAAAACTTATTATTCAACCTGTCTTATATCTTCATGTTTACAAACTTACTTGATTGAAGTCATAGTATATCCTTAAATTATGACTTTTGTATCCTTTTATACAGCCACAATACTTTCAAGACAATATATTCTGATATATCTAATACTAATATAGCCACACCCAATCGTCTAAGCCATAGCCAACTACCATTAGTTAGCACTTCTTAGTCAGACTAAACTCATATATAAATGCCTACCTACACGATACGCACTAGTACACAACTCTCTAAAACAATTACTTTGACAACTTATTCTATAAACCTTTTCACAAACCCTATTTGCCAAATTAGAACACACTTTTCACCCCTTGTGCCTTGAAACAAATAGCCCGCTATGAGCCCAAAGAGATGCCTTAACGATCCTGCAAATAAATGATCTTTCAATGTATAAATTTCGTAAAAGTTTAAAAATTTAAAAGGTTTCAAGTTTACCCAGTCTTAACGAGTAACACTTCGATTTTCTCAACATTTCATAACAACTAAAAATTTCTGACTTTTCAACCCACAAGTTAAAGAAATGTTTAAATACAAAAAAATTTTATTTTCCAAAATTCGACAAGGCATCTGGGATCATTCACAACCTTCACATAATTTTAAATCTTGGTCTTTCGAAACACATTAGATTTACACACACTTCATGAAATGGTTTCATCTTGCATTTTATAAACTTGCATTGCATATTTTACAAATCAAATGTAAATCTGCATAACGTATCCAATATATGTTTTCGGGAGGAATTTGCAACTAATAATATACCTTATAACACTTTTCAAACTCGACTTCTCGTAAACACATGAAAGTGTGTACCTACGAAATCTTTTCAAGTGAACCCGTTTTGAACTTAAAACATTCTTTGGTTTCCAAAAAGTTATCCTCATACCAGTAGACTATACGTCTGTTCTGCGCGCTTTCATTTACAGTAAATTTCATTATTTTTTTACACCATTCTATTTATAGTTACGTTCGTACATTATCTTATTATTTTTGTATTATTCTTTTGTTGGTAGTTATTTTCACGCGTTATTCGCAACTATTCTCGCACTAGTTATTAGTAATTATTCTTACAACACTAGTTTTGAGCATTAATTTAACTCATTTACTTTCATTTTGTGCAAATTGTGCGATTTACTCGATTTACGTTATGCTATTCTTTCAATCGAAATTTTATGCTATACTTATATACTTACATGAACGCATATTTGGTATACATATTTTTTTTGTTGTGAGCAAAACCCTGTTATACTTTACATTATTTTGTTCATCATCATGACCAACGAACATACTAATTGATAGCTCATATGAGATCTAAGCCAGTTCCCATGTACGACTCAGTTAAGAGTATTCTTCTAACGCAAGGGGAATGGTGTAATCCTCAGAGTTTATCAATATGGTTGTTTAGAACCCAATGATGTGAACAAAAATTTACCGGTTAAGGGTGATCCCGAAAGGTGAAGAACCCCTAATCATGTCTTATACTTACACATTAATCTCAATACGGTTAAAAGGTGAACCTGAAAGGGGAAGAACCTCTAACAGCATCTTATACTTGAGCAGTATCTACTACTTAACACATTTTGGTTGCACGCATTGTTTCTTGTATTACTTATGTTAGTGTTATGGAAAAGCATAGCACCCTAGTGTAAGGTAAATCGATGATTACGGTCCGGAACGCAATCATGGATTTACAGGTACATGGGGGTGGTGTGTGATTCTACTTAGGCTATTGGTAGACAATCAGTACGAGTCCAAAGTATCAGTAGTGTGGTGGGTTAGCTGCGGTACACCCTATATATAAGCACGAGCGATACTGCGGGAGCGGACTAGGAGTCTGACCAAGAACCTACTCATTACTATCTCTTTATTAGATCGTTGACTAATAGCTAGAATTTTCAATAAGAATGTTCTTACACGAGCTTCAATTCGACTTCCTAGAGTCTTTCTCTATACCATCCACATAGAAAACACAAACTTTGTATACTCTTACACTCTCTGTTAGTCGAAATCCTGTTGCACGCCCTTAACAAAGTTTGGTTAGAAACATCTCGAAAGTAAGGGATGCTACTATAACATTGCCCTGCCCTAACCAGTTACATACTTTTCCCAAACCTTGCTCATTATAAACTCTTAATTCTCTAACCTTGGGTCAAACTTTAAGGATTTTCAAACTCTTATTTTGGGTATTAAACAACTACTTCAAACTTTGTCAAATCATGGCTCATGCATTTCTTAAAATCTACTTGCCTTTTTACAAATGTCTTTAGTTCATGGAAGCCTTCAATTGAAAGTAATTTCGGGACGAAATTTTCTAAAGTAGTGGATCCTGTGACAACCTGCACCCATCACTGTTCATAAATGTGCATAATTAGTTCCTCAACTATTTCAAAATTTTCATTTTTAACCCTCGTATTTTTATAGGACCAAAATTCACAATTTAATAAAACTTATAGGTTTTATAAGTAAAAGTATGCACGTTTTATACTCATATCTACACCCGAGCACGTATGTTTCAGACCTTGATACTCAAAGCCCTTAATTTTCGGTCCTAAAACAACTTAGAAAGAGAAGAAAACAAGTCTAGAACTTAAAATTGATTAAATTAGAAAAATTATTTTTTTAGCCCTTGCGGTCTGCTAAGACAGTCAAAGTTCCAGTCAGAGTTCTAGTCTAAAGTCCTAGTCAAAGTCCTAGTCAAAGTCCTAGTCAAATAGTCAATTCATCTTAAAACCTTACTTTATTGTGTTGACCAATTTTAAAGCCTAATTGAATCCAAAACTAGTATAAAAACCCACCTATGACCCATTACACTTTGCACCTCTAAATCGATTGTTTCAATTCGATTAAACTCTCCCTCATACCTTTCTTCTAGAGTATATTACTTCTACATTTGAAGCTTTGATTATAAGCTCTTGTAATTGGCGAATTGGAAGCTTGATATTTTTCCTATTCGGTTTCTTTTCTTCTAAATTGGACTAGTTTCGTTGTTGAATCTTTAGATTGGCTGCATTTTCACGCTCACTTAGTCATCTAGTCATTTGGCGAAAGTGAGTATTTCCTAACCCCTTTTTGTCTTTATTCACTTTTGGGGTGTTACATGTACACTTATACAAAATAAACATGCAAGTTCACATTTTTACAATACAATTCTAGTACATTGTGCATTTGCTTTCATATGTGCTTGATGCTTAGACATTACATGTAGAATACATTTGTACTTAGTGAAATCATTAACCATGTACAAGCCGGCCTTAACATTGAATAGCGCTATTGGATTGACAACCCACCTAGGTGATTCTCCCCCTTTTTCATCGGAGAATCCATGGTCATTGTTAAGTTATTATCCACTTATTGGATAAGTACACCGTCGTTCATTTAGTACATTTATACAGTCACAGGATTTATTTCGCTCATTTGTATGATACATAGTTTACATAAATGCACTGTAGCTTTGCACTTGAATTGTATAACATTTTCCAACTTAATATATATATTAAAACTAGGAATGCTCACCAACATTTCATATGTTGACAAAACTTATTTTGTACATGTTTAAGGTGCACTTTGATCTTAGTTCCATAGCATTGGATTTTAGTGCTTGATTTTAATAATTTATTTCAAATTTTTGTTTTGTTCAGACTTTTGTATTTTTCCCATTTCATCCATGTAAGACAATTAAAATTATTCAATAATATATTTACATTTTATTACCATGTGCTTTTGAACAATCGTCACTACGTGTGACACCTCGATGATTCCACCATCGGTTGGGGTGTTACAGATCCTGTGCAGCAGGTTGACGAAGATTTGTCTTCTGATACCTCAATTCTTGCTTTCCATGATCCCATACCTATTGAATGCACGGTGGAGCACAATGATGAGGACGAAGTTAATTCTGACACTGTAGAAGAGACTGCAATGGGTAGTAGTACGATTCTACCTGGAGATTCTTCAGTTCCAGACAGAGCTATTCCTACAAACATTCAACGAGATTACCCACTGGAAAACATCATTGGTCTAGTGGATGCAGGTGTTTTGACAAGGAGTCAAACTGGTGACATCAACAGATGCTTGTACTCGTGTTTCATTTCACAAATTGAGCCAAAGTCTACTGCTATGGCCATGCGAGAACCAAGCTGGGTTGATGCAATGCAAGATAAACTGAATCAGTTTGAGAAGCTAAAGGTGTGGAAGTTGGTCAAACTAACTCCAGGAAAGCAACCTCTTGGCACGAGGTGGGTTTATCGAAACAAAAGAGATAATAATGGGGTAATTGTGAGAAACAAAGCTAGATTGGTTGTGCAAGGGTTCAGACAAATTGAGGGATTAGATTATGATGAAGTATATGCACCGGTTGCGAGGTTGGAAGCAATCAGAATATTTCTTGCCTACGCATCGTTTAAGGGATTTACTGTCTACCAGATGGTGTCAAAACGGCGTTTCTGTATGGAACTGTGAAAGAAGAGATCTATGTTGGTCAACCACCGGGTTTCACAAATCCAAAATATCTAGAGCATGTGTACAAACTAGACAAAGCTTTGTATGGGTTACACCAGGCACCTCGTGCTTGGTATGCTACCTTGACTGACCACTTGCTCGCTAATGGATACACCCGTGGTGTTATTGATCAGACTTTATTCGTCAAGACAGTGAATGATGATCGAATTCTGGTGCAAATTTATGTGGACGATATCATCTTTGGTTCCACCAGTAATGTACTGTGCAAGGAATTCGAAGAGGTGATGAAAAAGCAGTTTGAGATGAGTGCTCTTGGTGAAATCACATTTTTCTTAGGTTTGCAAGTTCGTCAAAACTCTAAGGGTATCTTGATTCATCAAGGTAAATATGTGGATGACATTCTTGCAAAATTCAGCTTCAATGATGTAAAGCCAGCCAACACCCCAATGTCTGAGAGACCAGGTCTCACTCAAGATCTGGAAGGAGAAGCTGTAGACGAAATACTGTATCGTTCAATGATTGGTTCACTAATGTACCTGACTGCTAGCAGACCAGACATTATGTTCGCTGTGTGTCAATGCGCACGTTATCAGGCTAATCCTAAAACTTCTCATTTACATGCTGTTAAGAGAATCTTTAGATACCTTAAGGGGAAACCCAGATTTGGTCTTTGGTATCCTAGGGATTCTCTCTTTGAATTACATGCTTTTTCTGACAGCGATTTTGGAGGTTGTGATATTGACAGGAAATCTACTTCTGCAGGATGTCAATTCTTAGGCGATAGGCTTATTGCATGGCAACGTAAGAAACAGCAAACAGTCTCCGTCTCAACAGCGGAAGCTGAATATGTGGCTGCCTCAGCATGTTGTTCTCAGGTGATCTGGAGACAACATCAATTGGTAGATTACGGTTTGGATTTCTCTCTCACTCCTATTTATTGTGATAATGATGCTGCCATCCAAATTGTTAAAAATCCAGTTCAATTTTCAAAAGTAAAACATATTGCCATAAAAGAACATTTCATCCGAGACTCTTTTAACCAAGGTTTAATTGTGCCTACACACATTCACACTGACGACAATGTCGCAGATCTTTTTACAAAACCTGTTAATCGAGCTCGCTTTGAAGCTCTCTCTGAACTGCTCAAAATGGTCCATTTTGAGAACTGAACTGGTCTCTGTGTGTTATTAAAAAAAGTGTTTTCTTAGTCTTAGGTTTGTAAATTTGTTCTTTAAATTCCTATTTTAAGCACAAATTTAGGGGGATGTGTCCTAAGAAAAGATCAAAACATTTTTGTTGTCAAAAACGAGAGATGAAATGAACTTTCACAAGTTGGATTAAGGCTGACACACGTAAGACATGTATCGAAACAGTTTGGCTCTAGTGTGATATGTTAGTAGGCTTGGTCCTGATGGCTGAAATGTTAATGATCTTATGAAGCACTTAAAGATAAAGACACGACCTCAGTAAGGAACATCACTTGGAATCAAGTACAATCTCTATTTGAATGCTTGTGTGATGTGCCGAAGCATAACACTGTGGTCTAGGTCTGAAACCTTTTATGAAAAAATCGTGTATCTCCTCTGTTTTGTGTAAGCAAAGACATGGAGATGCTAGGCAACGAAAGCTTCTGCTGCATCCAGATATCATCTTTCACCTAAAAGAGACCTCAGTGTCCAAAGATGTCCTGGCAGCTCCTCTGCTGCATCAAGATATATGCTGACCTGGACACAGTCAGGATGTCATAAAAGAGACCCTCTAGAGTACAAAACCCAAAGCCCTTGTCATTTGAGAAATCATCTGACTTGTATATTACTCTAAATCTCTTATTGATCTATTCTTTTCTTCTCTCAATCCAGTCCCAGTCAAGGTTTCAGAATTCTAAAACAGATACTGTGAAAAATATGTGGTAAGGAAACTGCTTGCATGATAGAGTGTACCACTTGATATTCTAGGATTTGATTGTGACTTGCTTGAGTGTTCGTACCAAATACACCAAAACATGATAAATAATATCACAGATCGTCATACGAGAAGGCCTAAGGACATAAGCTTAAGGGGACAAATATACTGGCAATTGCTAAGATCAACTGAAGTAGATTAGAGTTGATAAGTGTAGGTCAGCCCGAAAGTCAGTGATTTGATCTCGTGACAAAAATATTGTTTAAGTGTTTTCGTTTAAATATTTTTAGCTAAGTTTGTATTAGACCAGTTCACGATTTGACTTGGACCCGGTTGTAAAAGACACCTCGAAAATTTTAAATGGGGATTGGGATCCGAGATGGGCCCACCACACGGTTGGTGGGCCACACAAATCTTGGTTTGATCAAAAAGGGGGCGGCGAGTGTGTGCTCTCTCAAAAGTCACAAAATTAAAAAAATTTGCTCTCAACTCTTCTCACACACACTCGTCCGTCGGAAAATTCGTTCACAATCATTAAGATTTTCAAAGAATCAGAAGGTAAAACCTTGATGTTTTGATTATTTGTTATGAAAATGGTGTTGTATGAGTGATTTGCAGGAATACGAGAATGCTGGAAGGGAAAGAAAACTCAAAAAAACAATGATCAGGGCGATTCATTGTTCCAGACGGCGGCGCGTGGATGTTACGCGCTGGAAAACTCTAAACTCGAGTGGCGCGTGAACCTCACGCGTCTGGAGTTCGAGCTCGTGTGAGGAAAAATTACCAAAATGCCCTCAAACACCCGTGCAAATTGACGATGCTACCCTCGAACACTATCCCTGTAGTCGAACTCATCCAACATTTACGAAATTGCCCTCGAACTCAGATCTGTTCATCGAACTTAGATGGCAAATGACCAAAATGCCCTCGAACTCAGATCTGTTCATCGAACTTAGATGGCAAATGACCAAAATGCCCTCGAACACACTCGAACAACTCGAACACACCTGTCTTTTGACAGAAATACCCTTGCACTCACTTCACCACCTCGAACTCACATGTCTTTTTACCACACTGCCCTCAAACACTCCTAAATGACTCGAACTCACCTGTTTTGGGCCTGTCCGTTGATGTGAAGCCCAATGGATCTTAAACAAATATCAATATGGACCCGAACATATTTTTTTAAATCTGAAAGAAGGGGGCCCATAAAACCATGTTTTAACTTCTTAAAATCTTGAATTTTAAATCTTGATGTCTAATCCAATTTGTTTTGTGCAGAAATGTCTACTCCTCATGTGCCAACGTCCGAGAACAGTCATAATGTGGTGTGCTATCTATCTGATCCTCCTGAGGAGCATATGCAGGAGTTCAAGTCTTTAATCATGGGGCTTAACACGTGTAGAGTCTCACACGCTATGTGAGAAAATCCAGTTGTTCTGACTAACTGGATCACTGAATTTTGGGACAACTCAGTGGCTAAGAAGGGAGATACTTTAGTTCGTTCAAGGGTTCAAGGAACTGAGGTGACTATTTCTGAGCAAGATGTTCGAGACGTCTTACTTTTTGGAGATTCTCCAGATGATCCTATTAGTTTTTCAAAAGATAAGCTTGTTCCTATGCTGAAAAGGATGGGGTATGAAGGTGAACTGTCAACACCACCATACTTGAAGAAATTATTTCCATGCTATTGGAGGCTATTAGTACATATGTTTTTAGCAAGCTTGGGTGGTAACAAGAGTGGACAAGATCAGATGGGAGTGAAATACACTTCTGGGATAGCGGCATTGATTGAGGGATGGGATTACAATTACTCAAAGTGCATTTTTGAAGATATGTTGGCAAACGTGAAGACCATCAACAAGAAGTATTTCTACAAGTTCCCAAGATTTGTGCAGAAGATTCTAGAGTCCAAGTATCCAAATCTTGAGAGGACAGTTGAAACATATGATAAGAAATGCATGGCTTCTCAAATCTTTGGATTAATTAGACAGGTTCGTAAAGACTCAAGGCAGGTTTTTACAGGAAAATTTCCATTGATTAAGTTTGGAAAGTTTAGTGAGATTGTTGAAGAAGCTTCAGCTATGCCATCTGCACTTGTTGCTGAAGAACATGATGTTCAGATTGTCGAACCACCTCCTTCTGAGCAGAGTTCTCCTCCTGAAAACGTTGATTTGACTGAGGTAGAAAGTGAAGATGAGGAAGTAGTGAGAGGTGATGAGAAGACTGCAGGAAATGATGAAGATCAATTTGAGAACTTTGATTTTGATGATCTGAATGAAGAAGAGATAGATGACTTTATTATTGAGAATGCCGAAGTAAAGTCAGTGAATGAATCTGAGAAAGGATTGGTTGGAGAAGAGAGTGTGACAGAAGATCTAAACACTACTGCTTCTGAGGCTGTTATTCCTCAAGCGGAAGTGCTTTCGAGCTTACTGAATATCGTTCGAGAAGCTGAACAAAGGTTTCCTCCGTCCGATGTTGCAGTTGAGAAATTTATTGATGATGACATTTTTGAAGACCCCAATTCTGATTTGAGACCAAGAAAGAGAAGCAAAAGAGATCCCAGGTTGACCGTTACTACTGATGTTTCAGTTCCTGTTGCTGAAACTATTTCTACTGTTGTTGATGCTGTCATGACTGATGCTGGTGCTTCAACTGATATTCCTATTGGTGTTATTAGCTCCAATACTGTGCCTGCCATTGCAACTGAATGATTTTCTCAATTTATGAGCAAGGCACCAATCACAGGAAGGATAAATGAAGAAGCTGGATCTTCTAGTGCATCTGGTGCTAGTAGGGTTTTGTTTGATGAGGAAGCTTATCAAAGAGCTCAGATGGCCTTTCTAGCTGATAAAGAACAGAGAAAATATGTGGATGTTGAATTTTTGACGACTGAGGAGATAGAGGCTAGTCAGGAAGGAATTGAAAGCGAAGAAGACATTTTTGCTGAAGTGGATGTTCATAGATTGCAGACCAAAGTGCTGAAGCTGGAGACTGAGAATGTGTGGCTAACTGCTCAGGTGCAGAGTTTGATGGAGACGGTTACTGAAAAGAACCAAAAGATTGCTGAATTGGAGTCGGGATTGGGTGATGTTTCAGCTAGATTGCTTAACTTGACCAAGAAACTGGAAAACAAGTTTGAAAAAAAAAATTCAGAGACTTCATCTTTTGTTGATAAAGTTATGACTCCTGCTGAACGTGAAAGATCAGAAAAGGAACATGAAGAACATATGAAGAAATATTTTGAAGACCAAGTTCCTAGAGTGAGAGATCGTCGTCCTGGAAGCACTTATGTTCTTAAGAATACAGCTGAGCCATCTATTGATCCCATGGAGGAGCATCCTGAAAGATTTGTGACTATTACCAGAGATCGGTATGATACTTATGGAAATCGAACAGGAATAGAGTGTTGGAGATATAATGATAACAAGGGAGTTTTTGTCGTTCATAGAGGAAATGGAATTGTTGCGTATTATGCTTCTACTTCTGCCTTCAACTCTTGGACCAAGATCGATTTGGCGGAACTTGCAAGAGCACCTTTCATAAATCAGACAAGAAATCCAAGAAATAAAATTGGAAGCACATTTCATAAGAAAATTCAAGAGCAAGCTAAGGTGAATTTCAGGGATATGAAGACTACAAGCTCACTATTGGTGGAGTATAAAGGTGTGTTGACTGCAGATGGAAAGCCGTTTAAGACAGTTCAGTGGCCACCTACTAAAAAGATGAAGATCATTCCTTTGTCTAAGCCAATGGACAGGGGATGCTTGAAGGATATGAAGTTTTGGGTCTATGATCCTACCTCTAGATCTGCAGTGATTGTTTGTGATAGTGATTAACTGGGAGTGTTTGATGCCAAAGATCTGATGAGTTTGCATTCTGAAGATATTCAAGTCTTGGTGAAGCATCAGATTCAATGTGATCCCACATATGAAGCCTGTGCTAAATCGTTTACTAGTGCAGTGGCTCAGATAGCCAGATTGGGATTAGAATCTGATAGAAGAGGAAGAGTAGAGACTGGATTGTTCGATCCATATGTTGGTAAGTCATCTAAAGAGTGGAAGAAGGCATTGGAGAAAAAGAAGAAGAACTCCAAGAAGCGCAGCAAGAAGCAATAGAGATACACCAAGTCAACACAAACCTAGGGGGATATTGTTGGGCTAGATTTTCGAGGTTTGCGTTGTCTTGGGATATTTGATATTGGGTTTGGCCTTGTTGGCCCATGTATGTTGACCGCCTATGTTTACTATAAATAGGGGTTTTATAGTTTGGTTTGGGGTTGCTAGTGTTTTGTTTATTGAATCCGTGTACCAGACGGTTCAGAGAAACCGTGTGCACTTTTGTTAATCAAATAATTCTATATCATGTCTTTTCTTTGTTCTTTCTATACAATCATTGATTCCGCCTTTGATTGTATGTTTGTTTGATACACGGTAGAGAGGATTCTAGACTAACAGTGATCCAAGTTGTGTATAGATTTAAAGATACAAATTGGTTACTCAAAGTTATACTAAGACAAAATCATATGAACAAACACTAAAACTAAGACAATGTGTATATGATCCATATCCAAAAAGTAATGTTTTGTGAACCATTCTTTATAAGTGTCATGTGGAGTATAGGGCCGGTTCTAGGTGACCAAATGTTGGTGGATTGTGTGAACATAATAGACCTAAAGTTTAGAAGCTTAGTGGGACAACAATACTTACTCGAAGTGTGCTCTAATTGAGGAATGGTCTCGGGTGCTTGGCCATCCTATTCCTCAGCTTGAGGTTGACTTGATCGATGGTTTTTAAGTGTTTTGAGAGGGTGTTTGGGGCCGCAAGTGATTAAGAGAAAGAAAAGGGTGTGGGGGGAGTTGTTTGGGATGAACTAGAGGGCTATTTACAGTGGATTCAAGCAAGTGATGACAAAAACAATTGTGGTATCTTCCCTTTGTTTCGGCCGAGTATAGTGTCAAAGGGATGCTAACATGATTTGGTGAAAGTTAGGTGTCCTAGACTTCTAATCATCTTTAAGGTATGGTTGACTTGCTTGGATGTTGGTGGCCATTTGTCTTTTGCCGATTGTATGTAAGTGACTCACTAGTGAGTTGTTTGTTCTAGAATGTTTGGTTGATCTATCCCTTACCTTTGGGAATTGTAATCGGCCGATCTATATACAAGGGATGTAGGATTAGGATAGTGACTAGTCAATGGCAAACTTTGTCCATACTATTAGATAGTGATGGTTCCTCTCATGTTCCTATTGGTTGCTTGTTCCCAAGGTGACATCCTAGAATGTTTGGTGAAAGTGACAAGTCCTTGGACTTGTTCCATGTTTTATTTCGGCTAAGTGAAGACAAAGAGGAGCATGGTGTGTAAGATGATGAGGTATGCCTTGGAGTTAGTTCATGAAAGGGACTAGTGTATGCAAGTGTTTATCATGCTATGTTGAGGTTTGGCCGATTCCTCCATAGCCAAAATTGGAAGGCTTGTCTTGCATGATCTATTGTTTAAGGATCATTGTCTTGTAGTTCTTTTGGTGAAAGGTCCTAGTCCATCCTTGTTTCTTGTGGATAGCCGAAATCATATAGGAATGTAGGTGTTTGTAGGCATGTGTTGGAAAGCAAGATCATGTTTATAATTCTTTGTTTTCTTGTATAGACTTCGGCTAAGGGTAGTCATAGGGTGTTGTCATGGATAGTGACATTTCCTAGTTCCAACATTGTCTCTAAGTGCTCATGTGTTGTCTCTTTCGGCCGCACACCTAGGATAGATTAGGAATGTTTGTTTCTCACTTAGGTGTAAGCTAGGAGAACTAGGGGTGGCTAGTAAAGACAAAAATGAAACTTCCAAGAGTTTGGGTATAGATGCATGTGTGCGTGTGTTTATATATACATGTGTAAATTTAACCAACATTCCCTATGTTAACTAATAGACTAGGATAGTGACATTTCCATGCCTAGGTCCTAAGAATAGGCATGTGTGTATGTTGGCTTCTAGAAGGTGTTTAACAAAATATAGTTTTTCTTGTCAAAGCCTAGTGTATGTATTGTGTATATACATATATATATATATACAAGCACATATAGGAGTATAGGAGATTGATTTGTATGTACAAACATAGATTAATATTTGTAAATCTTCATAAGTTTAATTATATGTTTGTCAAGTGATGATAACTCATAGATACATATACATCTAGTGTGTGCACGTGTGACTTATCTAGTTAACTCTAGTCAAGTAGAATGCAAGAAATCTAGGTGCAAGTAACTAGAGTTTAGTTAAATTAGGAACCTGAAATTGCGGGGTATCACACAACATTTTCCACAATCATGTCTGAGTTCAACCCCATATTCTTACATAGATCCCAGAAATATACCCACTCACCCTGTTCCCAACCCTCCTGGTCCACTGCACGAACAGTTTTGAATTTTATCAACCGGTTTGATATGGCCAGCTTTTGGCCATACGTAATACCATAGTCTATATCATCAAACGCATCCACATCATCCATCATTTCTAAATCAGTAACAACATCGCCATTCAGACCCACAGGACCCACCCTATCTGCAGAATCCATACCATCATCCATAGCATGATCAAATAAATCACTTCCCTTCAACAACTTATCAACAGAGGTATCGTTTAACATATAGAACTTGTTGCAGGCGAGGATATCAGCAGAGGATTGTGGCATTAGAGGTTTCTAGATTGAATGGTACTTAGCTTTTGGGTTATGTTTCAGAGGTTTTGGTGGTAGGGGTGAGAATCCGGTTAAGAAAACCAAATCCAAGGATCGATTAAGCGAAAACAACTCAGTTTCAGACGGGAGATTCGAGACGAGACAGAAACATATGATAACAAAGTCATCACAGATTCGTATTAATTCAGAAACGGTTACAGACACTGTCATCAGTAGGATAAACATCTATCTCGGGGCCGGGGGAGGTCGGGCATGACCTCCCCCTTGAGAGCATTCAAAGCATAAACTCAAATCTACAAATGAAAACCAACACATGAGATTGCTATTTATAGTACAAAACCATAAGCCACCTTTGCCTATTTAAGGAGGTCGAATGTGGAGCTTTTCCACATTCGCACATCACAAACGGTCGAATCTAGCTTAGATTTTGGTCTATATTTACAAATGCATCAGATCCATATAATGCCCTTACGGATCACCACAATCTCATGTAATACAATACAAAGACTCAACCCTAGTCTATTCGACAGTGACGTCCACATAATAGTGCATTAACAATCTCCCCCTTGGACGTTGCTGGCGAATCCACAAATTTCTTGCACATCAACAGTCATAATCACAAGTCTCCCCCTCAATACATGCACTATTGCATTGAGTAGAAATACAATATCCTTCGTGAACCGACCAAGTAATGCACTACGGACCCTCAGCATCAATACGCAGGAAGTCAGCTAGACCACGTATATCATTTGCGAATTCAACGAGCAGCTGAATTACAACCAGATCACCTAGTTACGCCAATGTGAAGTTGACAATGTAATGCACTGCAGTCTCGTAGCATCAGTTGCCAGGGATGTCATCTTGACCAAGTACATCACGCGCAATCCAACTAGTCTGATAAGACCCCTGCTAGAAGGATTCCATACTGACCGATCAGATATTCAACGTAACACATAGGTACTACCACTAATTTACATCTCATATCTGCACTTAACCTTTGCATCACCCTTCACACCAACTGGAGAAGTCTAACTCTCAGTACCCAATTAAACATCTCAAATGTGACTATGTGCAAAAACAATTCACTCGGACACTTGTACTTCTATGAAATTCTTCATCTGTGCTGACTGTGATTGCATTAACATATTCTCCTCTTTAAATGTTCTTGAGTAACTTCATCTGTTCGACAGAATACTAGCCGTAGACGAGTGAATCAAGCAATCAGAAGTTTTCAGCAGGAACTACCGGTACAATTGTGGACTTGAAATGCTTCAGAAACTGAAGTTTTCTATAGGGCCAACAATAACCACCAACAGCTCTTGAAATTCTTCAGGACTGTAACCTTGAAACTTTCGTTGAATCTACGTGCCACATGACTCCTACTGGGATCCCTCATTACTTTCGGAACATTGAGATCTCAGTCTTGTTATGCTTGTACATAACAACTTTGTTTGAACAAGTTCCTTAAAACACATTGGAACTGGGTTGACTGTTCTTCATCTTGCGGAATAAAATCTGTCTATTTTCTGGCCCATAATAGTCATTTGAATCTGACTATCATACTGTTGATTCTTATGACTACCCCAAAATAAAACGTTTCATCATCATCATTTCTTCAACAATTTGTGAAGACATCATCACCATTCTCTCAAACAACTTAGTTTCAGACGGGAGATTCGAGACGAGACAGAAACATACGATAACAAAGTCATCACAGATTCGTATTAATTCAGAAACGGTTACAGACACTGTCATCAGTAGGATAAACATCTATCTCGGGGCCGGGGGAGGTCGGGCATGACCTCCCCCTTGAGCGCATTCAAAGCATAAACTCAAATCTACAAATGAAAACCAACACATGAGATTGCTATTTATAGTCCAAAACCATAAGCCACCTTCGCCCATTTAAGGAGGTCGAATGTGGAGCTTTTCCACATTCGCACCATCACAAATGGTCGAATCTAGCTTAGATTTTGGTCTATATTTACAAATGCATCAGATCCATATAATGCCCTTATGGATCACCACAATCTCATGTAATACAATATAAAGACTCAACCCTAGTCTATTCGACAGTGACGTCCACATAATAGTGCATCAACAAGGGGTGGTATTTTTACTCTTAGGTTGGGTTTGGTTACTTGCTATAGAAAGCTTCTGACCATGAGGCTTCACTGTTTCACTGGGTTAAAGGTGGCCTGTATGTTTGCCTCTATTTGCTTGTTTAGCACTGTTGTTCACATTCTTCTGGACACTATTGGTATGATGAAGCTCACTCATCTTTCTTTAAATAGCCGGGTCACTGCTTGTAAAGGGGCCATCTTCCAGAACCTTTTTCTTCCCTGCTGCCCCCTTATTGCCGGTGGAGATGGGATCATTGGTGATGTTTTACCCGCAGCATTGCGTTTTCTACCCTTGTGCTTCTTAACTACTGTGGTGAAGCCTTCCTGATCACCCTGATTTTGGATGGTGGCATGGGCTCCTTGAACTATTTCCTGTAAAGGAACTTCAGCAGCCATTTCCACATCTGATTTGGGTTTAAACCTGCATTGTTTGTCAGTATGATCAAAAATACTACAATGTGTACATAGGGGTGGTTTCCAATGGTATGAAACACTTATGGTAACCACCCTAGCAAGTGAATTCTCTTCTTCATCTGGGAATTCCACTTCAATTTCAGTATGCATGTTTAAACTAGCCTTTACATCCACTAACATCCTAGCAAATCCCAGCTTCCCAGATTGGGATGAGCACCATCCTTCAGTGACCTGAACCATCAGCAAGGGTACGCCAGTTCCACTCATGATCTCGCAGATACCAGTGTCAATCCATAACTGCACTATGGGCTGTGACCCAGATTGGAATTGTAATCGGCTCAATTTTCTCTAGGCACGGGCCTGGTTTCCATTTCTTTAAGAAACAAGGATATTGTTTACAAACCAGGGACCGCCTTCTAGGACCTCATTCAGACATTTTTCATTCTTGAACTTGAAATAGAAGAATCATGTGGGACTTTTGGATATCTCAACAATGTCATTGTTTCTCCAATCCCTCCGAAGACAATTATAACCCTGTGATAATCCATTGATGTGCCCAGAAAATACGAATACAGGTGTAACGAGTATGCCTAAGCAGATTGCAGTAAATCCTTTTTGTGATAACAATACGGTTTTTACCTCCAGGGGTGATAGTGGGCAGATAGTATCCAATTTTCACTTTGGCTGCTTGTTCGCACAGTTTTATCCTATCTGCAATAGACGGACTATTTCGACCATGAGTCATGTTAGCCTCCCATACGTTACCTTCACTATTTATTAGTACCTAAGACTTTGTGGCCGGCCCCTGGATACCTGCAGTAGAACCATTGCTCAATACAGATTCTGAAAGGGTTGGGTTGGCCGCAGGGTCATGGGATTGAATAGGGGCCGGTTGAGGGGAATCAAAGGGCAAAGGGTTGTGGGCAGGGTGGGAAGAATTAGGCGAACTAGTGTCATTATCCCCAAGTTCATCATCATCATCCTCATCTGTTTCCCATACCTCCATATGGTCTTCCGAATCAGGGTGTGGTACTGGGTCAGACTTAGGGTTCAAAATAGGTGAAAAAGCCTCAGCAGCAATATGGTTAGTCGAACAAGGTGATTTGGAAGGGTTAGGTAAGTTAGGGTTAACATTCTTACCTTGGTTAAGAAGATGGACGGCTTCATCAAAGGATACATCGACTCCTCCTTCCACACAAGCCATATTAGCACCAGTTCCAGCCTCCAATCCCAATGAAGGTTTCCCTCTGAGCATCATTCACATCTAACGAAGCCATAGGAATACAATTCTTACCAAGGGTTTTGTTCTTTGGAGCACCAGCATCCTTTTGATCAGGTTTGTGCTCATAACAGTCACGAAGTGGGAGAGTTCCTGTCGATCTTGTACTTCTTCCATTTTGGATTTTCTATGACGAATTCAACTCAGTGGTTAATTGTGGGGGTTCTGGTGGTTTTGGAGCACCAGAAGAAGGCATCATAATCAGTAATTAAGACAAGTCACATACGATTTTGGTGGGAAAGCAAGAAGATCGCATGGGACAGCAGAGAGAATAGTTTAGAGAGAAACCCTATAGAGAGAAAAAAATCACACAAAGAAATGCCTCCAACTAGTT
The DNA here is from genome assembly GCA_028751855.1 of Ambrosia trifida. NCBI lineage: Eukaryota > Viridiplantae > Streptophyta > Magnoliopsida > Asterales > Asteraceae > Ambrosia > Ambrosia trifida. Next base: position 148,529,577 of record CM054122.1, on the reverse strand, counting down.
TAATGTAGGGGAAGTGTTTTTTTCTAAAACGGTGTTTTAGTGAAGTGAATCAATGTGTGACAGTGTGTAATTTCAAAGCGAACAAAACAAAAAAAAAAGTGTGGTGACTGATGCGCCTGGTTTTAGTACTTATAAAAGATATCATTTTTTCCGGTGCCAAAAACTTAGAGTTTTAATTCCAAAACATTGGTTTGAGAATAAAGATTAAATTTTACTAATCGATTAAACAAGTTTTAAATTTATAAGTAAACGATAAATACTTAGAAACTAAAACCATCACATAGGCAGAGAACCTAACGTGCCTAGTTTAGTTTCTAGGGTAAATACTGAGTATCGTATTCAGAGAACACACTTTCCCCTACTCAACCATTCATCACATTAATTAATCGGGTTTTGAAAAAGAGAATAAAATGGGTGGGGGTTCTAAAAGAAAATTGGTTTTGAAAAAGGTTTTGATTTTGAAAATAAAAAGTTAAAAATAGTAGGGATAGTATACATGCACAACTAAGTAGTTAAATTTATTATAGTAGTAGTATTAAGTTTAATTACCAATGAGGAGAACATGGGAGAACAGTCCCTTCAGAGTTAGGGATGAGAAAATAAATAAATAAGGGATGACGTTCTTGCAACTCTATGGGCCACGCACCGAGAAGTGCACGAGTCCCCATAAAGGTGTCTTTGGAATACTGGCCTGTAGGCCGTTGTTCTCCTGTTGACATGCGGTCTTGGTCCAACTCGCATCGTCGTGCAACTCTTTGGAAAGTTTGGCTCCAGGTTATGAGACAAACGGCGCCACTGATGAGTGATGTGTCTAAGGTGCGCATCACCGCATAACTCTATAGACTTGTGTTGCCACCGTTTGAGTCCTGCATGTCAGGTACTGTGCAAACCACCGCTAAGTCGCTCGTTTAAGCACTGGTCCTCTAAATTATCTTCTTAAATTAAAGTAGAGTCTTGGTCCACCTTACTTAGCTCTCGCCTTCCGTACCGAAGGATCTCTCTTACAGTTAACCCTCGTGACAGTGTACCCCCTACCTAGGAGACGGATTTTGAACATCGAAGAGTCTCTCTTACAATCATCTTGAGGGACATCGTATCCTCCATTGGTTAACGGCTTTGGAATAACGAGAACTAGATAAAGTGTTCTTGTCTTATTTATCCTAAAAGCGACAACTTCTTAATTTAATGTGTCCATTAAAGATAAGTTTGGTTTAGTGATCATATAACAAACCCAACCCATAACCTCCCGAGATGAATGAACTCCTTAACAAAGGTGGAACATAATCCTAAGGGTGTGCAATTCGAAGATCACTAATGCACCCGTAAGGAATCCTCCCTTTGCCAAGAAAATCATTCATACATCCTGTAAGAACCAGAAACGTGTCACTCGGATCTGGTCCCCTTCAGAAGCCGTTGCTTAGAATCCGGTTTGGATATCAGAAGCCCGAAGGATCTATCTCACTATCGGTTTCCTTGCCTTGGATCTAGCTCAAGAATACTAGAAGTCGTACGAACCCCATGATAGTTTAATTTATTATTTAAGTTAGGATTGTTTTAGATTTATAAAGTAATCACTAGTTGAACCTGTCATAAAGAGAAACAAAAAAGAATTAGTTAAGAAGATAACACACCAAATAACTGAAAATAAACTACTACTAATAATAAAACTCTAAAAATCGAAATGTGTTCGGAGATAGAAAGATACAACCATAATAAAATGATCAACACAAGAATATGGCTGCTCATAGACAAGCCTTCCATCATCTTGATGCTATGTAACTAAAGTAAATCTCTCGACACTCGATGTTTTATTGCATGAACTAAACCTACAACTCAGTTCTGACCATGATCATCAAGGTAGGATGAAGACTAATCTTGGTGCGATGTTAGGATGTCCCTAAGGCTTCCACAAGACCCCCAAGATCTCTAGAAGAAGCTTGGAAGTCGGCCTAAGACGGCACAAGAAGGAATGACAAATTATTGATGTGAGCTTGCTATTTATAGACCTACTAGATGTAACACCCTAACCGATGGCGGAAACATCGGGATGTCACGTATTGATGATTGTTCAGTAGCTCATGGTAAATAATAATTCTCATTATATGATTTAGATAAATTACATACAATTGTTCTACAAGAATTCATACATCAAATTGAATAAAACTATGCACACATCTTCAAGCATTAATTCAAATCCTCAAGCAAGTAGGACCTGAAACATGTTAAGTTGAAAATATTTTGGGTCAACAAAAGTTGGTGAGAATTACATAGGTTTTGATAATCGAATAAAATTGTTGTGCAATTCATGTGTCATGGCAATCTAGTCCATATGTGAAAACATACTAGAAGTAAATCGAGTGCATAATCAACCATTGTGACTGTTGTATTGTGGTACATCCCATACGCTCATGGTTCACTCGTTTATATTGCAGTAACAAACACCCACGCAACCTTTGTAGGAGGCACGTATCCGGGTGGGATTGTCAGTCCAATAGATCTATCAATGTATACCGTTTGGCTGATGAATGTTTATGCTAGAATTGTGCTTACCCTAGTCATGTTCAAGACATAATGCAACATAGAAATACACATAGACACATTGATGATTGAATTGCATAAATATTGTTGTAACATGTTTCACCCCAAAAATGGTGATAAATAGAAAAGGGGCTATGTAAAACTCACCTTAGCAAAATGTTATGTCTCGTAAAAAAATAGAATATTGTGTTGTGAATGTATGCGAGGCGAATCTCAAAGACTCAACAACGTAGCTAGTCCAAATTGAAGAAAACAAAAAAGAAAGAATATCAAGCTTCCAATTCGCCAATTAAAAGAGCTTATAATCAAAGCTTCAATTGTAGAAATAATAGACTATAGAAGAAAAGTATGAGGGAAAGTTTAATCGGATTGAAACAATCGTATAAATCCCAATCAGACGAGGGACCCATATACCTACCTTGGAACTCTTGGGATGAGCATTCACTTATAGGCTAAAGTACGCCCCCACAAGTCACTAGGAAATTTCAAATACTTGAGTTGGTCAAAGTTTCCTATAGAAAAAATTCCAATGTTTTATATCATTGATATTTATGTTTGTTTATCATTTGAAGATTCCATTTAATCACTTGATGTTTCATATGCCATTATTCATTGATCATTCGCTTTTGAATCCCTTATCATCATTACTAAAACTTTTGTTCGATATATTATCGCATTAAAGCTTACACTATTTCACTTATGCTCATGATCCTTACACTATAAGGTATTACTCGTTTTGCGTTAAAACAATTTTACCCACGACTTAAGTTTTAAACACTGTGTTTAACTTTGATCACATCCTGATTTTAGGAATGTTGCGTCATCATAAAATTAAAAATGAACATGGTTTTTCCAAACTTATTATTTCAACCTATTTTATACCTTCATGTTTACAAACTTACTTGATCGAAGTCACAGTACATCCTCATATACCTAATACTAATATTGCTACACCCAGTCTCCTAAGCCATAGCCAACTACCATTAGTTGGAACTTCTTAGTCAGACTAAACTCATACATAAATGCCTACCTACAAGATACGCACTAGTACACTACTCTCTAAAACGATTAATTTGACAACTTATTCTATAAGTCTTTTCACAAAGCCTATTCGCCAAATTAGAACACACTTTTCATACACCTTGTGCCTTGAAATAAATAGCCCGCTATGAGCCCAAAGAGATGCCTTAACGATCCTGCAAATAAATGATCTTTCAATGTATAAATTTCGTAAAAGTTTGAAAATTTAAAAGGTTTCAAGTTTACCCAGTCTTAACGGGTAACACTTTGATTTTCTCAACATTTCATAACAATTAAAAATTTCCGACTTTTCAACCCACAAGTTAAAGAAATGTTTAAATACAGAAAATTTTATTTTTCAAAATTCGTCAAGGCATCTGGGATCATTCACAACCTTCACATCATTTTAAATCTTGGTCTTTCGAAACACATTAGATTTACACACACTTCATGAAATGGTTTCATCTTGCATTTTATAAACTTGCATTGCATATTTTACAAATCAAATGTAAATCTGCATGTTTTCATATAACGTATCCAATATATGTTTTCAGGAGGAATTTGCAACTAATAATATACCTTATAACACTTTTCAAACTCGACTTCTCGTAAACACATGAAAATGTGTACCTACGAAATCTTTTCAAGTGAACCTGTTTTGAACTTAAAATATTCTTCGGTTTCCAAAAAGTTATCCTCATACCAGTAGACTATACGTCTCTTCTACGCACTTCATTTACATTAAATTTCATTATTTTTTTACACCATTCTATTTATAGTTACGTTCGTACATTATCTTATTATTTTTGTATTATTCTTTTGTTGGTAGTTATTTTCACGCGTTATTCGCAACTATTCTCGCACTAGTTATTAGTAGTTATTCTTACAACACTAGTTTTGAGCATTAATTTAACTCGTTTACTTTCATTTTTGTGCAAATTGTGCGATTTACTCGATTTACGTTATGCTATTCTTTCAATCGAAATTTTATGCTATACTTATATACTTACATGAACGCATATTTGGTATGCATATTTTTTTTGTTGTGAGTGAAACCCTGTTATACTTTACATTATTTTGTTCATCATCATGACCAATGAACATACTAATTGATAGCTCGTATGAGATCTAAGCCAGGTCCCATGTACAACTCGGTTCAGAGTATTCCTCTAACCCAAGGGGAACGGTGTAATCCTCAGAATTTATCAATATGGTTGTTTAGAGCCCAATGATGTGAACAAAAATTTACCGGTTAAGGGTGAACCCGAAAGGTGAAGAACCCCTAATCATGTCTTATACTTACACATTAATCTCATTACGGTTAAAAGGTGAACCTGAACGGGGAAGAACCTCTAACCGCATCTTATACTTGAGCAGTATCTACTACTTAACACATTTTGGCTGCACGCATTGTTTCTTGTATTACTTATGTTAGTGTTATAGAAAAGCATAGCACCCTAGTGTAAGGTAAATCGATGATTACGGTCCGGAACGCAATCATGGATTTACAGGTACATGGGGGTGGTGTGTGATTCTACTTAGGCTATTGGTAGACAATCAGTACGAGTCCAAAGTATCAGTAGTGTGGTGGGTTAGCTGCGGTACACCCTATATATAAGCACGAGCGATACTGCGGGAGCGGACTAGGAGTCTGACCAAGAACCTACCCATTAATATCTCTTTATTAGATCATTGACTAATAGCTAGCATTTTCGATAAGAATGTTCTTACACGAGCTTCAATTCGACTTCCTAGAGTCTTTCTCCGGACCATCCACACAGAAAACACAAACTTTGTATACTCTTACACTCTCTGTTAGTCGAAATCCTGTTGCACGTCCTTAATAAAGTTCGGTCAGAAAGTTCTCAAAAGTAAGGGAAGCTACTATAACACTGCCCTGCCTAACCAGTTACATACTTTTCCCAAAACTTGCTCATTATAAACTCTTAATTCTCTAACCTTGGGTCAAACTTTATGGACTTTCAAACTCTTATTTTGGGTATTAAATAACTACTTCAAACTTTGTCAAATCATAGTTGATCCATTTCTTAAAATCTACTTGCCTTTTTACAAATGTCTTTTGTTTCATGGAAACCTTCACTTGAAAGTAATTTCGGGACGAAATTTTCTAAAGTAGGGGAGACTGTGACAACCTGCACCCTTCACTTTTCATAAATGTGCATAATTGGTTCCTCAACTATTTCAAAATTTTCATTTTTAACCATCGTATTTTAGTAGGACCAAAATTCGCAATTTAATAAAACATATAATTTTTATAAGTAAAAGTATGCACGTTTTAAAGTCACATCTACACCCGAGCACGTATGTTTCAGACCTTGATACTCAAAGCCCTTAATTTTTGGTCCTAAAACAACTTAGAAACAGAAGGAAACAAGTCTATAACTTAAAAAATTGATTTTTTTAGCCATCGCGGTCCGCTAAGACAGTCAAAGTTCCAGTCAAATTCCTAGTCAAAAGTCCTAGTCAAAGTCTCAGTCAAAATCCTAGTCAAAGTCTTAGACAAAGAGTCAATTCATCTTAAAACCTTACTTTATTGTGTTGACCAATTTTAAAGCCTAATTGAATCCAAAACTAGTATAAAAACCCACCTATGACCCATTACACTTGGCACCTCTAAATCGATTGTTTCAATTCGATTAAACTCTCCCTCATACCTTTCTTCTAGAGTATATTACTTCTACATTTGAAGCATTGATTATAAGCTCTTGTAATTGGCGAATTGGAAGCTTGATATTTTCCTATTCGGTTTCTTTTTTTCTAAATTGGACTAGTTTCGTTGTTGAATCTTTGGATTGCTCGCATTTTCATGCTCGCTTAGTCATCTAGTCATTTGGCGAATGTGAGTACTTCCTATCCCCTTTTTGCTTTTATTCATTTTTGGGGTGTTACATGTACACTTATACAAATTACAAATACAAGTTCACATTTTTACAATACAATTCTAGTACTATGTGCATTTGCTTACAAACGTGCTTTATGCTTAGACATTACATGTAGAATACATTTGTACTTAGTGAAATCATTAACATTGTACAAGCCGACCTTAACATTGGATAGCGCTATTGGATTGACAACCCACCTAGGTGATTCTCCCCCTTTTTCATTGGAGAATCCATGGTCATTGTTAAGTTATTATCCATTTATTGGATAAGTACACCGCCGTTCATTTAGTACATTATACAGTCACAGGATTGATTTCGCTCATTTGTATGATACATAGTTTACATATTTGCACTGTAGCATTGCACTTGAATTGTATAACATATTTCCAACTTATTATATGTATTAAATGTAGGAATGCTCACCAACATTTCATATGTTGACAAAACTTATTTTGTACATGTTTCAGGTGCAGTTTGATCTTAGTACTATAGCATTGGACTTTAGTGCTTGCTTTTAATAAGTTCTTTCAATTTCCATGTTTCATTCAGACTTTTGTATTTTTTTTCCCATTTCATCCGTGTAAGACAATTTAAATTATTCAATTATATATTTACATTTCAGTACCATGTGCTTTTGAACAATCCACCTCGATGATTCCGCCATCGGTTGGGTGTTACAGATTGGTATCAGAGCCATGGTTATAGGGAATTAGGTTATTAGAATGCCTTTTAGCCTAGTCTATAACCAAGCTTACATTCACAAGTCCTATCGTGTTTATTTCTCTTTATCCTACTATTTTTTTCAAGATATTTTCGCTATGATTCTTTCTCATTATTCTTTCGGTGTGTTGTTTAAAGAAGAAGATACTCGTATTTCACAAACGAAACGATATCACCAAGTTAGGAGTGACATCCATACCTTGGTGATTAGTTTCACTCATCTATATGTTATTTATCTTAGGAATATATCTTTGAGATAGGAGTGACATCCACACCTCAAAGAGTATTTATTTCAAAAAGGAACTTAACCACTAAGCTGGGAGTGATATCCTTAACTTAGTGATTGGTTTCATTCCACAATCGTTTTCAAGTTTGAAATACATCTTTGAGTTAGGAGTGAAATTCAAATCTCAAGGATCTATTTTTGCATCTCGCTTTTAATCTCGCTAAAGTTTTGGAATTCACTATTGATGGGGCACATGCAATTTGGAAGGGTGAGCGCTTGTATCTTGAGTTTTCTGTCTAGGCCCGGTATTTCGTATAAATCCCAATCAGACGAGGGACCCGTATACCTACCTGGGAACTCTTGGGATGAGCATTCACTTATAGGCTAAAGTACGCCCCCACAAGTCACTAGGAAATTTCAAATACTTGAGTTGGTCAAAGTTTCCTATAGAAAAAATTCCAATGTTTTATATCATTGATATTTATGTTTGTTTATCATTTGAAGATTCCATTTAATCACTTGATGTTTCATATGCCATTATTCATTGATCATTCGCTTTTGAATCCCTTATCATCATTACTAAAACTTTTGTTCGATATATTATCGCATTAAAGCTTACACTATTTCACTTATGCTCATGATCCTTACACTATAAGGTATTACTCGTTTTGCGTTAAAACAATTTTACCCACGACTTAAGTTTAAAACTCTGTGTTTAACTTTGATCACATCCTGATTTTAGGAATGTTGCGTCATCATAAAATTAAAAATGAACATGGTTTTTCCAAACTTATTATTTCAACCTATTTTATACCTTCATGTTTACAAACTTACTTGATCGAAGTCACAGTACATCCTCATATACCTAATACTAATATTGCTACACCCAGTCTCCTAAGCCATAGCCAACTACCATTAGTTAGAACTTCTTAGTCAGACTAAACTCATACATAAATGCCTACCTACAAGATACGCACTAGTACACTACTCTCTAAAACGATTTATTTGACAACTTATTCTATAAGTCTTTTCACAAAGCCTATTCGCCAAATTAGAACACACTTTTCATACACCTTGTGCCTTGAAACAAATAGCCCGCTATGAACCCTGTGACACCCGGCATGTTGGGCTTAAGCATATTAGTAACATCTAAGTCTACCTTAGCGAGAAACGTTTATAAACAGATTTAACTGGGTTGGTTGAATCGGGTCAAGTTAGGATTGTCCAGGGTACAATGATCTGGAGGATCATTGGGAGTCGTTTTGGTAATACACTAGTACCGGGTTCCGTTTTTGGTGACATTACATGAACTAATTAAGTATATGTGTAGATTATGGATCGTGTGGTGGATTATATACATAGATGTGTTTAAATGATGTGTAAACGATTAGCTGTGCTTAAATATGTTAAATATAGACTAAAGATGCATGCTTATGTGTTAAGATGTGTTAGAATGCGTTAAACACGACAAACTCGAAAACTAGTTAAAAAGGAATCCTGGTTCGACCACTTCGAGTGGTCGAAGGAGGGAAAATTGTCTGGTTCGACCCTTTGTATATGGGCGAACCAGGGAAGTGGAATTGAAGGAATTCCCTTCGACCAGGACAGGGCTCATTCGACCCTGTGTAAGGGTCGAAGGAGACCACCTTCGACCATTGAAATGGGGCGAAGGAGGATTAGTATAAATACCAACCTTTGTCATTTTTCATCATTTCACAAACCCTAACCGTCCCAAAACGCTCTCAAACGATCTTAATCACTAAGGAAGGAGTTTTTGCTCTTCTTTTTCATAATCTAACCTATCTACAACATCTAAACAAGAATCCAAGGTGTGTTCTTGATCCTAAACCTTTTTAAAAGCATTTTAATTCGTTTTCATCTAACCCTAATTGTCCGGATCTGTTCTAAGGGTGTTTTTATGATTAAAAACCTTTTAAACATCTTTCTAAATCAAAACATTATCATTTAACATAGGTTTTCATGATGAATAACATATGTAAATTGTGTATTATGTGGTGTTATGTGTTTTTCGATGATTTGCTGCTATATCTATGATAGAAACATGATATAGGATTGTTATTGATGTTAGAATATTGTTGTCTAGGGTTAGGATTGGATATGATGATATTATGGGTATTTGGGGGTTTTAACGAATCTAGACTTAATGCATGATATTTATGATCAATAGAATTGATAAGAAAAGATCGAACACTCGACAAACTGAGCATTTCAAGTTGAATAAGAATCGATTTCAAAAGTTTCCAAATTGGGTAAATTATTCATGCATGAAAGTGATGTTTCCATAATCTTTACCATTTTGGGAAAGGGCTGAAACGGACGTATTATCGGGGGAAATCGGTGGGGTTTTGTACGGATAAGTTATCCACGCTTGACTACTGTGTTTGATGATGTTTCGAGTCGTTTTGAATGTGTTTGAAGCGTTTTTAGGAAAATTCACACAACAGGGGCGAACCTGGCCTCCTTCGACCGATCGAAGGTGCGAAGGAGGAAGCCCAGGGTCGAACCTGGGTTTTTGTTGGGCGAACGAGGTAAAACGGGCGATGGAGGCATCAAACGGTCGAACGAGATGTAAAACGGGCGAAGGAGACTTAAAACTGACTGGTTCGACCGTTCTGATGCAGAAATGAGATTTTTGATACAAACTAAGTGTTTTATGCTTGAACCTTGTGTGTAATCTATGTGTACTTGATTAGTTAGGGTAATGGGTCACCAACGGGATGTCGGGTCGGTCTAGTGTGTCGGTTAAACATTCAAACACGTTTTAAAACATACTTGGTTACGATCTGGACAATCGGGGATTAGATAACCTTATGGTTATTAGTCGGAACACTTATGTGAACATTTTGATAGATCTCCGGTAGAGGGATTATCAAGGGCTAAACATCTTTACTTGTAATCGAAGAACGCTACTTAAGGTGAATTCACGGCCCCACTTTTACTGCTTTTAACTTTTGGGGGAGAAAACATACGCTAAACTATTTTGGTAACATATGTCATACTATGGTTTTAATTTTGTATTGCTATACGATCTTTGGAAGTCCCGGGGGAAACCATGAATGTGCGGGGATGCACAACGGGGGAAATGTGGATAGATCTATTGGGCGTGACCTGCCCCACTCGTCGGCTTGGAGGGCCGGGCGGGTGCATATTGTCTCGAACAGGAACACTATCATGCTGAACATACGGGCTGCTTAAACATGCTAAACATTGCTAAACGTGTCTAGTAATGGTTTCCAATCGTAGTAGTAATAAAACATACGCCTAGCTAGCGTACTTGGTAACATTGATATAGTATGGACATGGTAACGTTTTGGTAACGTATTGAACAAACCTGTGAACTCACCAGCATTATATGTTGACATCTTTTTGGCATGTTTTTCTCAGGTCGCTAAGGTAGCAATGAATGGAACTAGGTGCACGGGTCTGCATTGGCGTCTAGGCATAGTTGCACGTTTTGTAATAAAAAGTGTTTTGAATAACTTTGGATCATAGCATAGCTGTTTAAATACTTCTTAACTGCTTCCGCTTATAAAATCGTTGTTTATGGATTTACGCTTTGCATATAGAGTTGTTTATTGTGATCGTTGACTTGGATCCTGGTTTGTCATGCGCCTCGCGGTAAAACCCCGCAAGTGGTAATTTGAGGGTGTGACAGATTGGTATCAGAGCCAAAGGTTATAGTGAACTAGGACTGCATGTAGAGTCTGGTCTATAGCCGAGTCGCACACACTAGACGGTCACATACTTTGGGTCTATTAGTGGGATACGTACTAACGTTGTCGGGGTGTCCTTACATCATCATCATCATGCTTCTCCGTTACATCATCCGCTTTTATTTGGGTTCTTACCTACTCTTGTCTTCTTCTTCTGGATCGAAGAAGGAGGGGTTGATTTGTTGGTTCTAGCACACACATGCCTTCTTACACTTGAACTTATCGTCACACGCTACTAGGCAATGATATTAAGTGATTGGGGTCTGGATTAGGGGTATATCTGGAGGACCATGTAGAGCAGTTTATCATTTCGGGTGCACACGAAGTAATAAACTGGAATGCATGAAAATCCCGATGGACTTCGAGTATGGATGTATAGTCCTGGATTCGTCCCTAGGTTAACTCTTGTAAGTTTCTAGTGGTTAACACTGGAAGTGAATCTGAATCTCTCGATTTCTTGATTTGTTAGATCATGTTTGGTGCTCGCGGTGGTGGACGTCGTGGTGGCGGCGGTGGCCGTGCTGGCGGCGGTGGTCGTGCTGGAGGCGGTGGTCGTGGGAACATCAACATGACCCAGGCTGAACTGAACAACTTGCTACAGCAGCAAGTAAACATGGCTATGGCTAATTTCCAGACTGGGATTAATGCCATGGGTGGTGAGTTGATTTATGTCGACCTTGCCTCATTTTCGGGTTTTGTGTCCTTTCTTTGTGTTTTATTCGTGTACCGTGTTTCAGGTGTTGGTGCCAATCCACCCCCACCTCAGTGCTCATATAAGAAGTTTCGGGACTGTCAGCCCCATAACTTCGCTGAACTGAGGGAGCGGTGGGACTGCTCCGATGGCTGGAGAAGGTGGAGTCTGTGTTTGTTATGTGTAACTGTCCTGCTGGGGACCGGGTGAAGTATGCTACTGCGACATTTGAGGGGCCTGCACTATCATGGTGGAATGCTACTACACAGAACATGGGATTGGGGGAGGCTATTGCTATGCCCTGGGCGGAGTTTGTGCAGCTTTTGAGAGGTGAGTACTGTCCGAGAGAGGAGATACAGAAGTTAGAGCATGAGGTCTGGAGCTATAAGATGGTTGGGTCTGAGATCGAAGAATACACTGTGAGGAGGAATGAGCTGGCGGTGTTGTGCCCAGATTTGCACACACCCGAGTACAGGAGGATCGAGCGCTATGTGTCTGGACTGGTGCCGGAGATTGCTGGGTTGGTGGCCGCTGGGAATCTTCCCACTATTGCTGAAGTTGTCCGATCAGCTCATCGGATGACTAACCTGAAGGTGGCAGAAGGCGTTTTGCCACCCAAGGGTGCTGCTGTGAAGGTTGCTGAGGGGAACAAGAGGAAGTGGGATAGTGTGGGGAAGAGTGTGGTGCCAGCTCAGCCGGCGAAGAAGTTTGATTCATCTGGGTCTTCTTCTGGGCAGAAGACGAGTGGGTATGTTGGGAAGCATCCCAAGTGCAACAAGTGTGGTTTTCACCATTCTGGGGGTTGTGATAGGGCTCGTTGTCATCGGTGCCATCAGTTGGGGCACCATGCTAAGGATTGTAAGGTGGCACTCACCCCAACTCAGACTCCTGCGGCTGCTCCTGCCTCTGCTGCTCAGGGAACTCAGGGGAGGCAGGGGTGTTATAACTGTGGTGACACGGGACATTTCAAGCGTGACTGTCCCAAACTGAAGCAGGGCGATAATGGGAGGGGCGGGAACAGTAACAGGAACAACGGCGGCGGAGGTAGGACTGCACGTGCTTTCATCATTGGATCTGCGGAGGCTAGGCAGGATCCAGACACAGTTACCGGTACGTTCCTTCTTAATGATCGCTATGTTTCTGTCTTATTTGATTCAGGTGCCGATAAGAGTTTCGTATCTTTGGATGTTAGTCGATTGCTTGATATAGTACCCACACCTTTAGAGGCTAAGTACTTAATAGAATTGGCTGATGGTAAGAAAATCGAAGCGACACACACCCTTAGGGAATGTCGCTTGGAACTGTCGGGGTTGTCTTTCCCCATTGACCTTATGCCGGTACCCCTGGGTAGTTTTGATGTCGTGGTCGGCATGGATTGGTTATCGTTGTATCGCGCGGAGATCGTTTGTTTTGACAAGGTTATTCGGATCCCTCTCCCTGATGGAGAGATTCTTTCGGTTCGTGGCGAGAAAAGCGGTGCTCCGCTGAGTATCATTTCTAGCATGAAAGCCCGTAAGTATCTTCGGAAGGGCTGTTCGGCCATTCTGGCACTTGTTAACGTTTCTACTGACGATGAGAAGAAGATCGAGGATATTCCGGTGGTTCGTGACTTTTCTGATGTGTTTCCTGATGATTTACCTGGTCTTCCTCCCCATCGTCAGGTTGAGTTTGGTATCGATCTTACTCCGGGCGCAGCTCCTATTGCCCGAGCTCCGTATCGTCTTGCACCTCCCGAGAGGCAAGAGTTGTCCAGCCAGTTACAGGAACTCTTGGAAAAGGGTTTCATCCGACCGAGTTCTTCCCCGTGGGGAGCTCCTATTTTGTTTGTAAAGAAGAAGGACGGAAGTCTTCGCATGTGTATTGATTATCGCGAGCTGAACAAAGTGACCATCAAGAATCGTTATCCTCTTCCTCGCATTGATGATCTCTTTGACCAGCTTCAGGGCTCCAGCTACTATTCGATGATTTATTTGCGGTCCGGTTATCACCAGTTGCGCGTCAGGGAAGCAGACATTCAGAAGACTGCTTTTCGCACTCGCTATGGCCATTTTGAGTTCTTGGTCATGCCTTTTGGTCTCACTAACGCACTGGCGGTGTTCATGGATTTAATGAACCGCGTTTGCAAACCTTACCTTGATAAGTTCGTCATCGTGTTCATTGACGATATTCTGATTTATTGCAAGAACAAGGTGGATCATGAGGAACATCTGCGGTTGGTCTTGGAACTTTTGAGACAGGAACAATTGTATGCTAAGTTCTCAAAGTGTGATTTTTGGTTACGTGAAGTTCAATTCCTAGGACATGTGGTGAATGAACTGGGAATTCATGTCGATCCGGCCAAGATCGAAGCTATTAAAGACTGGGAAGCACCAAAGACGCCATCTGAAGTGCGGCAATTCCTTGGTCTTGCGGGTTACTATCGTCGCTTTATTGAGGGATTTTCGAAGATTGCTCAACCCCTCACTGCTCTTACCCAGAAGGACCGAAAGTTCGACTGGGATGAACCACAAGAATCAGCATTTCAGATGCTGAAGCTTAAACTTTGTTCTGCACCTATCTTATCCTTGCCAGAGGGTACGGATGACTTTGTTGTGTACTGTGACGCTTCTATTCGTGGTCTCGGTTGTGTGTTAATGCAACGCGGGAAGGTTATTGCTTATGCTTCTCGTCAACTCAAAGTTCATGAGAAGAACTACACTACTCATGACTTGGAACTGGGTGCGGTAGTCTTTGCGTTGAAAATCTAGAGACATTACTTGTACGGTACCAAGTGTGCAGTATATACCGATCACAAGAGTCTTCAGCATATTTTCGACCAGAAGGTGTTGAACATGCGGCAGCGTCGCTGGGTTGAACTCCTGAACGATTATGACTGTGCCATCAAGTACCATCCTGGCAAGGCGAACGTTGTGGCGGACGCCTTGAGCAGGAAGGAGTCTGTGAATCCTCGCCGTGTTCGAGCCTTACAGCTCACCATTCATTCATCGTTGCCTGACCGAATCCGTTCTGCACAGTTGGAAGCCTTGAAGGAGGAAAACCTTAAGGCTGAAACTATGCACAGTGCTGACAAGCATCTTGAGCTCAGGACCGATGGCTTACACTATTTTTGCGGGACGTGTTTGGGTCCCATTGTTCGGGGGATTGCGCGAGCTTGTTTTGGATGAAGCTCACAAATCCCGGTATTCTATTCACCCTGGCTCCGATAAGATGTATCAGGATTTGAAGATACTTTATTGGTGGCCGAACATGAAAGCTGATATAGCTTCTTACGTCAGCAAATGTTTGACTTGTGCTAAAGTCAAGGTGGAGTATCAGAGGCCGTCTGGTCTCCTGCAACAACCAGAGGTTCTGGAATGGAAGTGGGAGCGAATGACGATGGATTTTGTCACCAAACTGCCAAGGTCACCTAGTGGTTATGATATGATCTGGGTGATTGTTGACCGGCTGACAAAATCGGCACGTTTTATACCTATTAAGGAAACCGATGGACTCGAGCGGTTGGCTCGACTTTACCTTAAGGAGGTGGTCGCTCGGCACGGGGTGCCTGTTTCTATTATCTCTGATCGTGATTCTCGTTTCGCTTCGCATTTCTGGAAGGCTCTGCACAAGGCTTTGGGTACTCAGTTGGATATTAGTACAGCTTATCATCCGCAAACTGATGTACAGAGTGAGCGGACGATTCAAACCTTGGAAGACATGCTCCGGGCATGTGTTATCGATTTTGGCAAAATTTGGGAGATCCACCTACCGTTAGTGGAGTTCTCCTATAACAACAGCTATCACTCTAGCATCAAGGCAGCTCCGTTCGAGGCTCTTTACAGACGGAAATGTCGATCACCACTTTGTTGGGCCGAGGTGGGCGAGAGCCAGCTCACTGGTCCGGAACTTGTGTACGAAACTTCGGAGAAAATCGTACAGATCCGTCAATGTTTGGCTGCTGCACGGGATCGTCTTCGCATTGTGGAGACTTGTGTACGAAACTTCGAAGAAGTGTTTGGCTGATGAATCTCTCATTGTACCACTGGAAGAGATCAAGGTTGATGATCGTCTTCGCATTGTGGAGGAACCTGTCGAGATTCTCGACTACAAGATTCGTAGCCTTCGCCGGAGTAAAATCCGCATCGTTAAAGTCCGTTGGAACTCGAACCGTGGACCGGAGTTCACATGGGAACGGGAGGATCAGATGAAAGCTAAGTATCCTCATCTTTTTCCGAAGCGCGCATTTGAATAGAGGCATGTTACTGCTGAAGCGGAATGAATCTCGGGTCGAGATTCCTTTCCACCTGGGGATGATGTGACATCCGGTAATTCCCTTTTCGTTCTGTTCTTTTTCGTTTCTTTCTTTTAGGGCTTTGCGCAATTTTCGGGACGAAAATTCTTTCAACGTGGGGATGATGTGACACCCGGCATGTTGGGCTTAAACATATTAGTAACATCTAAGTCTACCTTAGCGAGAAACGTTTATAAACAAATTTAACTGGGTTGGTTGAATCGGGTCAATTTAGGATTGTCCAGGGTACAATGATCTTGAGGATCATTGGGAGTCGTTTTGGTAATACACTAGTACCGGGTTCCGTTGTTGGTGACATTACATGAACTAATTAAGTATATGTGTAGATTATGGATCGTGTGGTGGATTATATACATAGATGTGTTTAAATGATGTGTAAACGATTAGCTGTGCTTAAATATGTTAAATATAGACTAAAGATGCATGCTTATGTGTTAAGATGTGTTAGAATGCGTTAAACACGACAAACTGGAAAACTAGTTAAAAAGGAATCCTGGTTCGACCACTTCGAGTGGTCGAAGGAGGGAAAATTGTCTGGTTCGACCCTTTATATATGGGCAAACCAGGGAAGTGAAATTGAAGGAATTCCCTTCGACCAGGACAGGGCTCATTCGACCCTGTGTAAGGGTCGAAGGAGACCACCTTCGACCATTGAAATGGGGCGAAGGAGGATTAGTATAAATACCAACCTTTGTCATTTTTCATCATTTCACAAACCCTAACCGTCCCAAAACGCTCTCAAACGATCTTAATCACTAAGGAAGGAGTTTTTGCTCTTCTTTTTCATAATCTAACCTATCTACAACATCTAAACAAGAATCCAAGGTGTGTTCTTGATCCTAAACCTTTTTAAAAGCATTTTAATTCGTTTTCATCTAACCCTAATTGTCCGGATCTGTTCTAAGGGTGTTTTTATGATTAAAAACCTTTTAAACATCTTTCTAAATCAAAACATTATCATTTAACATAGGTTTTCATGATGAATAACATATGTAAATTGTGTATTATGTGGTGTTATGTGTTTTTCGATGATTTGCTGCTATATCTATGATAGAAACATGATATAGGATTGTTATTGATGTTAGAATATTGTTGTCTAGGGTTAGGATTGGATATGATGATATTATGGGTATTTGGGGGTTTTAACGAATCTAGACTTAATGCATGATATTTATGATCAATAGAATTGACAAGAAAAGATCGAACACTCGACAAACTGAGCATTTCAAGTTGAATAAGAATCGATTTCAAAAGTTTCCAAATTGGGTAAATTATTCATGCATGAAAGTGATGTTTCCATAATCTTTACCATTTTGGGAAAGGGCTGAAATGGACGTATTATCGGGGGAAATCGGTGGGGTTTTGTAGGGATAAGTTACCCACGCTTGACTGCTGTGTTTAATGATGTTTCGAGTCGTTTTGAATGTGTTTGAAGCGTTTTTAGGAAAATTCACACAACAGGGGCGAACCTGGCCTCCTTCGACCGATCGAAGGTGCGAAGGAGGAAGCCCAGGGTCGAACCTGGGTTTTTGTTGGGCGAACGAGGTAAAACGGGCGAAGGAGGCATCAAACGGTCGAACGAGATGTAAAACGGGCGAATGAGACTTAAAACTGACTGGTTCGACCGTTCTGATGCAGAAATGAGATTTTTGATACAAACTAAGTGTTTTATGCTTGAACCTTGGGTGTAATCTATGTGTACTTGATTAGTTAGGGTAATGGGTCACCAACGGGATGTCGGGTCGGTCTAGTGTGTCGGTTAAACATTCAAACACGTTTTAAAACATACTTGGTTACGATCTGGACAATCGGGGACTAGATAACCTTATGGTTATTAGTCGGAACACTTATGTGAACATTTTGATAGATCTCCGGTAGAGGGATTATCAAGGGCTAAACATCTTTACTTGTAATCGAAGAACGCTACTTAAGGTGAGTTCACGGCCCCACTTTTACTGCTTTTAACTTTTGGGGGAGAAAACATGCGCTAAACTATTTTGGTAACATATGTCATACTATGGTTTTAACTTTGTATTGCTATACGATCTTTGGAAGTCCTGGGGGAAACCATGAATGTGCGGGGATGCACAACGGGGGAAATGTGGATAGATCTATTGGGCGTGACCTGCCCCACTCGTCGGCTTGGAGGGCCGGGCGGGTGCATATTGTCTCGAATAGGAACACTATCATGCTGAACATACGGGCTGCTTAAACATGCTAAACATTGCTAAACGTGTCTAGTAATGGTTTCCAATCGTAGTAGTAATAAAACATACGCCTAGCTAGCGTACTTGGTAACATTGATATAGTATGGACATGGTAACGTTTTGGTAACATATTGAACAAACCTGTGAACTCACCAGCATTATATGTTGACATCTTTTTGGCATGTTTTTCTCAGGTCGCTAAGGTAGCAATGAATGGAACTAGGCGCACGGGTCTGCATTGGCGTCTAGGCATAGTTGCACGTTTTATAATAAAAAGTGTTTTGAATAACTTTGGATCATAGCATAGCTGTTTAAATACTTCTTAACTGCTTCCGCTTATAAAATCGTTGTTTATGGATTTACGCTTTGCATATAGAGTTGTTTATTGTGATCGTTGACTTGGATCCTGGTTTGTCATGCGCCTCGCGGTAAAACCCCGCAAGTGGTAATTTGAGGGTGTGACAAGCCCAAAGAGATGCCTTAACGATCCTGCAAATAAATGATCTTTCAATGTATAAATCTCGTAAAAGTTTAAAAATTTAAAAGGTTTCAAGTTTACCCAGTCTTAACGGGTAACACTTTGATTTTCTCAACATTTCATAACAATTAAAAATTTCCGACTTTTCAACCCACAAGTTAAAGAAATGTTTAAATACAGAAAATTTTATTTTTCAAAATTCGTCAAGGCATCTGGGACCATTCACAACCTTCACATCATTTTAAATCTTGGTCTTTCAAAACACATTAGATGTACACACACTTCATGAAATGGTTTCATCCTGCATTTTATAAACTTGCATTGCATATTTTACAAATCAAATGTAAATCTGCATGTTTTCATATAACGTATCCAATATATGTTTTCAGGAGGAATTTGCAACTAATAATATACCTTATAACACTTTTCAAACTCGACTTCTCGTAAACACATGAAAATGTGTACCTACGAAATCTTTTCAAGTGAACCTGTTTTGAACTTAAAATATTTTTCGGTTTCCAAAAAGTTATCCTCATACCAGTAGACTATACGTCTCTTCTACGCACTTTCATTTACATTAAATTTCATTATTTTTTTACACCATTCTATTTATAGTTACGTTCGTACATTATCTTATTATTTTTGTATTATTCTTTTGTTGGTAGTTATTTTCACGCGTTATTCGCAACTATTCTCGCACTAGTTATTAGTAGTTATTCTTACAACACTAGTTTTGAGCATTAATTTAACTCGTTTAATTTCATTTTTGTGCAAATTGTGCGATTTACTCTATTTACGTTATGCTATTCTTTCAATCGAAATTTTATGCTATACTTATATACTTACATGAACGCATATTTGGTATGCATATTTTTTTTGTTGTGAGCGAAACCCTGTTATACTTTACATTATTTTGTTCATCATCATGACCAACGAACATACTAATTGATAGCTCGTATGAGATCTAAGCCAGGTCCCATGTACAACTCGGTTCAGAGTATTCCTCTAACCCAAGGGGAACGGTGTAATCCTCAGAATTTATCAATATGGTTGTTTAGAGCCCAATGATGTGAACAAAAATTTACCGGTTAAGGGTGAACCCGAAAGGTGAAGAACCCCTAATCATGTCTTATACTTACACATTAATCTCATTACGGTTAAAAGGTGAACCTGAACGGGGAAGAACCTCTAACCGCATCTTATACTTGAGCAGTATCTACTACTTAACACATTTTGGCTGCACGCATTGTTTCTTGTATTACTTATGTTAGTGTTATAGAAAAGCATAGCACCCTAGTGTAAGGTAAATCGATGATTACGGTCCGGAACGCAATCATGGATTTACAGGTACATGGGGGTGGTGTGTGATTCTACTTAGGCTATTGGTAGACAATCAGTACGAGTCCAAAGTATCAGTAGTGTGGTGGGTTAGCTGCGGTACACCCTATATATAAGCACGAGCGATACTGCGGGAGCGGACTAGGAGTCTGACCAAGAACCTACCCATTAATATCTCTTTATTAGATCGTTGACTAATAGCTAGCATTTTCGATAAGAATGTTCTTACACGAGCTTCAATTCGACTTTCTAGAGTCTTTCTCCGGACCATCCACACAGAAAACACAAACTTTGTATACTCTTACACTCTCTGTTAGTCGAAATCCTGTTGCACGTCCTTAATAAAGTTCGGTAAGAAACTTCTCTAATGTAAGGAAGCTACTATAACACTGCCCTGCCTAACCAGTTACATACTTTTCCCAAAACTTGCTCATTATAAACTCTTAATTCTCTAACCTTGGGTCAAACTTTAGGGACTTTCAAACTCTTATTTTGGGTATTAAATAACTACTTCAAACTTTGTCAAATCATAGTTGATCCATTTCTTAAATTCTACTTGCCTTTTTACAAATGTCTTTTGTTTCATGGAAACCTTCACTTGAAAGTAATTTCGGGACGAAATTTTCTAAAGTAGGGGAGACTGTGACAACCTGCACCCTTCACTTTTCATAAATGTGCATAATTGGTTCCTCAACTATTTCAAAATTTTCATTTTTATCCATCGTATTTTAGTAGGACCAAAATTCGCAATTTAATAAAACTTATAATTTTTGTAAGTAAAAGTATGCACGTTTTAAACTCACATCTACACCCGAGCACGCATGTTTCAGACCTTGATACTCAAAGCCCTTAATTTTCGGTCCTAAAACAACTTAGAAACAGAAGGAAACAAGTCTATAACTTAAAAATTGATTTTTTTAGCCCTCGCGGTCCGCTAAGACAGTCAAAGTTCCAGTCAAATTCCTAGTCAAAAGTCCTAGTCAAAGTCTTAGTCAAAATCCTAGTCAAAGTCTTAGTCAAATAGTCAATTCATCTTGAAACCTTACTTTATTGTGTTGACCAATTTTAAAGCCTAATTGAATCCAAAACTAGTATAAAAACCCAATTATGACCCATTACACTTGGCACCTCTAAATCGATTGTTTCAATTCGATTAAACTCTCCCTCATACCTTTCTTCTAGAGTATATTACTTCTACATTTGAAGCTTTGATTATAAGCTCTTGTAATTGGCGAATTGGAAGCTTGATATTTTCCTATTCGGTTTCTTTTTTTTCTAAATTGGACTAGTTTCGTTGTTGAATCTTTGGATTGCTCGCATTTTCACGCTCGCTTAGTCATCTAGTCATTTGGCGAATGTGAGTACTTCCTATCCCCTTTTTGCTTTTATTCATTTTTGGGGTGTTACATGTACACTTATACAAATTACAAATACAAGTTCACATTTTTACAATACAATTCTAGTACTATGTGCATTTGCTTACAAACGTGCTTTATGCTTAGACATTACATGTAGAATACATTTGTACATAGTGAAATCATTAACATTGTACAAGCCGACCTTAACATTGGATAGCGCTATTGGATTGACAACCCACCTAGGTGATTCTCCCCCTTTTTCATTGGAGAATCCATGGTCATTGTTAAGTTATTATCCATTTATTGGATAAGTACACCGCCGTTCATTTAGTACATTATACAGTCACAGGATTGATTTCGCTCATTTGTATGATACATAGATTACATATTTGCACTGTAGCTTTGCACTTGAATTGTATAACATTTTTCCAACTTATTATATGTATTAAATCTAGGAATGCTCACCAACATTTCATATGTTGACAAAACTTATTTTGTACATGTTTCAGGTGCAGTTTGATCTTAGTACTATAGCATTGGACTTTAGTGCTTGCTTTTAATAAGTTCTTTCAATTTCCATGTTTCATTCAGACTTTTGTATTTTTTTTTCCCATTTCATCCGTGTAAGACAATTTAAATTATTCAATTATATATTTACATTTTAGTACCATGTGCTTTTGAACAATTGTCACTACGTGACACCTCGAAGATTCCGCCATCGGTTGGGGTGTTACACTACTAAACCATCGGATTATGCTCAAACCTATACCTGCTCACAATGTTCACTCAACACTCGGGTTTATCTTTTTAGTGAGGTTTGGGGGTGAACAGTTAAGTCCGAACCGAAATCGACACAAGTCATAGGCTTGTATGCAAATCAAGTCCTCGTCACTAAATCTAATAACTAAGGTAAATCAAGAGGGCTTTTATTCGGGTCGTAATGTATGGGTGTAAAAACAAAGACAAACTAAGATAAGACAAACTTTTTTAACTGAACATAAACTACTAAGGGGAATGAGTCACCGAACCGCTAATGACCGTCACAGTTAAGAGGTAGCAAGACGTGGGGGAGGGCGGTAATGGCGTGCAACGTTTTTAGCAGCAATTTCTGAGTGGAATCTGGTGTTTACTCCAAGATCTTCCATCACTGCTATTTCGCACATCATAGTGTAGTCAATGTTGCTTCCTTTCCTGACTTTGCACTCGGCTTTGTATCGAATAGCGTCCTCTTGGATCAGCATTGTGTACTTAAATTGTGAGTAAGTCGAATTCTTGTTGCACCTACCTTCATGAGACCAATTTCCACACTTAATGCATCTATCATACCATTTAGCTCGTCTTTTTACAGCACCTTTTGACTATCCACAAAACGGTGGATTCTGTTCCATCTTTCGCCACAGTTTTCTTTCATCGGCCGTCTTCTAAAAAATAATCTGTATCAGCTCTAGAGGCAGACATGGCTGAGCGAAATGGAAACATCGCATCAAGTGTTCGTCTAGCAGATGCATCTTAAGAAAGCGAGGGGAAAAGCAAAAGAGTGATGAGAGATCACAGAGAGAATGTAGAGAGAGAGTAGAGTGCGGGAGAGAGAAAGAGAGAGAGAGAGAGAGAGAGAGCGAGATCAGAGTTCCAATTCTTTTAGGTCTCACCGGTCAAAGACCAAATTTTTAACTTTGTAGATGTTCTATTGCTCTGGGCTCTCTTTATTGTGGGATTTATTTTGGATTCTCTGGTTATTTAGGCTCTCTCCTACGTTTTTTTTTTTCAGAAGACCTCCCTCTTGGCCCTGTCTTGTGTTGTTCCATCCTTTTTGACAATGGCATCACCTTTTTCTTCAACTTGCTATCGCGAACCCTTAATGATGACAAGAATACTTGAAGCTGCTCTCGTGACGCATGATCTGGACTCATTTTGTTGGTTTAAGAAACGAAAGGCTAAGGCTCAAAATGGTTTTCTATGGGTATGATTTATTTTTGGAGAGATTCCTAAATGCCTCTATCATTTTTATATAGTTATCGGTTTTAAAACAAGAATATGTATAAACGCACAAGTTCTAACCGTGTTGAACTAAGGTCGGATATCCCTCAAGCAAACGAAAAGAGCAATAAATGGTGTGTGTGTGTGTGTGTGTGTGTGTGTGTGTGTGTGTGTGTGTATATATACACGGTAAGGATAATGTGGAAATCCACTCTAAGGTCGGACTTCCAATTTTTATTTTTATTATTTTTTTTTTTTTGAAAAAAATAGGGCATGTAATATACATGATTTTAAGCATTTTGGGCCAAAAAAATCAAAAAAAAAAACGCCGAGCACTTTTTTTTAAAAAAATAATTAAAATATCGACTAACACATGTTAAGCCAAACTAACATGTGTTACCCATTTTTTACCTGAAGACGTTTTTTTTTTTTAAATTGGCTCGGTGCTTTTTCGATTTTTTGGCCCAAAATGCTTAAAATCATGTATGTTACATACCCTAAAATTTTCATAAAAAAGAGTCGAGAAGTTGGAGTTTGATAGAGTTTCCAAGGTTTTCACTATAACAAGGGTTTCCAATATAACCTAATACTATGTATATATATATATCGATAAGGATCAAGAAACTCTCACGGACAAGCGCGTAGGCTAAAGTATAGATTTTAAGCATAACTTTCAGGACGTTTCTACTTGCCATACAACCTATTTTTCTACTTTATTTTATTTATTTTAAGTGGACCTTTTGGATTTTATAAAAATTGTCTTATTTCGACTATCCTTTAGTGTGAACCGTTCGGCGAGATGCTTAATAGATTCCACTCGGACGAGTCTAATATACTTTAATAATTTGCCAAAAGTGACTGTGAATGATGCTATGGGTATCAAGGGGCTAAGAGGGTACCAGATGACACATAAACAATGATAAATGACCCGCTAAGAGTAATAAAATAAGCAGTAATAACGTTAGGGCTGGCAATGGGTAACCTGTATAAGACACAATTAGACATGTTAACTAAAAAGTACACTATGTGAGATTTTAAGTTTTAAAAAATAATTAGAATTAGGAGGATATAATTCACCATATCTCTTTGTTGGTATATAAAACATATAACTGTGTTACAAACATGTGATATAAAGTAGTTAAAATGATTGTGTTCAAGTTTAGAACTTGTGTTGTTCGCGTCGTCAGTGACCTAAACATGTTAAGACACGATTTGCCAGCCCTAAATAACGTCCCACCTCACACTTAAAATTTTGCAAAAGATTTAAGTAAAGTAATGGGAAAAGGAAGCAAGAGAAATTAATACTCCCCTGATAGAGGTACGTCCACCGGCGTATGGTCGAAACC
Source organism: Ambrosia trifida (assembly GCA_028751855.1). NCBI lineage: Eukaryota > Viridiplantae > Streptophyta > Magnoliopsida > Asterales > Asteraceae > Ambrosia > Ambrosia trifida. The sequence goes on along the minus strand of CM054122.1, from coordinate 148,504,750 downwards.
ACCATCCACAAAAAGCAAGAACGTGTAACCGGTGGCTCCACAATAATAAGTTGTCCTCAACCAGTCCAAATATACTAGAAAAGAAAATAAAGTAACAAAAATAAATAAAATAAAACTACTGTCCTAAGGTAGATACCAACGCATAAGCGCTGGCGGGGTGAGTCAAATCTAGCATGCGTCATGCACGCAATAGTACCGACCATACAAACATAAATATCCATCAACAACAACAGAAAAAGGAAAATAAAATAGTATATCAGGTCACAAACCATCATCCATCCATCTAGAACCACAACTAAAAAACCTGAGAAAGATGGAATCAAACCGAGCGAGTGTGGCGGGGGCGTGCATGAGGTCTGGAGCGAGAGCTGGAACCGGTGCAGGAAGTTATGTCCCTGCCAAAGTCCCCCCAAAAGGATCTGAACTCAGTAGTGAGCGTGTCAAGCCTTTCCAAGATAGTGCGGAGAAGGCCTCCCCACGGCAGGCTCTGTCGACCCTGCCTCGCTTCTAGTGGCGGTCCTGCTGGGGCTCGGGTAGCTGGTCGACTGGCTGCAGCTGCTGCCAATGACTCTGCACCTTCTGTCTCGGGAGCTGTAGCCTCACCATAAGCCTCCTCAAAAGCAGCGTTTTCATCCCAAATCTCCTTCATGTTGTCCACTAGTCTTAGCACCTGTCCAAACCAATCTACCACCCCAATGTTCTTCATCACCACGGTATCGAGGGAGAGAAACCGGCCTGCAAGTGTTAGATGGGCCAGTAACTAGGGGTGAATCAGCTCTAGGCTGGTAGTCTAGAGTGAATATAGGGACCCCCGAAGATATGGCTGGAGGATTTGGTGCCCCAGCACCTGGTAAAGAACTCAACCATCGCATGCGCCAAGTTGCAGTGTCTCCCCCGGATGATGTTGAATAGGTCGAAAACCTCTCGCTCGTTCACCCCTCCTATACTGTCCTTGTGGCAACCCAGGCTTCTAGCTATCATCATATGTAAGAACCTGTGAAGTGGATCAGGGAAGCTAGATCTCTTGTGCTTCCTAGGATCATGGCGAGCTTTAGAAATGTGCCTCCAAAAGTCTGATGGATGCACATCACGGGGCCAGCTGAATAGGCTCACAATGAATACTGGCGAATGAATCTCCCGCTTCAATATAAACCCAGTCTCACCCCGAACTCTGCCAACGTCATCCTATACCAACACCTCCCCATCTGTAACTGAATACACTGTCTCGAAACCCTATCCTTTTCTGTAGTAGACGGAGTGTAAGAAAAAGAGGCTAAGAAATCCAAGGTCAGCTCACGATATTTATGCTAGGATATCTGACAGAAGTGATGCTACTGATGGGATAGGATGTTGTAAAACTAGGCTCTAACCCCACAGATCTCACTGAGTCATAGTCCACCGGTCTGTAATCTCCATTCTGTGTGGTCTAGATGAAAAGTAAACGCCTGCGGGCATTTTGCTCTACACCACCTTGGTTAAAGTATAACCAGGGGTGGACACCATCGGGGATGGGTCCGTCAGTGTTGTGGGTCAAAATCCTCAGGATGATTTTACCTCACATCCCTAATGTGCCATCCCCATGATGCTGAAGGACTTGACTAACTTCAGGATGTGACAGTATTTCAGCATGTGCACATCCTGAGAATGAGCTAACGAATTGATTCTCCTATGTATGATTGCAGGTACAAATAAGTTATAATATGGATTTACATGCTTGGTAACATCTATAATATCACCCTCAATTAAAGAAGTCAAGGATAGAGATACAACTCGTGGTCAAGATGGAAGATATAGTCAAGATGGAAGACATGGTCAAAACTGTAACCAATATACATTTAATATCGGCGACAAAAGAGGAAATAGCTGAAACATTAAACTAGCTAAGGAGAAACTGTTGTATCAACGTTCACCTGATATGAAACATCCACAACGATCATGAGAAGACTTCAAAGAACTTAACTACTTAGCGAGTTTCATGGGATTGTTTGTTTATTTCATGTACTATATAAGTGGGGGTATTGGACGAGTATAGGACACTTACATACACATTGCTCACAAAACACTTGTACAATCATTGTAATCATAGTACACTCGTCCACATGCTCATCCAAAGTTGTATCTTTTTACCATTTTATTATTAACAAACAAGGCAGGGGCCTAGTCTCCTCCCAAGGTTTTATGCCGGCGATCTATAACTGATCAAGGGCTTTCCTCGTAGATCGAGTGTTGTTCTTTGTGTTTTACTACTTTATTTGTTCATTCTTAGCAGTTCCATCCTGAGGATATAATTGTCCATCCCGAAACTAACCTAAGCCATCCCGATCATAGTTGTTATATTTTTACTTATTGAACATCCTGATACACCATCTTAAGAATATTATTGATTTACAAACATATTTCTACACATTTAGCACCCTACCTCACATAAACTAATTTGGAATACAAAGTTATTTTTACTAGATAATTTTTGACCAAAACAATTTGGCGCCCACCGTGGGGCAAGTGGTGCTATTTTAACAAGAAAACTTTGTTAAAAACTTTCTTCATTTACTTCTTTTTTACAAAACTTGACAGCTATGTCATCTTCCCAGAAAAATGTTTCCTCATCCATGCCTTCATCAACTTCTACCCGAAATACTGCCTTAGCACCTCCACCTGCACTTTCAAGAAGTTCCACTTCCCAAATCCCACCTAGACCATCTGGATCTACTCCTCCTGTTTTTGTATCAAATGATGAATTACTTTCTATGTTTGCACTAATGAATGATTTGATACATCAACAACAAGACACAACCCGGAACCTAGATGAAGTCAGGAACAGATCCTTAAGATTCATCCGACTTGAGGATGATAAGAAGATACAAGAGAGGATAGAATCATCCTCAAAATATAATCATCCCAATCGAAAATCCACTCCCACATACGAACCATATAAGCATAAACCATATGCTAGGCCTGATAATAAGAAGGTCAATGTGGTATAGGATGACGATGAGGATGACTGCCCTAAATTGTCAGACTATTGTTTTTCTGTGGATGTAACAGGTTTGATTTATGCCATGAAGGATCTAGGGGACAAAGCAAGATGGCCAAGGAAAGACAACAAGGCAGGATGGAAAGACAAATCCAAATGGTGTGCCTTTCACGAAGATTTTGGCCATAACACTGAAGATTGCATTGCACTAAGAAAGGAGATAGCATATCTCTTAAGCAAGGGTCACCTCAAGGATCTCCTGGACAAAAAAAAATCAAGATCTTAGGATGGCACAAACATCCTGGAAAGAGCAGCATCCCCACCTAAGGATGCTGGCATTATCAACTTCGTATCAGGAGGGTCAGACATTTGTGGAACCTCATACTCAGCTGCTAAAAGACATGCGAGGGAAACAAAGTCTGATAAAGGAGAAAGACCAACGAAGACGACCATCCTAACAACCTCAAAAGTGATAACTTTTGAGGAAGAAGACAGAGAAAATATCCTTGATCCTCATCATGACGGTTTGGTTATTACTTTATATATTGCTAACCACTTTGTTCGCAGGATTCTTGTAGATGGAGGAAGTTCAGTAAACATCATTCAGCTCAAGGCCCTCAAGAGGATGAACAATCACTGTGCAAATTGGTAAGAATATCCCACATGATATTGAACAATCACTAATATCTTTTCTTAAATGTAGGATGTCTACTTTTGCTTGGAAACATGAAGATATGACCGGCATATCAAAGGATGTCATTACTCACAAACTTCGGATTGATAAGAGTTTCAATCCCATTCAGCAAAAAAGAAGAAAGTTTGCTCCAGAAAGAAATATCATCATCCAAGAAGAAGTAGACAGGCTGCTGAAGTCTAAGATGATAAGGGAAGTAAAATTCCCAAGATGGCTGGCGAATGTTGTGGTAGTCCAACAGAAAAATAGGAAATGGAGAGTGTGTGTGGACTACACAGACCTTAACAAGGCATGTCTTAAAGATCCATTCCCACTACCACAAATAGATTCAATGGTGGATGCTACAGCAGGCCACAAGATGCTGACATTCATGGATGCATCCGCAGGATTCCAACAGATACAAATGGAACCAAATGATCAGGAGGACCCAGCATTCATGACACCGTCAGGTATATATTGTTATATAGCCATGCCATTTGGATTAAAAAAATGCAGGTGCCACTTATCAGAGGCTAGTGAACATGATGTTCAAAGTAAAGATTGGGGACACGATGGAGGTCTACATTGATGACATGGAAGTAAAATCCAAGAAAGCAGAAGATCATCTTCGGGATCTCAAAGAAGCTTTTGACATCCTGGATGCTTACAACATGAAGTTAAACCCAACAAAGTGCCATTTTGGAGTTAGGGCTAGGAAGTTTCTTGGATATTTGGTAACAAAAAGAGGGATAGAAGCCAGCCCTGAACAAATAAAGGTCATCCTTGATCTCAAATCCCCAAGAAATAATAAGGATGCGCAAAGGATGACTGGCAGGATAGCAGCCCTGAATAGATTCATCTCGAAATCCTCAGAGAAATGTAAAGAGTTCTATGACATCCTGAAGAAGAATAACAAATTCGACTGGGGACAGAGGCATGAAGAAGCATTAAAGAAGCTCAAAAATTATCTTGCAGCAGCTCCATTGCTGATGAAACCTGAGGATGGAGAACCTCTCAAGCTATATCTTGTAGTTTTTGGGAATGCAATAAGTGCTGTATTGGTAAAGGACTTCGAAGGGCAACCACATCCTGTCTATTATGTAAGTTAAACCCTCCTAGATGCTGAAACCAGGTATTCACATCTCGAAAAAGTTATTTTAGCTTTAATAATGGCTTCTACTAAGTTAAGGCATTATTTTGAAACACATAAACTATATGTTTAAACTAACTATCCCATTAAAAATGTATTAAGAAAACCTGAAATGTCTGGAAGAATAGCAAAATGGTCAGTTAAATTAAGTGCCTTTGACTTAGAATATGAGCCTAGAAATGCAATCAAGTCACAGGCCCTAGCAGACTTTGTGGCTGATTTCAGTAGTGACATCCTGAGTGAAGTAGAGTCTGAAGTTCAACAACTAAATGAAAATTTAGAAAAATGGACTCTATACACTAATGGTGCTTCAAATGCAAGAGGCACAGGTCTGGGAATGCTACTAAAATCGCCACAAGGGGACAAGATACCCCATGCCATTAGATGTGCATTTCAAACAACCAACAATGAAGCTAAATATGAAGCTCTCATTGCTGGTTTACAACTTGCTAGAAAATTACATATAGTTAAAATTGAAGTCTTTGTGGATTACTAACCATTTCAATGGATCTTATGCAGTAAAAGGACAAAAGTTAGCCATTTATCTTGAAATCGTTAAAAATTTAGCTACTTCTTTTGTAGAATTTTCACTAACACGGTACCTAGGGAAGAAAATGCTGAAGCTGACGCCCTAGCAAATCTAGGATCCTCCTTTAATTTACCAGAAGGATCCAAGATCCCCATCATTCACATCTTGAAACCGGCGATTGAAGAGTGGCATCCTAAGGATGGCCAGGCACATCCTGAGGATAAAACACACCATCCTGAGGATTTCACTGTTTTGGCCACTCAGAAACAAGATGACTCATCATGGATGACTCCCATAATCAAATATTTACAAGAAGATATCATTCCTGATGAAGAAAATCCAAAGGCTTTCAGGATAAAGGTATCTAAATTTACAATTATAGACAATATTTTGTATAGAAAGTCTCTTGCAGGACCATATTTGAGATGTCTCAACAAGTATGAAGCAAATGAAGTACTCAAAGACATCCACGAAGTAGATTGTGGAAATCATACAGGAGGAAGATCTCTCTACTCGAAGACTCTAAGGACGGGATACTATTAGCCTACTATGAAAAAGGATGCCATGTTGTATTCCCAAAAGTGTGATGCATGCCAAAGACATAACAACATACTTCACCAGCCTGCTGAACCACTACATCCTATTGTTTCATCATGGCCCTTCATGAAATGGGGAGTGGACATATTAGGAAAGCTACCCAAAGCTCGTGGAGGAAAGGTATTCATGCTAGTGATGACAGATTACTTCTCGAAATGGATTGAAGCTGAAGCATTGGTGCAAGTTAGAGATAAAGAGGTGGTCTCATTCATCAAAAGAAACATCCTGACACGATTTGGAGTACCATCTGAAATCATTTGTGACAATGGTTCTCAATTCATTAGCAAAAGAACAACTGACTTTTGTGAGAGTTGGGGGATCAAGATGGTAACTTCAACACCAGTCCATCCTCAAGCTAATGGACAAACGGAATCCTCAAACAAAATCATCGTCAACAACTTGAAGAAGAAGCTTGGGGAAAAGAAAGGAAAATGGGTAGAAGAACTTCCATTTGCACTTTGGGCTGATAGGACTACTCTGAAGAATGCTACCGGTCAGACACCTTTCTCTTTAGTCTTTGGAACAGAAGCAATGCTTCCAACAGAGATGGTCATGCCTACAGCAAGGAAGCATCTTCAGGATGCAACTACTAATTTTGAAGCATTACTACAAGACTTGGAAACTGTTGATGAACTCAAGGATGCCGCTAAATTAAGGATGGCAGCATATCAACAAAGGATTGCTAAAGCTTACAACAAGAACATCAGGATAAGAAGATTTTAAGTGGGAGACTTGGTATTGAGAAAAGCCTTCCAAAATACAACAAAACCAAGCGATGGTAAGCTAGCTCCCAAGTGGGAAGGCCCATACTTAATCGATTCTGAAGCAGGAAAAGGAGCATATTGGCTGTCAACAATGGAAGGAGAGATTCTACCAAGAGCTTGGAATGCTATACACTTGAAATACTACCATGTTTAAGGATGCATATGAGAAACCATGATCCAAATCACAGGTGGGATGAAGGTGAAGGCTGATAGAGATGAATCATCTCTATATGTAAGTACTTATCCCTGATTTATTTCAATCGATTATATTTTTACTAAACATGGTCTAGAAATAGTCCGTCCTGAGAATTTTGCAGTACCATCTTGAAGATGGAATGCTTAGAAGACTAGGGGGCTGGCCACCCTCTCCTCCGTTAAGGTGTCCGACACCTTCCTAAGGTTTAAAGTTTTTCACCTTTCACATTGGGTTAGCAACCCTCGCCTAGAGCGCACGATGCCCATGTATATTCTCGGGATGGTGGGACCAGTCCATGTAAAAGTGACTGACAATTTCATTATCTTTGAGATATACGATGGAGCTCTTAAGGTTTAGACATTTTTCAATGTCTCTAATGGTTAGACGTTTTTCAACGTCTCTTTGGGCCTTATCGCCAGTTATTCCTAAGGGCCTTATCGCCAGTTATTCCTAAGGGCCTTGTCGCCAGTTATTTTCAAGATGATACATAATGGTTTTATCACCAAAATATAACAAAAGGGTTTTTGATCCCAAATTAAACCAAAGGCCTAAGTCGCCAGTATAATAACAAAGCCTTCCTTTATAGGATATTATTAAGATTCAATTCTTCCTAAGGATTATAGACTTGATGTCTATGCTGAAGATATTACACTGGGGACATCCTCAGGATGCAACACCATCCCAAGAGTGAAGAAACTGGGGACATCCTCAGGATAATGAAGACCATCTTGACGATGAAAGGGACTTACGAAGAATATGACAAAATCAGGAAAATTGCTCAACAAAGAAGATACAAAAGGTATTATTTTTTATCATTCTTTTGTAACACTAAGTGTTAGCTAATGTTTGCATAATATCGAAGAAGACAAAGCTGATAGCGTCAAAAAGTTATCATATTATTTATGCATCATGATCAAAATTTGATGTCAACCCCTGGCTTCATCCAAAACCAGGACCCATCCACCAGGGGTCAACATCTATGGTCAGAGTCAAATAAAAGATTTGGGGCTTCGTCTTGAAATCAAGATCCCTCCACCTCAAACCTTATAATATCCTAGATTACTACATGCCAAAATAATTGTCTGAAATTGTTCTACCAAACACAACCATAAAGATCAAACAAAAAGTGGGCTCCAACCTAGTCAACACATCCTTCATCGCCCACTAGAAGGTCCTTCACCACCTCAGCAACCTTGGCCTCCGCTGCCTTCACCTCTGCGTCCCCAGAATCCTTAGCCACACCCTCAGGATGAGCAACAGAAACAGGCTCATAAACCACTTCCTTGCCACCTAGGCTCCTAATTTTTTCCTTCCAAGCCTCAACATCCCAGGAGCTCTGATCGAACCCTGGATCTTTGGCCTGGAGAGCCATCTTCACTCTGGCCTGGAATACGGCAACAGAAGCAGATTTGATAAGCATGTTCCTGTTATCATGTGCCTCCTTCTCCTGATCTAGTATGGCTTTAGCATGCTCAGCCTTCACCCTCTTCAACTCTGCTTCAGTCTCTGCCAGTTTGCTCTCAAGATATTTGCCTTTATCATGAGAAATCTTCTGAACATCTCCCAGCTTGGTTTGTGCCTCATGAAGTTCCTGAACAACAATATCCAGAGACTTTGACAAATGCTCATGGCCCTAACAAAGAAAAGAAAAGGTAAGTATTCTTAAATTTTTCTTATTAACATAACAGTAATATTTTCAGGATAAGATCATACCTGGAGAGTGAATTGGGAAACCTTGCTCAGAATCTCTTGACAACTCAAACCCTCGAAAGGAATGATTTCCTGAGCAATGATAGCAGCGGTATTCCCCTTCCTTTTCTTTGAAGCAGCAACAACCCTAGATTTAGAAGGGTTAGTAAGAGGGGTTGTCATCTTGGAGCTTGAGGGAGAAGGAAAGGTAATTTTGACAGCCTTAACATCCATGCTGTCAATGTCATCCAGATAAAAAGAAGCAGCTTTCTTGGCTGAGGCTAATATAAAAACAGAGTTAGCAAATAAAATAATAAACTTTCTCGGGATGCAACATGACATGCTCACCAGACATCTTAGAAGCTTGGCTGGTGGTATGGCTATCTTCAACTCCAAAAGTTCTTTCTGATTCAGGTAACTTGAAAATAACTTCACAATGGAAAGAAGCCTCGTTTAAAGGAGTAGCAAACTTGGCAAGGGAAGCACACGTCAAACCAATTTTTTTTTAAAATGTTAGCATCTTCGGGATGTAACCAAAAAAGAAAAGTTTTTCATAAAAACATTAAGAATAATTTTACCACTCTTTAACCAATAAAGAGGGATCTCATCCCCTTTGGGAATAGAACTCCTCTTAACGAAGAAAAACTTAGTTTTCCAATTTTTCTCTGATTTTATCACATTAAAGAGAAAGGGTGGATCCTTCTCTATAACTTGAAGGATATAACGGTGGGAACCGTGTGTCCTCAATTTATAGATATGAGCCAGGTCTCCCACTTCCAGATGGACACCATGATCCTCAACAAGCTTACTGCACACCATCAGAATCTTCCACAGTTCAGTTGTAACACCCCAACCGATGGCGGAAACATCGGGATGTCACGTAGTGATGATTGTTCAGTAGCTCATGGTGAATAATAAATTTCATTAAATGATTTAAATAAATTACATACAATTGTTCTACAAGAATTCGTACATCAAAATGAATAATACTATGCACACATCTTCAAGCATTAACTCAAATCTTCAAGCAAGTAGAACCTGAAACATGTTAAGTTTGAAAATATTTTGGGTCAACAAAAGTTGGTGAGAATACATAGGTTTTTGAATATAATTGATAATAATAGTTTGTACAACAATCACAGTTGTATGATGATAGAGTATGATTCCGACATGTAACAATGCGTCTTTGTACAATCAAACCTTGTGTCGATTGATGACTAACTTGCAAGTTAGTTAAATGTTGTTACTGTTATCGATCATCCCTGAATTTATGCGGGGGGATGGGTTTGTCAGACCTATAGCGCTATAATCTAAACAGGCGGCTTGATCATTGTTAATGATTGTACTGTGTCTTTTTGTTACAGTCAAATGACAGAATGATGTTGTAATTGAATCACAAGTAAATATGAGTAAATGATAGTATAAAATGTTTAAACATGTTTCACCCCAAAAATTAGTGAAAATAGAGTAAAGGGGTTATGTAAACTCACCTTAGCAAAATGTTATGTCTCGTGAAAATAGAATATGTGTTGCCAACGATGCCAAGTATTACCCTATAATTAAGATAATAAATATGTCTAAGTCTTTCTAGTCTACAATATATTCTAGGGTTTCGAATTGGGGATAAGTGTTCGTTTGAATAATAAATAAAATGTTTGAATAATAAGAGAAATTTAATAAATAAATAAACAGAAGTCTTTTTATAAAATTTAAATTTAAGATGGTCACAGTAATGAGTTTAAAGTATAAAAATAATTTTTATAAAATTATTTTCTTTAAAACAGAATATTTATTTTATTTATTTCAAATTGTCAAAATTTAACTTTAATATTTAAAAATACTAAAATTAAAGAATTATTAGTTTAAAAATTATATTTCTGTTCCAAATAACCAAAAATAATTTATATAAAAATTTGGTGCAAAAATATTGAAAAATGAATTTATTATGATTTAATTATGATTAAAACTAACAAAAATTGATTAAAAATATTAAATAAATGATTTAATATTTTTAATCATTTCAGAAAAGTTTATTGTTACAAAAACTCAGAATAATTTTTGTGGAAATTTATAAAATTGTTTTGATATTTTTATAGAATTTTATAAATAAAATAGAATAAACTTGATTTATTTATTATATATATTAAATAAATAAATTTTTGAAAACTAAAAATTGTATGTTAAACTTTACTACTAGAATAACATAAAATATTTTTTGTAGAATTTATAAAGTTGTTTTAGTATTTTAAAACTAATTTTAAAATACAAATAATTTTATATATATATGAATGTTGTAAAAAAAAACACTTTGGTTGGGCTGGGTATTGAACCCGCGTGGGCCGGATATAATGCACCAGACACAACCACTTGATCTAGATCAGTGGTTGTGTTTGGTTTTTGTCTGTTATAATTATATGTACATGTTCAGGAAGTGTTCTTCCCCAAATTGAATGATAAGAACCCTAGTTTTCTAATACGTCAAATTGTTAAACGATAACCCCAGAAATCATGGGGTTATCAGTCGCGTAACATCAAAGATCAAAAACACAAATTGGATTAAATCATACCAGTCAGAATTGATGGTGAAATGCTCAGTCAAACAAAAAGTAAACTGCGAGTGATTCTTGGCTAAAAACGATTTGTTGGTAGAAATTAAGGGTGGGGGTTTGTTAATCGCTCCTTTCAGAGGTTGTGTGCGAGTTTAATCGAATTATTAACGGGTATATATACAGGTTTCAACCGAATTCATTTGGAAAGCTTATTAATGGTGTTTAAATCGCAATTCAACACTTTTAAATACGCGTGACGTTGTATTAGGAAAGGGAGATGATTAGGGTGCGTAATACTCGGGTTTGATTGGATGATTGGCGTGGTTTCCTGATCAGTTTGATGTTTCCTTGGTCTGGTTTGCATACAGCCATCGAACAAGGAAGAGAAGAGTGAGGTGTCATTGGCCTTTTATACATTAATGTTTGGATTTAAGACAAACGAGTGGTGTGGCTCAACTGGTCTTGTGTGCGTGTGTTGGGTTTGGCTCGGCTCCGGTTCGAAACCCGGCTGGAGCATTTCCTTTTTTTTTTTTTTAACAGAAAAGGGGAGGGGAAAAGGCTAGTGGGCCGGTTAAGTGGGTTTGGGCTTGTCTGGGTGGGCCTGCTGTTAGGTTGGGTTAAGACTAAATCAACAATTATTTCAACATAGTTATTATTATTATTATTATTGTTATTATTATTATTATTATTATTATTATTATTATTATTATTATTATTATTATTATTATTATTTTGTGGCTAAAAAATATGGAAGAAGTATAATCATATAAGGAGTACATGGTGGGTAAAGTGGTGATTTTATTAACTCAAACACTTGAGAAAAAATAATAATACGCGATGTTACAGTCTCCCCTACTTTTGAAAACTTCGTCCCGAAGTTTATTAAAAACATAGGGTTGAGGGTGATTGGGTAAAAATAAAAATGGTTGTGATTTGGGTTATAGCATGACATGAATAGAATAAACTGTCTCGTTTTTAGTGTGGGTTGATGAACTACCAGACAACTAAAGTTTATAACCTTGATAGAATTGCACACTACCTTAATGTACCTGTAAATTCATGATTACGTTCCAGACCGCAATCATCAATTTACCTTACATTAAAGTTTTGCGTCCTTCTATGACTCCACCGATTGTTGAGCAGGTTCGATAGCCCCCACCAGTCGTGGAATAGGTTGTAGGGCCTCTCCCGACTGTTGAAAAGGCATAATGACCTCTACCAATCGTTGAGTAGGTTCGATAGCCTCCACCAGTCGTGAGCAGGTTGTAGGGCCTCTCCCGACTGTTGAAAAGGCATGATGACCTCTATTAAGTGCAGCACATAGATTGCAAATTGATAACACGTTTATGCAAGCAAGTATAACAAGCACAGTATATGAGTTGTAGTTGTATAGATTTATATAATTAGTTCACATTCAAACAATCATGCACCATGTAACAATTCTCAGACCAAAATTTCAATACTAGAATTTATTACTTGAATCAAATAGCGTCAATACATAGAATAAAAGCAACCAATAGTCAAATGGTAAGACTTGCGGTTAGGTAGCTGGAGGGTCTTGATCTCTGTTTAGTTTAGGGCATCGGTTACGGAAGTGGTTTGGGTCTCCACATTCATAGCATTGACCATAGTTGTATCGATTAGGATTAGTAGTCTGAGCAGGGTTGGTGGGTTGGTTGGCATTAGGATTTGAGGTCTCACGACACGTGTTGACCAGATGGCCATACTTTCCACAATTGGTGCACAAGCGACACGCTGAAGTAGTGGGATGATGTCGGTTGCATGTGTTACACAATGGATAGTTTCCTATATAGGGTTTCTTGTTAGGAGCTTGTGTAGTGAGGTTCGTATCAGGATCCCTGATCTTACGCTTCTGCTCCTCAGTAGTTACCGCGGCTACAACACTTGCTTTCTTGCCTTTCCAAACTAAGGTTCCGTTCTTTACGTGATTGTCAGTTAAGGTAGCTGCTAGACGTTTGGCCTCTTCGAGAGTAGCAGGGTTCCTTCCCCATACCGTGTCCTGAATCTGCATGGCTAAACCACCGATATACTTCTCGATGGCTACAGGTAGCGGAGTGACCTTATGGGGCAATAACAGACTGAGCTCATGGAAGCGGGTATTATAAGCAAGGTTTTCCCCACTATCCTGAGCAAGGGTGTGGAATTCGTCCTCTAATTTCTTGACCTCATTACGTGGGCAAAATTCATCTTTCATTATTTCCTTGACTTGATCCCAGGTCATAGTAAGTGAAACTTCAGCTCCTCGGGTACGCTTTTCCTCATTCCACCAAGTGAGTGCTCGTTTGTGAAGAACACTTATAGCATAACGGACCTTAAAGTTATCAGGACACTCATTGTTAATGAAGGTATTCTCAATACCCTCGAACCATTGTAGAAGACCCGTAGCTCCTTCATCTCCACTGAACTTAGGGGGTTACAGGTATTAAAGTGTTTGAGAGTGCATGCTGGGAGACCATTCCCGTTTCCATTCCCGTTCCCATTGTGGTTTCCGTTGCCGTTTCCATTGCCGCTTCCGTTTCCATTACCGTTTCCGTTGCCGTTGCCGTTACCGTTTCCGTTGCCATTACCGTTCATCTGAATGACTTGAGCCAGTAGGTTAGGAACAAGAGTTGCTATTTGTTGCGCCATTTGTTGGGAAATGATTGCAGCTAATTGGGCATCAACACCATTGTTGTTGTTGTTGTTGTTGTTGTTGTTGTTGTTGTTGTGGTTAGTGTTGTGATTGTTGCTACTTTCCTCTCGGTTTCCACCACTGTTATTGCGAGTGCTGCGACGTGGAGGCATGATCTGTAAGAGACACAATGAAATGAATGAAGTTATATAAGGAATGTAATCATTTATCCATTAATTAAAATGAATAAACGAAAACATTGACTTATCAAAGATTCTAGATTCTAATAACATATGAAGACATGCTTTAGCCTATAAGTGAACACTCATCCCGAGAATTCCCAGGTAGGCATCCGGGTCCCTCGTCTGATTAGGATATATGCGCAATGCCAGCCTAGACAGAAGACTCAGAATTCAGGCGTTCACCCTTTCAGATTGCACGTGTTCGTTATTAAAATCTAGAACTTCGACGGGATCTCAAGGTGGTTCAGGCTAAACCTGAGGATCTTGTCCTATTAGTCTGAGAGTAGATCCAGTGATGGAGAGCAACCTTCTTGTAAGGATGAAAGTAGGGATAAGAAGTAGGAGGGAGATAGAGAATATGTAACAAACGGCAAAAATGAGGTAATTCCGTACAAATTAATTATGTGTGAATAACTTAATTACGTGCAATTTTGAATTAATTATATTAATTTGGCATTTAGAGAATAGCAAATTCCCCATAAGATGCATAGGAATGCATGTGTTTAATTTGAAGCACGGCGAAATCGCGTGCAAATTAACTTGTGTTGGAACGGGCGTTGGTGATTACCTAGTAAAACTTAATAAACAAAAATTATCCCGGACACCCAGGATATAAAATAAAGGGCATTTTCACAAAATATAATAGGTTTTGGAACTCCAAAACCATAAGTGAAAACTTTCTATGCAAATCTCCCGGTAACGAATAAAGTGCGCGTACCGCACCCGGTACGCGTATAACTTATAACTTCACCCGACAAGAGCCTAAATAACCAATCAACGCTTAAATTAGACTATATTTAAGAGTTATTAAAGGTATTTTTAATGTCCGAATAACACGCGATTAAAACCCGAAAAATACCCGGACGACACCCGAACGACGAGGGATCAAACTTAGCTTAATGTGGGTAAATATTTTGTGTTGTGGACCCCACCCAAACCACCTCTAGAACCGGCCACCCATCCCCAAAATCATCTCACAACATTCCTTATGTACTTGGAAGATCTTGATTGGATTGGGAAGAGTATGGTGTAGATTATATAAGATTATATAATTAGATTGCTTGTCCTTGAGAGATTCATACCATCCTTCCCTTATTCATACAAATCTCAGCCCAAACACCCCCATATAATCTACTCAAGATCACAAGAAATCTCAAGAAATCTTTGGTAAGATTTCACACAATCTTTGGAAAGATATTATAAGAATACATGTGCATACACTTGAGCTAACAAAGCAACACACTTTTTCTTCTTCCTTCTTGAAGATGGCCGTGAATTAGAAGCCTTCAACCACACATTTCTTTCAAGCTAAACACCTCCAAATTACCTCTAAAACACTCATCCATCCAAACCCTTTGTGTGTTACAAGCATTGGAGCTTAACCCCCTTGGAAGAACACACTAAACCTCATCCAAATCAAGTGATTTTGTCTTCCCTAGCCTTGTGCTAGTTGTAAGTATCTATCATCTTGATCTTGCTTTTAAAGGTTTATGTTTTGATGTTTTAAAGCAAGTTGTACACCATTGTTAACAAGGGTTTTAACATAAGATGTAATATGTTTTAATCAAGTTAAAATGGGTATGTAAATATGTGTGTGTGAGCCGTGGGGTTGATGATGATGGATGATAGTGTTTTAAGTTTATAAAAGTAACATAATCAAGCTTAAAATGTTGATCAAAGCATAGATTGTTATGGTAACTTGAATACACTTGAAAGAGATGTTGATCATCTTAAAATGACTAACTAAAGCTTAATAACATGTTGATCTTGTGAGAAATGTTGAAATATAAAGTTTACATAACATAAGAAACAAACATAATGTTAACATTTTGGGCAAAATGGACTTAATACACAAAGCACACTTATTATTAACCTTAAGTAAGTTATTATGGACCTTGGACAAAGTTAGAACATAATAATAACCTTCCATGACAAAGTTGATTTAATCAAAGATTACTAGTTTGTAAGAAATTGTCACTTTTGGAAGCTTAAGGATGAAAACGAAACTTTTGAAAGTTTTGGGTGTTATTTGGAAGCTTTAAAAGTTAATGGGTGTAAAGTGTCATTTTAGAAAGTTAAGTCTAAAAATGTGACATTTGAAAGTTTGGTGTTAAAAATGTAAACTTGGATAGTTAAAGGTGGAATATGGAAAATATATCCAAGACTTACAAAAATAATGTATTTTTGTATTAAATGTCATTTTTATAAAATTTGAGTTTTATAAAAATACAAGTTACCAAAGCTTTGAGAAAGTAAAAGCTAGAGAGTTTATTACAAAATTTGGTAATTTTAAAGACTTAGAGAAGTTTTATAAAAATGAACATTTTTATATTTATGGGAATATAAAAATGTTGGAGCATTTTGGAGATAAAACAACTAAGTCTTGGTTTTGGAAAATACAAAAGTTATTTTATAAATTTCCAAATAAAAATATGGTGAAATTAATAGTGGATTAATTTCGAGTAAATCATATTGTCGGAAATTGATAAGAATAACTAAATACATATATATTTTCGGAAATAGGAGAATAATATTCGACGTGAAGTATTTAATCCTACAAAAATATATATATAACACTTTCCTAAGTGTTGAAACGTATTCGTGGGAGAACCTAATCGTAATGCGATCTCTAGAGATTGCGCAAGTAAAATAAAGTTAAGTCCGAGAACTTAACAAGTTAAAAATATAACATCGAATCGACAAGACCTTAGTATATTTATTTGAATGGGAAAATAAATATATGGAACAGTGAGTCGAGTCGAAAGTTATAAAACAAAAAGTCGAATCGACAAGACCTCAGTATATTTATTCGATGGGAAATAAATATACGGTAAAGTGAGTCGAGGCGAGTAATGGGAAATGAAATCTCGATCGACAAGATCCTAGTATAACTACTTAATGGGAAAGTAGTTATGCGGTAAAGTGAGTCGAGTCGGAGATAAGTTTATCCGAGTTAGTAAATATATTGAAAACACATATATTAAACAATAAGATCATGAGGTGATAAAATCAGGAAATGATCTTAGTTCGCGGCGACGAACCTAACTAACTCCAAGGATAATGTGATATGTTTATTAAGCATAAGTTAAGTGAAACTTATAACGGGGGTAATCCATCACCAAAGGACCTAGACACATATTTTAAACGGGGAATTGTATAACAATTGTGTTGTTGGGAGTTGGGTGTACAACTTGCCGATAAAACACGCATGATAGGCGTAGTGACTCATACGTCTAGGAACGCCTGTAGGTATTTGACCTTGGATACCTGCTATTCTCTAGTATTTGCGCACGCTGAGTTTGAGGTGAGTCTCACGGCCCCATTTTAAACTGTTTTTACGTTTTTGGGGGAAAGATATGTTTTGTTAAATTGCTGTAACATGTGGAATATAATATTTAGCACGATGGGTACCTGGGTAACGGGAAATCACTTGGGGTAAGACCTCGCTGTCTACTGTAACCATTAATTCAAGGAATGAAACCAAAGGGATATCTGGGTAGTACTATCGGTGCCTGACAAGGCCCACCTCTGGTTGATAGCGTCAACCCGGTAAAGACAAGAGGTGCATGTATTCTGAACTGAGTTGTTGTCCAAGAAGCAACTCGCGGGGCAATCTGTTGTATAGTCTTGGTTTGGTTATGGGCCCGGGAGGGAGTCGCCATCGTCATGTGGGAGCTAGCTACTCCACATATATGACACTACTTATATTATAATTCCGTTACATGCCGGTATTGCAATGTTTTGCTTGTGAAATTAAAACCTGTGAACTCACCAATATGTATATATTGACGTGTCTTTTAAACATATCTTTCAGGTAATTAGATTGCTGGAAGAAATGGCTAGTGCGGGGAAACAGGGACGTCGGTCTTTTGGGGGTTTTACTTTTATTTTCCGCTGGTTCGGAATATAGTCGAAAAACCCTTTTGTTTAAATTAAACTTATGTAGTTGTGTACGTTTGGGACAACGAAAACATCGTACGACGTCTTAATAATATGATCTTCTCTAATTAATTATTGTTTGTGTTAATCTTGACTTTGATATACTTTTCGAGCGTTGCGCCACGTGTTTCCGCCGTTGGCGTGGTGTGACAGAAGTGGTATCAGAGCCAAGGTTATAGCGAACTAGCATTTTTGTAAAATCTAGACTATAACCGGTTTTGGCTCGAAAACAAAGTTTTCAAAACAAAAACACAACAAAATATTTTTAGAAAAGAAAGAAATTTGTACATGAGATGTACAAGGGGAAATTCCGACCGACTAGCCATGTCGTCAATATAGGAAGTGTTAGAAAATAAAAGATAGAAATATGTGCTATTTGTAGATCTAATTTTCTAACATTAAGTTAATCAGTGACTCATATATATATAGTACGGATTCTTTGCCAGGATATGTCGCGCGCCAGTCATGCGATACCTGTCCCCAGTTTCGACAGTAGTCTACAGATTGTTGAGGTTATTCCTGATGACGTGGAGATCATAGACCTTGACCCGACCGAGGACGAGGATCATGTGGAGATGTCTGCCGAGTATGTGCCTGAGAGCCATGATGATCACGAGGATGGCGGAGAGGACGAGGTAGCCGATGAGGACGAGGTTATGGTTGATGCTGAGGAGGAGGAGGAGGAGGACCCGTCCATGGACGAGTCCGAGTCAGAGTCTGTTACAGCTCTGGCCGCTGTTACCAGCGAGCCGCCCGTTATCACACCTCCCGTTGTTTCACCAGTTGTTCCCCCGGTCCCTGCTGTCAGGGATTTTCCCGTTGGTTGTCAGGATCCTGTTGATCCCACCAGGGGCAGGGCTGTCCCTTCTACTTCCGAGTCAGTCGAGTCTCCCTTTGATCCGGATGTACCCGTTGATTACACACCTGTTCCTATTCCACATATCCATGTTCCTCGAGATGCATGCTTAGCACCTCTTGTGAAAGGACTACCTGCTGGATTACTGGAGCCCAGGAACCCTGCGCTCCGTGGTGGCCGATCTGACGGCCAGAAGTCTGTAGCGTCAGTTGTGCCTACAGTTCTTGCTTATGGTTCTCTCTGGTACCGTGGTAGACCTCGGGTTGTTCTTGGCCTAGCAGCTGTTCCTGCTGAGCCTGAGCCTACTACACCTACTGAGCCTACTACACCTACTGAGCCTATTGCACCTACTGAGCCTATTGCACCTACTGAGCCTACTACACCTACTGAGCCTATCGCACCTGTTGTTCCTGAGAGCATTTTTGGCTCGGACGAGCCTGTTGCACCTATCGATCCCGTGGAGCCTATCGCTCCAGTCTCTGCCGAGGTGCCGGTTACACCTCTACCTCCTGTTACTCCTTTACCACCGGTATCCCCCACACCTCCTGTTGTGACTGAGCCTGTAGCCGACGGTCACGTTGGTTTTATTCTTGAGGGTAGTTCTGCTCGTAGCTCAGACCTTAGACGAGCGGGTATGACAGCCTACCCATCTGATAGTCCGGATGCCCCCACTACGGATACACCTGTTGTACCCGAGGTGACAGTCCCACCTCATACCACTGTTTCACCACTTGAGGAGGCCCTGTTACCCTTCCTCACATCCACAGTCCCACCTGCTGATCCTGTTATCACTACACCTACCACTGCTCCTGTTGTGTCTATGACCCCACCTTCTATGCTATATACCTTGGGTGCGGGTGACCCTTATTTGGTTGGATCACGTATTGCTCATGGGGCGGCAGACCTGCCCCAGCTGTATGCACCAAGACCTTATCATGTACCAGATATTATTGGGCCTTCGCAGCCTCCTGTTCCTGATATGACTGGACCTTCACAGCCCTTCGAGGCAGCCCGGTTGCCAGCCGCGGCTATGACCACCCTACTTTCACTTGAGCATGACTTTCAGGGCTTATCAGATATGGTCCATGGTACGGTCGTACACATGGATTACCAGGTACGGGTTATGTGGGCTCGCATTATTGATGCGAGCTCAGCTTTGACACACTATGCTGATGAGCTTCTGAGGATGGATGCCTTGCGTGGCATCACAGGTGATGATCACTTTGCTCACATGCAGTACTTGTATGATCGCATTACGGCGATCAATATCGCTATCAGTCTTTATGCCCCACAGTACTCCTACCCACCCCCACCTCCTCAGTGATCGGTTTATGTAGCGGCACGGCAGTATGGTAGTAGTAGCAGCAGCATGTGATGACAGCCTTAGTTATAGCGTTTGTATTAGATGATGGACTTTTGTATTTTGCCTAGTCTGGCGGGATGTGCCAGCTTTTTGGTTATGACATGTTGTTAAAGTTTCAAACGATGTATTGGGAAGTTATGACCCACTTTTGTTGTCATAGGAACAAATGATGTACTCGTTGTATTGAAAGTTAATGAAAATCATGTTGTAAATTATGGTAAAATATATTGTCATTATTTTATGCATTCTCTATTTACTTATTGTGGTTGTGTATTGATGTGATGATTGTGTGCCATGGTACTCCGTAACCTTGTGATTATGGAGATAGTTTGTGATGTTGTGGTTTGATGAGTTGTATCTTCTGTTGTGATGCTTACTTATGCGTTGGATGTGACAATATTTTGATGGAAAAATTTGTCTGACCAACATTTAATATTTACTATTGAAGTTTAAGTAATGGCAAGAGCAACAAGAAGTACCGGCAATTTGGACGGTCTGCCTACCTCGCAGGCCGAACTCGAGCGAATCATCGCGAATCGTGTCGCGATTGCTGTAGCAGAAATGGAAACTAACCGCACTCGTCACAGCGGCGGGCAGGGCGGATCTGGCGGAAGTGGTGGGAGTGACCGACGTGAACGGTCCCACACTGGTAAGCAGCGTCAATAGGTGGAACGTCGGGATGTTGTCCCGATACATTTTCAACTATTACTAAATGCATTTATGTCATTTCAGAAATGATCACTCCATAACGTGGCTGTACGTTCAAGACCTTTTTAGGCTGCAAGCCTATTAACTTTAGTGGAACTGAAGGGTCGGTTGGCCTGATTAAGTGGTTCGAAAAGACTGAAGCTGTGATACGTATCAGTGGTTGTACTGCCACACAAGCTGTTATGTATGCCACCAACTTATTCCTGGATCAGGCACTGACATGGTGGAATAATCAGGTGCAGTCACTAGGTGAAGATGCTGCTTATGCCATATCTTGGGCGGATCTCAAAGAACTGATGATTCGTGAATACTGTCCTGCCAGTGAAGTTCAAAAGCTAGAGACAGAATTCTGGAAGCATACCATGATCGGTGCTGACATAGAGGGTTATACATCTCGTTTTCATGACCTTGCACGTTTAGTTCCCCGGCTAGTGACGCCAGAGAACAAACGAATCGAGCGATACCTGTATGGATTGGCCCCACAGATCCGAAGCATGGTTACCTCTTCTAAACCAACAACCATGCGGGAGGCCATTGATCTAGCTCTAAGCTTAACTGAAGACGCAATTCGCATGGGTACACTCGTGCGCAAAGGGTCTGCTTCCAAGAATGTTGAACAAAAAGCGTCTGACGGGAAAGTGTCTGGTGTTAGTATTGGGTCAAGCGAGCGTTCAAACCGCTCTGGGTTTTGGAAGAGAAAGAGAAGCGATGGTAAAAAGAGTGGTCCTTCTGAAAATCAAGCTTCTCAGGGGAAAAAGGGAAAAGGTTATGTCGCTACGGGACAGTCAGGAGAAAAGAAAACTGGTGCCCAGGGAAGGAAAAATGATCAAACGTGTTGGAAATGTCGCCGTACTGGCCACAAAGGCGAAGACTGTAGGTCGGGAGTGCCTAAGGCTGGAGAAAAACGACCGTGCTTTGGCTGTGGATCCTTCGATCATTGGAGGAAGGATTGTCCTAAAGTGAACAACCAAGCACATGGGAGAGCGTTTGTCATTGGTGCTGGTGATGCGCGTCAGGACCCGAACGTGGTCACCGGTACGTTTCTACTCAACAATCATTATGCTTCAGTTTTATTTGATACCGGTGCCGATTTTAGTTTTGTATCTATAGATTTTAAACGATCTCTTGGTTTGGAGACTAGTGAATTAGATACACCTTACTCCATAGAGTTGGCCAATGGTAAAACAATAGAAACGGGTGAAGTAGCGAAAGATTGTAAGTTAAATCTTTGTGGGCATGAGTTTAGCATTGATCTTTTACCGGTTACTTTGGGTAGTTTCGACGTAGTCGTGGGCATGGATTGGTTATCTACACAGAGCGCCATTGTTATCTTTAATGATAAAATAATTCAAATCCCTCTTGCGAATGGTGAAATACTTTCGATTCAAGGGGAGAGGCGTGGGACGCCATTGAGAATTATTACTAGCATGAAGGCCCGGAAGTGCTTGTGGAAGGGTCAGGTTGCGTTCTTGGCACATGTGGTAGATAAAAAGGCTGACGAACAGAAACTCGAGAGTATCCCGATTGTGAAAGATTTTCCTGATGTATTCCCTGAAGATTTGCCGGGGTTGCCACCCCCTCGACAAGTCGAATTTCGTATTGACCTTGTTCCTGGAGCCGCTCCTGTAGCGCGATCGCCGTATCGCTTAGCTCCATCAGAGATGCAAGAACTGTCCAATCAATTGCAAGAATTGTTGGATAAAGGTCTTATAAGACCGAGTTTCTCACCTTGGGGAGCTCCAGTCTTGTTCGTGAAAAAGAAGGATGGTACCTTTCGTATGTGCATAGATTATCGTGAGTTGAACAAATTGACCATCAAGAATCTTATCCCCTTCCCAGGATCGATGACTTGTTTGATCAGCTCCAAGGATCTAGTTATTACTCCAAGATTGATTTAAGGTCCGGCTACCATCAACTTCGTATCCAAGAGGAGGATGTACCGAAAACTGCTTTTCGTACTCGCTATGGTCATTACGAGTTCTTGGTGATGCCGTTCGGATTGACCAACGCTCCAGCAGTTTTCATGGATTTGATGAATCGTGTGTGCAAGCCCTACTTGGACAAATTCGTAATCGTGTTCATTGATGACATCTTGATCTATTCTCGCACCAAGGAAGAACACGAAGATCACCTTCGTTTGATTTTGGGGTTATTACGTAAGGAGAAGTTGTATGCCATGTTCTCTAAGTGTGAATTCTGGATTAGAGAAGTTCATTTCTTAGGCCATGTGGTAAGTGAAAAAGGTATACACGTTGATCCTGCCAAGATCGAGGCAATCAAGAATTGGGAAGTGCCTAAAACTCCGACTGAAGTTCGACAATTTCTTGGACTTGCGGGTTACTATAGGAGGTTCATTAAGAATTTTTCCAAGACAGCGCAATCTTTGACCCTGTTAACCCAAAAGGATAGAAAGTTCGAGTGGACGGAGAAGCAAGAGTCGGCGTTTCAGTTGCTGAAGGATAAGCTGTGTGAAGCGCCTATCTTATCACTTCCTGAGGGCACCGAAGACTTCGTAGTCTATTGTGATGCATCGCATCAAGGGTTGGGTTGCGTGTTGATGCAACGGGACAAAGTGATTGCATATGCTTCCAGACAATTAAAAGTTCATGAGAAAAACTACACTACACACGATTTGGAATTGGGTGCAGTGGTGTTCGCTCTCAAAATTTGGAGGCATTATCTCTATGGCACTAAGTGCAAGATCTTCACGGATCATAAGAGTTTGCAACACATTTTCGACCAAAAGGATTTGAATATGCGACAATGGAGATGGGTGGAATTATTGAATGATTACGATTGTGAAATAAAATACCATCCCGGAAAGGCGAACGTCGTAGCGGATGCCTTAAGTCGCAAGGAACGGGTTAAGCCGTTGCGAGTTCGATCCTTGGGTCTGACTATTCACACGAATTTGACGGATCGGATTCGCGAGGCCCAAAGTAATGTGCTTAAGCCCGAGAATTTCAGGAAGGAGAGACTACGAGGCATGTTGGACTCATTGGAGTCTAAGACGGATCAGAATTTGTACATCATGAATAGAGTCTGGGTACCTCTGTATGGTGGCATACGTGAGCTAGTTTTGGCTGAAGCTCACAGTTCTCGATATTCGGTTCATCCCGGGGCAGATAAGATGTTCCATGATTTAAAGGAACATTATTGGTGGCCGAATTTCAAAAGAGATATAGCGGCTTATGTTGCGCGTTGTTTAACGTGTTCAAAGGTTAAAGCCGAGCACCAAAGGCCATCTGGTTTGCTTCAGCAACCAGAAATTCCAGAATGGAAATGGGAACAAATTTCCATGGATTTTATTACTAAATTGCCCAGGACGTCGAGGGGCCATGATACAATCTGGGTAATCGTGGATCGTTTGACGAAGTCGGCACACTTCCTTCCAACCCGCGGGACGGATAAAACGGAAAAATTGGCCCAATTGTATATTAAGGAAGTGGTGTCGAAACATGGTGTGCCTGTCTCTATAATTTCAGACCGTGATAGCCATTTTACCTCTAGGTTTTGGCAAAGCTTGCATGCTGCTCTAGGTACTCGTTTAGATATGAGTACTGCTTATCACCCCCAAACCAATGGTCAAAGTGAACGAACCATCCAAACCTTGGAGGATATGTTGCGAGCATGTGCGGTTGATTTTGGTGGTAATTGGGACACACACCTGCCACTCGTGGAATTCTCGTACAATAATAGCTACCATACGAGCATTCAGGCTGCACCATATGAAGCACTATACGGGCGTATGTGTCGATCTCCGCTATGTTGGGCTGAAGTCGGAGAGAAACAGCTTACAGGACCCGAGATTGTTCAAGAAACTACTGATAAGATTTTTCTGATCAAAGAGCGCTTGAAGGCGGCTCGTGATCGACAGAAAAGTTATGCGGATATGAGGCGTAAGCCTTTGGAATTCCAAGTCGGTGATAAAGTTCTGCTTAAAGTCTCACCTTGGAAAGGTGTTGCACGCTTTGGGAAGCGTGGGAAGTTGAATCCCCGGTATGTTGGTCCTTTCGAAATTTTGGCAAGGGTAGGCCCGGTGGCCTATAAGCTCAAGCTGCCAGATGAGCTTAGCGGAATACACGATACATTTCATGTATCAAACTTGAAAAAGTGCTTATCTGACGAGACCCTGATTATACCTGCGGACGAGATCCACATCGACGATAAGCTTCACTTTGTCGAAGAACCAATCGAGGTGACTGATTGGAAGGTTCAGAAGCTTAGACGTGGAAAGATCAGGTTGGTCAAAGTACGTTGGAATGCCAAACGTGGACCGGAGTTCACGTGGGAAAGATTGGATCAAATGAAGCAGAAATATCCTGACCTGTTCAAGAAGACCCGAGTACCGAGGAACTTGAACTGAATTCCGGGACGGAATTCTCTTAACGGGGGGAGAATGTAACAAACGGCAAAAATGAGGTAATTCCGTACAAATTAATTATGTGTGAATAACTTAATTACGTGCAATTTTGAATTAATTATATTAATTTGGCATTTAGAGAATAGCAAATTCCCCATAAGATGCATAGGAATGCATGTGTTTAATTTGAAGCACGGCGAAATCGCGTGCAAATTAACTTGTGTTGGAACGGGCGTTGGTGATTACCTAGTAAAACTTAATAAACAAAAATTATCCCGGACACCCAGGATATAAAATAAAGGGCATTTTCACAAAATATAATAGGTTTTGGAACTCCAAAACCATAAGTGAAAACTTTCTATGCAAATCTCCCGGTAACGAATAAAGTGCGCGTACCGCACCCGGTACGCGTATAACTTATAACTTCACCCGACAAGAGCCTAAATAACCAATCAACGCTTAAATTAGACTATATTTAAGAGTTATTAAAGGTATTTTTAATGTCCGAATAACACGCGATTAAAACCCGAAAAATACCCGGACGACACCCGAACGACGAGGGATCAAACTTAGCTTAATGTGGGTAAATATTTTGTGTTGTGGACCCCACCCAAACCACCTCTAGAACCGGCCACCCATCCCCAAAATCATCTCACAACATTCCTTATGTACTTGGAAGATCTTGATTGGATTGGGAAGAGTATGGTGTAGATTATATAAGATTATATAATTAGATTGCTTGTCCTTGAGAGATTCATACCATCCTTCCCTTATTCATACAAATCTCAGCCCAAACACCCCCATATAATCTACTCAAGATCACAAGAAATCTCAAGAAATCTTTGGTAAGATTTCACACAATCTTTGGAAAGATATTATAAGAATACATGTGCATACACTTGAGCTAACAAAGCAACACACTTTTTCTTCTTCCTTCTTGAAGATGGCCGTGAATTAGAAGCCTTCAACCACACATTTCTTTCAAGCTAAACACCTCCAAATTACCTCTAAAACACTCATCCATCCAAACCCTTTGTGTGTTACAAGCATTGGAGCTTAACCCCCTTGGAAGAACACACTAAACCTCATCCAAATCAAGTGATTTTGTCTTCCCTAGCCTTGTGCTAGTTGTAAGTATCTATCATCTTGATCTTGCTTTTAAAGGTTTATGTTTTGATGTTTTAAAGCAAGTTGTACACCATTGTTAACAAGGGTTTTAACATAAGATGTAATATGTTTTAATCAAGTTAAAATGGGTATGTAAATATGTGTGTGTGAGCCGTGGGGTTGATGATGATGGATGATAGTGTTTTAAGTTTATAAAAGTAACATAATCAAGCTTAAAATGTTGATCAAAGCATAGATTGTTATGGTAACTTGAATACACTTGAAAGAGATGTTGATCATCTTAAAATGACTAACTAAAGCTTAATAACATGTTGATCTTGTGAGAAATGTTGAAATATAAAGTTTACATAACATAAGAAACAAACATAATGTTAACATTTTGGGCAAAATGGACTTAATACACAAAGCACACTTATTATTAACCTTAAGTAAGTTATTATGGACCTTGGACAAAGTTAGAACATAATAATAACCTTCCATGACAAAGTTGATTTAATCAAAGATTACTAGTTTGTAAGAAATTGTCACTTTTGGAAGCTTAAGGATGAAAACGAAACTTTTGAAAGTTTTGGGTGTTATTTGGAAGCTTTAAAAGTTAATGGGTGTAAAGTGTCATTTTAGAAAGTTAAGTCTAAAAATGTGACATTTGAAAGTTTGGTGTTAAAAATGTAAACTTGGATAGTTAAAGGTGGAATATGGAAAATATATCCAAGACTTACAAAAATAATGTATTTTTGTATTAAATGTCATTTTTATAAAATTTGAGTTTTATAAAAATACAAGTTACCAAAGCTTTGAGAAAGTAAAAGCTAGAGAGTTTATTACAAAATTTGGTCATTTTAAAGACTTAGAGAAGTTTTATAAAAATGAACATTTTTATATTTATGGGAATATAAAAATGTTGGAGCATTTTGGAGATAAAACAACTAAGTCTTGGTTTTGGAAAATACAAAAGTTATTTTATAAATTTCCAAATAAAAATATGGTGAAATTAATAGTGGATTAATTTCGAGTAAATCATATTGTCGGAAATTGATAAGAATAACTAAATACATATATATTTTCGGAAATAGGAGAATAATATTCGACGTGAAGTATTTAATCCTACAAAAATATATATATAACACTTTCCTAAGTGTTGAAACGTATTCGTGGGAGAACCTAATCGTAATGCGATCTCTAGAGATTGCGCAAGTAAAATAAAGTTAAGTCCGAGAACTTAACAAGTTAAAAATATAACATCGAATCGACAAGACCTCAGTATATTTATTTGAATGGGAAAATAAATATATGGAACAGTGAGTCGAGTCGAAAGTTATAAAACAAAAAGTCGAATCGACAAGACCTCAGTATATTTATTCGATGGGAAATAAATATACGGTAAAGTGAGTCGAGGCGAGTAATGGGAAATGAAATCTCGATCGACAAGATCCTAGTATAACTACTTAATGGGAAAGTAGTTATGCGGTAAAGTGAGTCGAGTCGGAGATAAGTTTATCCGAGTTAGTAAATATATTGAAAACACATATATTAAACAATAAGATCATGAGGTGATAAAATCAGAAAATGATCTTAGTTCGCGGCGACGAACCTAACTAACTCCAAGGATAATGTGATATGTTTATTAAGCATAAGTTAAGTGAAACTTATAACGGGGGTAATCCATCACCAAAGGACCTAGACACATATTTTAAACGGGGAATTGTATAACAATTGTGTTGTTGGGAGTTGGGTGTACAACTTGCCGATAAAACACGCATGATAGGCGTAGTGACTCATACGTCTAGGAACGCCTGTAGGTATTTGACCTTGGATACCTGCTATTCTCTAGTATTTGCGCACGCTGAGTTTGAG
This sequence comes from Ambrosia trifida, assembly GCA_028751855.1. NCBI lineage: Eukaryota > Viridiplantae > Streptophyta > Magnoliopsida > Asterales > Asteraceae > Ambrosia > Ambrosia trifida. Next base: position 148,476,544 of record CM054122.1, on the reverse strand, counting down.
GTGAGTCTCACGGCCCCATTTTAAACTGTTTTTACGTTTTTGGGGGAAAGATATGTTTTGTTAAATTGCTGTAACATGTGGAATATATTATTTAGCACGATGGGTACCTGGGTAACGGGAAATCACTTGGGGTAAGACCTCGCTGTCTACTGTAACCATTAATTCAAGGAATGAAACCAAAGGGATATCTGGGTAGTACTATCGGTGCCTGACAAGGCCCACCTCTGGTTGATAGCGTCAACCCGGTAAAGACAAGAGGTGCATGTATTCTGAACTGAGTTGTTGTCCAAGAAGCAACTCGTGGGGCAATCTGTTGTATAGTCTTGGTTTGGTTATGGGCCCGGGAGGGAGTCGCCATCGTCATGTGGGAGCTAGCTACTCCACATATATGACACTACTTATATTATAATTCCGTTACATGTCGGTATTGCAATGTTTTGCTTGTGAAATTAAAACCTGTGAACTCACCAATATGTATATATTGACGTGTCTTTTAAACATATCTTTCAGGTAATTAGATTGCTGGAAGAAATGGCTAGTGCGGGGAAACGGGGACGTCGGTCTTTTGGGGGTTTTACTTTTATTTTCCGCTGGTTCGGAATATAGTCGAAAAACCCTTTTGTTTAAATTAAACTTATGTAGTTGTGTACGTTTGGGACAACGAAAACATCGTACGACGTCTTAATAATATGATCTTCTCTAATTAATTATTGTTTGTGTTAATCTTGACTTTGATATACTTTTCGAGCGTTGCGCCACGTGTTTCCGCCGTTGGCGTGGTGTGACAGAAGTGGTATCAGAGCCAAGGTTATAGCGAACTAGCATTTTTGTAAAATCTAGACTATAACCGGTTTTAGCTCGAAAACAAAGTTTTCAAAACAAAAACACAACAAAATATTTTTAGAAAAGAAAGAAATTTGTACATGAGATGTACAAGGGGAAATTCCGACCGACTAGCCATGTCGTCAATATAGGAAGTGTTAGAAAATAAAAGATAGAAATATGTGCTATTTGTAGATCTAATTTTCTAACATTAAGTTAATCAGTGACTCATATATATATAGTACGGATTCTTTGCCAGGATATGTCGCGCGCCAGTCATGCGATACCTGTCCCCAGTTTCGACAGTAGTCTACAGATTGTTGAGGTTATTCCTGATGACGTGGAGATCATAGACCTTGACCCGACCGAGGACGAGGATCATGTGGAGATGTCTGCCGAGTATGCGCCTGAGAGCCATGATGATCACGAGGATGGCGGAGAGGACGAGGTAGCCGATGAGGACGAGGTTATGGTTGATGCTGAGGAGGAGGAGGAGGACCCGTCCATGGACGAGTCCGAGTCAGAGTCTGTTACAGCTCTGGCCGCTGTTACCAGCGAGCCGCCCGTTATCACACCTCCCGTTGTTTCACCAGTTGTTCCCCCGGTCCCTGCTGTCAGGGATTTTCCCGTTGGTTGTCAGGATCCTGTTGATCCCACCAGGGGCAGGGCTGTCCCTTCTACTTCCGAGTCAGTCGAGTCTCCCTTTGATCCGGATGTACCCGTTAATTACACACCTGTTCCTATTCCACATATCCATGTTCCTCGAGATGCATGCTTAGCACCTCTTGTGAAAGGACTACCTGCTGGATTACTGGAGCCCAGGAACCCTGCGCTCCGTGGTGGCCGATCTGACGGCCAGGAGTCTGTAGCGTCAGTTGTGCCTACAGTTCTTGCTTATGGTTCTCTCTGGTACCGTGGTAGACCTCGGGTTGTTCTTGGCCTAGCAGCTGTTCCTGCTGAGCCTGAGCCTACTACACCTACTGAGCCTACTACACCTACTGAGCCTATTGCACCTACTGAGCCTATTGCACCTACTGAGCCTACTACACCTACTGAGCCTATCGCACCTGTTGTTCCTGAGAGCATTTTTGGCTCGGACGAGCCTGTTGCACCTATCGATCCCGTGGAGCCTATCGCTCTAGTCTCTGCCGAGGTGCCGGTTACACCTCTACCTCCTGTTACTCCTTTACCACCGGTATCCCCCACACCTCCTGTTGTGACTGAGCCTGTAGCCGACGGTCACGTTGGTTTTATTCTTGAGGGTAGTTCTGCTCGTAGCTCAGACCTTAGACGAGCGGGTATGACAGCCTACCCATCTGATAGTCCGGATGCCCCCACTACGGATACACCTGTTGTACCCGAGGTGACAGTCCCACCTCATACCACTGTTTCACCACTTGAGGAGGCCCTGTTACCCTTCCTCACATCCACAGTCCCACCTGCTGATCCTGTTATCACTACACCTACCACTGCTCCTGTTGTGTCTATGACCCCACCTTCTATGCTATATACCTTGGGTGCGGGTGACCCTTATTTGGTTGGATCACGTATTGCTCATGGGGCGGAAGAATTGGCTAGTGCGGGGAAACGGGGACGTCGGTCTTTTGGGGGTTTTACTTTTATTTTCCGCTGGTTCGGAATATAGTCGAAAAACCCTTTTGTTTAAATTAAACTTATGTAGTTGTGTACGTTTGGGACAACGAAAACATCGTACGACGTCTTAATAATATGATCTTTTCTAATTAATTATTGTTTGTGTTAATCTTTACTTTGATATACTTTTCGAGCGTTGCGCCACGTGTTTCCTCCGTTGGCGTGGTGTGACAGAATAGCAAGTAAAAGAAGCAAGTACTGGTTAAATCCTATGGTTATAGACTAGATTATTTTTCTAATAACCTAATTCCCTATAACCATGGCTCTGACACCAATCTGTAACACCCCAACCGATGGCGGAAACATCGGGATGTCACGTAGTGATGATTGTTCAGTAGCTCATGGTGAATAATAAATTTCATTAAATGATTTAAATAAATTACATACAATTGTTCTACGAGAATTCGTACATCAAAATGAATAATACTATGCACACATCTTCAAGCATTAACTCAAATCTTCAAGAAAGTAGAACCTGAAACATGTTAAGTTTGAAAATATTTTGGGTCAACAAAAGTTGGTGAGAATACATAGGTTTTTGAATATAATTGATAATAATAGTTTGTACAACAATCACAGTTGTATGATGATAGAGTATGATTCCGACATGTAACAATGCGTCTTTGTACAATCAAACCTTGTGTCGACTGATGACTAACTCGCAAGTTAGTTAAATGTTGTTACTGTTATCGATCATCCCTGAATTTATGCGGGGGGATGGGTTTGTCAGACCTATAGCGCTATAATCTAAACAGGCGGCTTGATCATTGTTAATGATTGTACTGTGTCTTTTTGTTACAGTCAAATGATAGAATGATGTTGTAATTGAATCACAAGTAAATATGAGTAAATGATAGTATAAAATGTTTAAACATGTTTCACCCCAAAAATTAGTGAAAATAGAGTAAAGGGGCTATGTAAACTCACCTTAGCAAAATGTTATGTCTCGTGAAAATAGAATATGTGTTGCCAACGATGCCAAGTATTACCCTATAATTAAGATAATAAATATGTCTAAGTCTTTCTAGTCTACAATATATTCTAGGGTTTCGAATTGGGATAAGTGTTCGTTTGAATAATAAATAAAATGTTTGAATAATAAGAGAAATTTAATAAATAAATAAACAGAAGTCTTTTTATAAAATTTAAATTTAAGATGGTCACAATAATGAGTTTAAAAAATAAAAATAATTTTTATAAAATTATTTTCTTTAAAACGGAATATTAATTCTATTTATTTCAAATTGTCAAAATTTTACTTTAATATTTAAAAATACTAAAATTAAAGAATTATTAGTTTAAAAATTATATTTCTGTTTCAAATAACCAGAAATAATTTATATAAAATTTTGGTGCAAAAATATTGAAAAATGAATTTATTATGATTTAATTATGATTAAAACTAACAAAAATTGATTGTAAATATTAAATAAATGATTTTTCATAAATAAAAATCATTTCAGAAAAGTTTATTGTTACAAAAACTCAGAATAATTTTTGTGGAAATTTATAAAATTGTTTTGATATTTTTATAGAATTTTATAAATAAAATAGAATAAACTTGATTTATTTATTATATATATTAAATAAATAAATTTTCTAAAACTAAAAATTGTATGTTAAACTTTACTACTAGAATAACATAAAATATTTTTTTGTAGAATTTATAAAGTTGTTTTAGTATTTTAAAACTAATTTTAAAATACAAATAATTTTATATATATATATATATGAATGTTGTAAAAAAAAAAAAAAAAAAAAAAAAAAAAAAAAAAAAACTTTGGTTGGGCTGGGTATTGAACCCGCGTGGGCCGGATATAATGCACCAGACACAACCACTTGATCTAGATCAGTGGTTGTGTTTGGTTTTTGTCTGTTATAATTATATGTACATGTTCAGGAAGTGTTCTTCCCCAAATTGAATGATAAGAACCCTAGTTTTCTAATACGTCAAATTGTTAAACGATAACCCCTGAAATCATGGGGTTATCAGTCGCGTAACATCAAAGATCAAAAACACAAATTGGATTAAATCATACCAGTCAGAATTGATGGTGAAATGCTCAGTCAAACAAAAAGTCAACTGCGAGTGATTCTTGGCTAAAAACGATTTGTTGGTAGAAATTAAGGGTGGGGGTTTGTTAATCGCTCCTTTCAGAGGTTGTGTGCGAGTTTAATCGAATCATTTCTCTTAGTGCCAAAAACTAGGTGTTTTAATTTCAAAACATTGGTTTGAGATAAAGATTAATTTTACTAAACCATTAAACAAGTTTTAAATTTATAAGTAAATGATAAATACTTAGAAACTAAAATTATCACATAGGCAGAGAACCTGACGTGTATAGTATAGTTTGTAGGGTAAATACCGAGTATCGTATTCAAGAGAACACATTTTCCCCTACTCAACCTTTCATCACATTAATTAATCGAGTATTGAAAAGGAAAATAAAACAAATGTGTTCTAAAAGAAAATTTATTTTGAAAAAGGTTTTGCTTTTGAAAATAAAAAGATAAAAATAGTAGGGATAGTAAACATGCACATCTAAGTAGTTAAATTTATTATAGTAGTAGTATTAAGTTTAATTATCGACGAGGAGGACATGGGTGAACGGTCCCTTCAGAGTTAGGGATGAGAAAAGAAATAAATAAGGGATGAAGTTCTGGAAACTCTATGGGTCACGCACAGGGGAAGTGTACGAGTCCCCATAAAGGTGTCTTTGGACTACTGGCCCGTAGGCCGTCGTTCTCCTGTTGACATGCGGTCTTGGTCCAACTCCATCATCGTGCAGCTCTTTGGAAAGTTTGGCTCTGGGTTATGAGAGAAACAACGCCACTGATGAGTGGTATGTCTAAGGTGCGCATCACCACATAACTTTGTAGACTTGTGTTGCCACCGTTTAAGTACTGCATGTCAGGTACTGCGCAAACCACCGCCAAGCCGCTCGTTTAAGCACTGGTCCTCTAAATTATCTTCCTAAATTAAAGTAGAGGCTAGGTCCACCTCACTTAGCTCTCGTTTTCCGTACGGAAGGATCTCTCTTACAGTTAACCCTTATGACATGGTACCCTCTACCTAGGACACGGCTTTTGAACACCGAAGAGTCTCTCTTACAGTCATCTTGAGGGACACCATATCCTCCATTGGTTAACGGCTTTGGAATAACGAGAACTAGATAAAGGGTTCTTGTTTTGATAATCTTAAAAGTGACAACTTATTAATTTAATGTGTCCATTAAAGATAAGTTTAGTTTAGTCATCATATGACAAACCCAACACATAACCTCTCGAGATAAATGAAGTCCTTAACAAAGGTGGAACATAATCCTATGGGTGTGCAATCCGAAGATCACTGGTGCACCCGTAGGGAATGCTCCCTTTGTCAAGAAAATCACTCATACATCTTGTAAGAACCAGAAACGTGTCACTTGGATCTGGTCCACTTCAGAAGTCATTGCTTAGAATCCTATTTGGATATCAGAAGCCTGAGGATCTATCTCACTACCGGTTTCCTTGCCTTGGATCTAACTCTGGACAACCAAAAGTCGTATGAACCCCATGATAATTTAACTTATTATTTATGTTATCATTGTTTTAGATTTATCAAGTTAATCACTAGTTGAACCTATCACAAAGATAAACAAGCAATAATTAGTTAAGAAGATAACACACCAAATAACTGAAAATAAACTACTACTAATAATAAAAGTTTACAAATTGAAATGGGTTTGGAGATAGAAAGATACAACCATAATAAAATGATCAACACAAGAATATGGCTGCTCATAGACAAGCCTTCCATAACCTTGATGCTATGTAACTAAAGTAAACCTCTCAACACTCGATGTTTTATTGCATGAACTAAACCTACGACTCCGTTCTTGGCCACGATAATCAAGCTAGGACTAAGCCTAACTTTGGTGGTATGTTAGGAAGTCGGCCCCCAAGATCTTTGGAAGAAGCTTGGAAGTCGGCCCCAGATGGCACAAGAAGGAATAACAAATGATTAAGGTGAGCTTGTTATTTATAGAGCGGCCAGAGGTTGCATGGGCATGCAGAATGAGTGTGCACGGGCGTGCACATTGCCCCACGTACGTTCTGTTGCTGCAGATCTGCTCTGTTTGTACTTTGTGTCTGGCACGACCGTGCCAAAGGACTTGCACGGGCGTGCAGGTGGACACGGCTAGATTTCTTGTCTCCCAAGTTAGCTGCGTTGTCTTCTAGTGTACGTGACCTCTGTGCAAGTGAGCATGGGCGTTGAATTTAATCATCTATCAATCTATTGAACTATAAGATAAGTAGAAAAATGCAAGTGTTTGATAGAACTTTAGGTACATATTGCAAATTGGTCTTCCTATACCATATGACTCTTAATGTATTTCCACTTTCATCAGTAGCAAAGCTAGCATGGAGAGGTTGTAAACCAAAAAAAATCTTAATTATTTTTTGCAATTATACAACTGAAACAATTTTAGTCTAAGACTTAAAAGAATAACTAACCTAATGCACTATCCTCAAAATAAAATGAGATAAAAAACATAACTTTAAACTTTCATAAGCACCTGTTAAAACTCTGCCTTCTCAAGAGAAGAATCCACTTAATCAAACTTTAAGATTCATAAGTTACACAAAAACTTTAAAGGGAAAAATCAAAGCATAACATTCATGAACTAAGCTATAAAATTGTTGACAAAACAATAACATCGCCAATAGAAACCTACCATAGTTGCATTTAGCTGCAGACTCGATGATATGCCTTTGGGCAATTTCTACAACAAACAACATCCTAAATACCAATAGAATAAAAAAATGAATATTATCGGTAACGATTGCAGAATCGACACATACCGGTGATCGCAAAGAACGCGACTCGCGCCATCAAAGAAGATAAAACTCACATCCTCATCCTCCACTTCTTTGATTTTCTTCACCGACAAACAACGTTTCGCCGGAGTAGGTCTTGTCGAAACCTTCCATCAGATTGGGTGCTGATGAAGTAATTAGAATAAAAAAAAACCTAAAACGATTTAGGGAAAACCGTACAAACCACTAAAATGTAATGATGCTAAACAAATTCAAAATTGAAATAGTTGTGACTAAATTAGACCATTAGACCTATACCAGTGCAACAAATCGTAGTTGTTGATGAAGGTGTGTGAATGAAACGGTGAAGATGATGATGAATGAAAGATGTCACAGAACAATGAAGATGAATGAGCTGAAAACCGGTACCTGGAATGAAGGGAGAGAAAGGTTTTTTATAGGAGAGATGAAGAAAGAGTTAATCTTACACTAAACACATCATGTGATCGTGAATCAAGCAGCGGAGGAGGTGGTGAAGTTTAGGGGATTGGGTATTTGATGGCAAGAGAATGAGAAGGTAATTTCAATCCCTTCACCCAACAATAATAGGGTGGAACATAAAGGGATTTGTTGAAAAGACGAAGGACAGAGGGATTGTGGTGGTGGTGGTGGCGGTGTAGTCGCATAGCAGAGGAAGTAATTTCATTGGAGGTTTATACAGGTGGAGACTACCAGCAAAGAAGGGGTAAACGTGGGTAAAACTGCATATGAATGTGGACGAGAAAAGTGCAGAATTACATGTAACCGGCACTGCTCCAATCAAAAAATAAACTGCCAAATTTTCTAACTAACTGCTCAATTATTGTGGCTGAGATTTAATCTCACAAGTAACCACCTTCTTTTGACGGTCTAGATGAATCACAAAACGGTTAAAAGTGACATTTTGAGTGGTTTTTTTAGTGGTGAACAATTTAATAATAATTTCAATTGATCGAACACACTATATAAATTTCATTTAATCGAGTACAATCTGTAATTTCAATTGTTTTTTATAGAATACCCTATTCGCAAGCTTAATTGATCAATCAGTTCAATTGGCCAATTAGACAGATTCACCAACTATTTCTATCGATCAATCAGTATGATTTGCGAGCTTCAATTAAATATTATGTTTTGCATTATCCACTGATTTATACGTTTAGTAGTTTAATGCTAGTTGTATTTGATCCAAATAGATAACATATATACATTTTTTTTATGTAAAATTGCCCCTTTTTAGTTTTTACTGGGCAGACATGAGTGGGCTTACTTGCTTGCTTTTTTTCTTTCTTTCTTTCATTTCTTTTTCCTAAGCAACTGATCTATATTTTATATTAGTAAAAATTAAGAGGACATTAGGAAAAGGGCTTATTTATAACTAAAGTTAGTGGCCGTATCGTATTTGCGGGCGCAAACCTTGTGTAAGCGTGTATTGCTGCCCACTCCGTTGCTCCCAACGTTTTTGTGACAAAATGCAACACATTTTTATATCAACCGTTTGTTAACCATAAAAAAATCAGTTAAAATTTTTAAAAGCTTGCAGTGTCCTGTTTGTTAGGTTGGTGAAGTCCTTGATTTATTGGGCTTTAGGGTTGACATTAGAAGACATGGGCCAGGCCCGGTTTAGTTTTCTTGGTCCCTAAGTTGTTTAACCTAATTGTTCTCTATATATACCCTAGTCATGTATTGTAATCTTGTGTGCCTTGAGCTTAATGAAATAACCTAGTTGCAACTCGTGGACGTAGGTCCCCCACTGGGACCGAACCACGTAAAATTCTTGTATCGTGTTTATTATTTTCTGTTCATCGCGATATAATCGTGTGTGTCGTTTGTGTATTTGATTCCGCTGCGCCGACTGATACCTAACAAGTGGTATCAGAGTTTTGGCTCGTTAACACACTGAGATTTGCAGAACGATTGCGAGACGAGGTGACGAAGGTAAGTGCCAATTATTTTAATCCTTGAGCCGCATGTTTAATTTGTTGAATTCGATTGAAGCCACTGATTAAGTTTATTCAGTTGCTGGTCGAGTTTGGGTTGCGGGCTAAGTACGATTTGTTTTCTAAGTTCGGGGTTTGACAATTATTATTATCAACTGTGATTATATAACCGGGTTTGTGATAACAGTTGGGTAGGGTTAGATTTGTCTACATGGTTATTTGTAGGAGCAAATTGGTTTGATTGACAGTGTTCAGTAGAATAGTCGTCAAGTTCAGGCCCGTGCCATTACTATGTCTGTTCACTGGTTTCTGATTTGTTCTCGTTTGTTATTGTCATAACTGAAGACGGGATGGTTATGATCAGAATGTTTGACGGGTTTGAGTGTCGGTTGATTGGTTTGTTAAGGGAACTTGGATGTGGTATTTAACGATGGTAAAACCTGGAGAAAATGGAACTAGATGGTTTGGAATGCTTTGGGTTTAAGGTATTCCTGCTCGGGCGTGCTGGTGACGACATAAGTGAAAAAAAAAGTTAGTGTCAAGTCATTTGAGCTATTGCTAGTTGGGTGATCTTTCGGTTAGGGTTTGCGTTAACTAATCGTGTGTGCGGTCATAGAACCCTTGGTACCGCTTGCTTTCCATGAAAGCTCGACTGCTGTTATAACCATTTGCCTGTTAGCTGGTCTGGAACTGTGATGTTAATTCTTGTTCGGTGGTGATCAGTGGTTTGACATTTGAGGGGATCTTTGTACTGGTACTGGGTGAAGGTTTTCGCTGAGGCAGTACGAGTGGAGGTTCGACTCATGAGTGTCGGTTTAGCATGGGTTGGGATAACAGGGACAGTGGGAGCTGGGCATAGTTGACATGTTGGGGCTGCATGGAGGTGTGGACATTTTTTTTAGAGTCGATGTCATAGATAGGAAATTCTACTTCTGAGGATGTGTCTGGGTTTGATACATTAGGACTCAGTGGAAGGTAGTGAGACTCTTGGGTTCGAGATTCTATTTGGCTTCATTTCTTGTTACCTACTTCAATGAAGCATTAGTGAATCTATTGTTGAAGACTTTTGATATGTGCAGATTGCTGCGTAACCGGAAGAAGAAAACCGACTTCCGTGTAGTAAAGTCTTGGCTGGCTGATTCGAGAGTTAAACGAGTCTAGTTTACAGCAAAGGACTCTGGGACTCCAGGTAATTCGCTTGAGCGTATTCGGAGGTCTGAGCACAGACGAGATTTTTGTAACAGTAAGAGCACATGGGGTGTTCTGACACAGTTTGTAAATCGACGTTAGGTTTGGAAGACCAAGGATCCGAATGAAATCTCTCCTGGGAGGTTGCTGTTAGTGGAGAGTGTTCTTTCCTCTAGAGTCTCTGGAGCCGGCGATTTGAATAACCTAGTTGCAGCCCGTGGACGTAGGTCCCCCACTGGGACCGAACCACGTAAAATTCTTGTGTCGTGTTTATTATTTTCTGTTCATCGCGATATAATCGTGTGTGCCGTTTGTGTATTTGATTCCGCTGCGCCGACTAATACCTAACACTGTTTTAACTAACAAACTGGATTTTGGCAACTCTTAATTACCGATGACAAGTTTTAATGGCTTTTATGATTGTGAAAGAACCAAGTACATTTTTTTGATAATACATTAGAATAATATTTAACCATTATATATATAATCTATCTCTATATATAAAAGAAAACGTATATGCTGACGTGACGTGCAATGGAGGCATCAACCTTTACTTGAGAGTGCCACGTGGCATCATAATTGAAAGATTTAAATGTTTTTGAACTATTTCCTTTTTTAATTAAAAAAAAAGGATAAACATAAAACCCTAAATTAAATTGAGTTATTTTAGGAAAAAAGGAATTTAAAAATAAATTTAAAATTTTCTCTCTCATGTTTCTTCCCATAATTTTTAAACGTTTATATCTTTTATATACGAGATTTTTTAAAGAAAAAAATTACACCAAATTAACGAGCGTTTTATTATCTTTCCAATGAGTACCATAGTCCTATATAAAAAACGGAGAAAAATCGACTATTTTTTGTGGGGTTTCGTTCATACAGGAAAAAAAACACACAAAGTGTTCATGTTAGGTTCTTATCTACGATATTGAAAATCAGCCCAATCGCCATGTTATCATTGGAATTTTATTAGGTATACTTCATCAAGAGAAGTTAGGAGAAAAAATCGCGCAACACTGCAACACATGGTGTCCCCTTATAGCAAGGTTATTTTTTTATTTATTTAATTACAAGAGTAATAATTATTACTATTAGTATTAGTATTATTAGAATGGTTATATTTTTCAACCCCGGGACGTCCCGGAAAGAATTGATAGTTGCTGACGTGGCGTTAATGGTGGCCTCAACCATCTTTTGATTATGCCACGTGGCATAATGAGATGCAATGATTACACCTTCCAACTTAAGTATTTGTTTAGTCGATTAGGTTATGAATTATAAGAGTCATTAGAATGTGATAAATTAGAGAGATGTGATGAGTTTTTTAATAGTTGCAGCTTACATAAGTGATTCTTTAGATGATTACTGATTAGGTTTTAGATTATGGAATATAAGTTATTACTTATTAGAATACTACGAACATGCAATGATTAGGAGATTTTGTGGTTAGTTAACTTAAGTCATTTGCAATAGATTATCACGTAAAATTAGATTTTTCAACATCAGGACCCTCTCGAGTAATCAGCTAGTTATGTATATATTCGATAGCTTGGCTTTGACACAAATAAAGCCTACAAATTGTAAACAAAAAAAAAGGAGTATTTTTTTTTTTTTGGAGAGTAGTGTTTCAGCGGTAAATCCTGTGTTGCAAAGCGACCACTGCCCAGGATCGAATCCCATAGCACCACACGGGTTTCTCCTTTCAAACCCAAGCGGTTATTTTTTCGGTGGAACGTGAGATTCGAACCTGAGACCAAACCCGAGCAGGAACCCTCCAAGGAGGTAAACCTTCACACCTCAAACCAGCTGGGCTGGAGATCATTGGCAAAAAAAAAAAAAAAAAAAAAAAAAAAAAAAAAAAGGAGTTAATTTTATGTTCTGTTTTTCCCAAAAAAAAAAAAAAATCGATTTATTTATAAGTATGTTCCCTTCAAAATAATATATTGTGAACGTGTGTATTAGATTCGCTGAAAGTATCATAACTTCATAATCATGGAAAAGAATACCGATCTATCATATTAATATTTAGGGGTTGTAAGACGGTCAACCATTATGTATGGGTCCCAACCAAAGTTCTGGTCAACTTAGTGTTGTACGCTTTTTAACAACCATTATTGCCTTCCAAGTGCCCAGTCACCCCATCACCTCTACCCAACTTTGACTTGGGACGTTTTATAGGTTCTTCAACTGGGTTGTTGCTGCGTGAGTATATTTTAACACGAACTTTTAAGGGTTTCTCTTAGATTAGAATTCGTTAGTTTCGATCCCAAACCAAAATTGTGGGCTATGAGGTTGTTTAGTATCAGGTTTTATGATACAGTAGGCGATACGCAGTGGCGAGCCACCATTCGGAGACCGGTGTCGTCCGACACCATTGAGTTCCACGTGTCGCGTAATAGGAAAATTTCGAGCGTTACTATTGTTTTTTAACTACCGATACCATTATCCTTTTACTAGCGACACCATCATTATTTTTTTTTTTAAACATTTAACATACTAAACAAATTTATCTATATTTGTATCTATATCTATATACTATATACTATATTAAAGAAACTCGATAGATAGGATTATAAGAAGGTATTTTCTGAATGAATTGTTTCATATTACAATATACATTATATAGGGATACAAGTCAACTCTCCTCATTAAGGATGGAATAATTTACACAATCATTCCTAAATTAGTTATACAATATATGGCATGATTTATGCGATTACACCCCCGCAGTCGAAGCGGGAGGAGGCCGCATGCTGAGACTGGATCGAAAATCGTCAAATAGTACTCGTGGTAGGCCTTTCGTGAAGATGTCTGCAATTTAATGTCTAGAGGGTACATGTAGAACACGAACACGGCCTCGTTGAACCTGCTCACGAACAAAATGAATGTCAAGCTCGATGTGTTTGGTTCGTTGATGCTGCACTAGATTGCCTGACAAGTACATGGCACTGACATTATCGCAGTAGACGAGGGTGGCACGGCTCAAGGGGTGATGAAGCTCAAGAAGTAAGTTACGTAACCAACAGATATCAGCAACAACATTGGCTACGCCCCAGTACTCAGCTTCAGCACTAGAACGAGAGATAGTGGATTGTCGTTTAGATGACCAGGAGATGAGGTTATCACCCATGTAAACATAATATCCCGATGTCGAACGACGAGTATCTGGGAAACCAGCCCAATCTGCTTCCATATAGGCAACCAAAGATATGTCACTTAGAGGACCAGGGTGTAGACCAAAATCTAAAGTCCCCTGAATATATCGGATGATGCGTTTTAACGCATTCCAATGATCCACACGGGGGGCATACATGTGCATGCATACTTGTTGTACTGCATAAGAGATATCATGGCGGGTAAATGTTAAAAATTGAAGAGCCCCAGCCAGACTGCGACATGTAGTGGGATCATCGTATAACTCCCCTGATGTGGCAGAGAGCTTAGTTTGAGTGTCGACAGGAGTGGCAACAGGCTTGTAGGAGTCCATGGATGCCCGGTGAATAATGTCATGAACATAAACTTGTTGATATAGAAACACGCTGTTGCTGGTGCGGGTTACCTGGATGCCAAGAAAGTAAGAAAGATGGCCCAGATCTTTCATAGCAAATTCCCCTGAGAGAGCCTGCATAAGAGTCTGACGAAGAACATCAGACGAAGTGGTGAGAATAATTCCGTCCACATAGAGGAGGAGATAAGCAAAATCACAACATGTTTGTAGATGAACAGAGAGTTATCAGATTTGCTCTGTTGAAATCCTTGCAAAATAACAAAGTCAGTGAAGCGTTGGTACCACGCACGATGTGCCTGTTTGAGCCCATATAGAGACTTCTTGAGGAAACAGACATGATCGGGAAAATCACGATGACGAAAGCCCATGGGTTGATACATATATACGGTTTCCTCCAAGTTCCCATGAAGAAAGGCATTCATCACGTCTAATTGGTGGATTGGCCAGGACTTTGCCAGGGCAAGGGATAAAACAGTGCGCATTGTAGCCGGTTTCACAACCGGGCTAAAAGTCTCACCACAATCAATGCCCGCTTGTTGTTTGCGACCATCGCACACCAATCTAGCCTTATAATGTTCCAAAGTACCATCAAATCTAAATTTATGTTTAATGAGCCACATGCTACGAATAATGTTCATATGCGGTTGTCTAGGTACAAGTTCCAGCGTCTTATTTTTAAGAAGAGCACTAAACTCATTGGACATGGCATTGTACCACTCTGGAGTGGCTAAGGCAACCTGTGGAGTTTTTGGTATAGGAACAATAGATGTGGTATGCAGGTTGAATAGAGGATTGGGTTTGACGATACCGCTTATTGAACGAGTATGTATGGTGCGGTTAGGGGGTGGTGCGGGAATTGGTGATGGTGGAGTAGTGGGGTGTGGCGGTGTGTCAAATGGTGTCGGTGGGTCAGAGGGGCGGTGAGCTAGTTGGGCTGGTGTGGTTGGGTTCTTGGTTAGTCGGTTGGTGAGTTGTGGGTGCAGGTGGGCCGGTGGGTTGGTGTGAAGAGGTTTGAGGGAAAGAGCCGGGTGTGGTGTGGCCTGTTGAGATTTGAGGGAGTGGGCCGGGAGTAATGTGGCCTGTTGAACAGTGAGGTGGGATATGGTGTTGAGTTTGGGCTGCGGGAGTTGGGTTAGTATGAGTGTGGGTGGTAAGCGAGGGTTGGGAGGGTACGATTGTGTGACTGTTGACTTGATCCCAAATGAGAGGATGAATGGTGGGGTTAAGGAAGTCGCAATAAGGAGGTTTAGTTGGTGACTAGATGGAGTACGGAAAAACGGATTCCTCAAAGTGAACATGGCGGGAAATAATTATTTGGAGAGAGGAGAGGTCGGGGCATTTATAGCCACGATGATTGGGTGGATACCCGAGGAAGACACATGGTTTGGAATGATAGGTGAGTTTGTTTGTGGTGGAGGAAGGGGTGACAGGATAGCAGAGACACCCGAATACCCTAAGGTGATCATATGCAGGTGTACAGTTGTAGAGAAGTGTGGTCGGAGAGCGAAAGGCATGGTTTTTGCTAGGAAGAATATTAAGAAGGTAAGTGACGGTTTCGAGGGCATGGTGCCAAAAATTAGGTGGAAGAGAAGCTTGGGCCAGTAGGGTACGAATCATATTGTTAATGGTGCGGATTTTTCGTTCGGCTTTGCCATTTTGAGAAGAGGTGTATGGGCACGAAAAACGAAACTGCATGCCATTTTGATTGCAAAAGTTAAAGAAGTTTTTGTTTGCATATTCTTTGCCATTATCACATTGAAATTGTTTGATTTTGCGGTTAAATTGTGTGTGAATTAAGTTGTGAAAATTAGTGAAGGTGGTAAACACTTAGGTTTTAGTGGCGAGTGGAAAAGTCCATAAAAAATTGGTAAAATCATCTAAAAATAAGATGTAGTACCGGTGACCTGTGGTGCTTAGGATGGGTGATGTCCAAAGATCGCTGTGGATAATAATAAAAGGCAAGCGAGTGCAATTAATGGAATCATAAAAGGGCAATTTCACACTTTTGCCAAAAATGTAAGGTTCACACAGGGTTTTATTAAGTTTGCCATAATCAATAAAAGAAGAAAGTTTTAAAGAACGTAATAAATTAGAGCCATGATGCCCCAATCTTTGATACTAGTGTTCTTGAAACACGGCAGCAAAAGCAGAAGGTTGGTGGTGCTTGAGTGGAAGCGGTTCGGTGAGAGGGTAAAAATCTCCCGTACTATTGCATCGTAGGATAGGTGCTCGGGTTTTGAGATCCTTCACAAGAAAACCAAATGGGTCAAATTCAACAGACATAAGATTATTAGTGGTTAGGCGGCGGACAGATATTAAATTTTTTATTATTTAAGGGGCAAAAAGGACATTATTAAGTTTTAAAGGGGAGAAAGGGCGGTGGTAGGTGTTGGTTGCCTTGAGCCAAAACAGGTATAGAAATGCCATTACCAACAATTATATTTTTATTAGTGCACTTGTTAAAATTAGACGGGGAATATATACCTTGAGCATTGGCTGAATGTGAAGAAGCACCGGTATCCATGACGCTGTGATCCGGATGGTTCAGTGACATGGTGTAGAGTGCCTGCTCGATATCTGTGGGAGTGTACCCAGTGTAGTGGGCCTGATCCGGTCTTGGGCCTGAAATGCCTTCAGAGTTTGTGGGCCTAGAAGGATAGGGACATGGGGATTGGCCGCTTGGTTAGATGGGGGTAATGTTCTGGTTGTTTAAAAGAGTAGCCTATTGGGTGGCAGTCCAATTAGAGGGAAAGACAATATATGGGTGATTGGAGGGAGAGTGTGAGGAAGCAGAGGAGGATCTAGGTTGTCTGTTGTAGGAGGAGCGGCCCCTACGAGCCCGGCCGCGTAAACCCCTGGAGCAGCCGCCACGGTTTCTGTCTGAGGAGGATTAATCGGCCGCCGATTGTTGAGAAGAGGGAGTTTGGTGGTTGGTAGTGGCTGTGAGGGTGGTGGAGGAAGAGTGAGCGTCACGTGTGGCTTGACGCTTCTTCTTATTTTCTTCGAAATTAAGGCGTGACCTAGCCTCACTAAAGGCAGAGAGAGGATATCGATTTTGCAGAATCGTCTAGATCCCATCATATTGTTCGGTGAGTCCAGTCAAGATCTTGATAACAAGATCCTGATTATCGATGGGTGTGCCGACGCTTTCCAATTGGTCGGCCAGATTCTTGGTGTGTTGACAGTATTCCTCCATGGAAGAGAAGTTTTCCAGGCAGAGGTTAGCAAATTCTTGACCGAGAAAGATTGCACGGGTGGTTTTATTGTCATTAAACTCGGCCTGAATCGCAGTCCAGGCTTCATAGGCGGATTGGCCAGGGATGATGATGGTGCCGAGAAGTTTGGGGGAGATGGTGGCGTAGATCCACTGAAGCATGATGGCATCTAGACGAGACCATAGGGCTTCGGTGGCAGCCAGAGTATCTATTTTGTCAGCATCAGAGGAGGAGGCAGTCGCCAGCGGTTTTGGGGACAGGTGGTTTAGGACCTCAAAAGCTTGGCCGTATACCCTAAAAAGGGTGGTCCATGTGGTTTATCGGGTGGAGTATTTTTCAAGGACGATTGGGATGTGAGTTTTTATATTGGATACGGTTAGGGTCGGGTGAAGTTTGGGGTCCATGGAGGAAGAAGAGATGAGGGTAGGCGGATGGGAAAGAGAGGTGGAAGGGAAGGAGATTCTGCAGGGCAGAAGGAAAAGAAGAAGAAGACCGGCGGCGGAAGAGGTTTACAGGGAGGATCGGTAGAGGTTTGATACCATATAAGAATGTATTTTCTGAATGAATTGTTTCATATTACAATATAAATTATATAGGGTTACAAGTCAACTCTCCTCACTTAGGGAGGGAATAATTTACACAATCATTCCTAAATTAGTTATACAATATATGGCATGATTTATGCTATTAAGGATTCTAATTGTCACACTTTTAAGATGGCATATCAAGAGGCACAATGTAAATCTCTTATTTTTACCCATTTCTTCCCTTTATACCCCTACTATATAACTTTTGATAGCAATTGTACAAATAGCTAATGCAACTCATTCATCCATCTTCTTCACATTCAATTCTCTAATGATTTGTAAACCATTTTTGGTTTGCAAACGAAAAGCCTTGAATTGGAGTTACCAATTCAATGTCAAATGAGTTTCAAATCCCCTCTATTTAAACAAAGTTCATACTCGATTTCTTAATAATCAGGTGTAGTTCATGTTCTTTTCTTCTACCATTTTTTGTATTTGTTTATCCTGATTTCATATCACCGCAGAAGCTTGCATTTGCCTTTTTTGTCAGCTATGTAAATTCGTCTCTTATTTTGAATTGCTAAGGTTCATGTTGTGAATTTTGTTTAACCGTTGATTGTGATTTCTATTATTAAATTGAATTTTTTGTTGGATTATATATCATTGAAATATTTTTGCTTGTCTTTCTGTTATAGAATTTGATATATAAATAATGTTTTCTTGATTTTAAATTGAAAACAAAAGGTTAATTGTTTGAAAACTTGATTGGAAGTTTTACTAGTTGTTTATTATTTGGAAAGCTTGTACCCAAGTGTAGATGATGCTTGTAAGCCTTCTATTCAGTGTCCTCCACATTTGCATTTACTACATATTTCCATGGAAAAACAAGAATAAAATAAACATAATGTAATGTAATCATCTTGTTTCACAGAAAAATGACAAACAAGTATATTTAGTTTGTAGAGGTTAGTACCTACTTTAGTTTGAAACTAGATTCATTATTTCCTAGAAATTAGAGAACATGTTGAAAACCAAATGCACTTGAATATATATAACATGCTTAACTTAGATTCGTTTACCAATAATTTTCATTTAGTTTAGATTGATTTGATCATCTAGAAGGATGACAATGAAGCGAAGCGAAGACACGCAAACGAAGGTTACTTGAGGCTTTAATTTATGTATTTTATTTGTCAAACATGGTGTTAACTGTTGTCAGCTTTAATCAAATTATTTACCATATCTAAATCCCCTCAATTGAAGTATAGTTGTTTTTCCCTTTCATTATTTACTGATTTAAAAATCTTAATGGCGTTTATGCAATTTATGGTTACTAAAAGGCTAGGTCTCATCTCTCCCCATCTTAAATTCCGCTTCAGTAAGCATTCCTTCAAGCCCGAATTCCAATGGTTGTTCAATTTACAAGAATTTAGGTGTATGTATGATTCGGCTATTATTGAGATGATTTACCACTATTTTTACAAGCAAAAGGCTCTTCTTTTGTCTGTCACCAAATCTTATTTTTAAAGTGTAACACACAATTTTTAATGAATTTATATTAATGGTTGTTGCAAGAGATCACAAATGAATTGGCATGATATGCTTTCAATAATGTCATATACTTGCTACCATCCTTTATTTTTATTTTTTCTAACCATTGTGTCATATGTTGGTTAATATTCAGATTTGGGAATGTGTTGAAAGGGGAGATAGAATAATGCCTACAAACTGCTCAAGAAATGGGAGCTTTGGTGGATCCAATATATACTTTGGCTTGACAGAAATTAGCATGTCAACTTAGTCACCTGACACTTAACGAGTACATAAATATTTATTTCAGAAGGGCTTATTCGAACCACAACATTGGGTACCTAGGTCTACTATTGAATCTACATTTTTGTGTTTTGTAAATAATCACATTGTTGTATTGCAATTTGTATTCAAATCCCGCGACAACACGCGGGTAAACCCGCTAGTAGTTTAAAGGTAAAGCCCATGTTGGGTCTGCTGACCTGAAGAAGAACAGATGATTGAAAAGCCAAAATATACTAACAGTTGATCCACATAAATAAACAGTCTTTACAACATACTCTTCTCAAAAGACTGTTGACCCTAACAACTGTTTCACCCAAACAACTGCTGTGACAACTGCTGATACAAAAGACTGCTGAATAACAACTGATCGAGAACAACTG
Organism: Ambrosia trifida; assembly: GCA_028751855.1. Classification (NCBI taxonomy): domain Eukaryota; kingdom Viridiplantae; phylum Streptophyta; class Magnoliopsida; order Asterales; family Asteraceae; genus Ambrosia; species Ambrosia trifida. The sequence continues at coordinate 148,456,657 of CM054122.1, read as the reverse complement.
TTGACCAAAGGTCTGATGAAGAACAACTGCTGATCAAGGACTGAAGACTAAAGGTCTGTTGGAGCCAACAACACTTAGGCTCCAACAGATGATACAAGACCATCAGAGTTTTCCCTCAACAGTAGTTTACCTTACAGTGTTTTGTAATATTACAGTAGTTTGTATAGGGCAGATGTTTTATGTTGTTATTCTGTTAGAGGTCACTATCTTAGGTGACGTCATCACAGGTCACCAATGGTTTAGATTTGTCTATAAATAGAACAGTGCTTGTACTGTTCTATTGGTCACACACAACATTCTCTCAGACAAACAATCACTATGTGATCAGGCTGAGGGGGAGTACTTGTATTTGATTATAATATTTCAATTCAATGAAAGCTTTTGATTAAGAAAACATCTATTCCTTTTGTTTTGATTATACTTTATCATTCCGCTGCACTTTCCATATATATTCACTTCATTCAATTCTCATTCTACTCTAAACAAATCAAAACAATCAAACTCAGATCCTAACAATTGGTATCAGAGCTTGGTCAATTAAATTTGATCTAATCAATCAATTTAATATAAACAGATCAGCTCACAATTATTGATATCGTTTGTTTGTCGGATTGAAAACAGAGTAATAGTTTATTTTGATTCAACCGATTATAAACAAACTTTGTTTTTGAAAAATCAGAGAATGGCTTCAATCAATCACGATCCACACAACACTGGCACGAACAACAAGCCACCGATGCTTGTCAGATCTGAATACAATATCTGGCAACGTCGGATGAGCCATGTTCTAGCTCAACAGAACACTGGGTGTTGGAAGTCGGTTATCTTCGGACCACATGTTCCGATGGTGCCGAGTACCGAAGATCCCAAGGTTCAGGAGCCTAAGAAACTTGAAAACTACTCCGACCAGGATTTTCATAAAATTTAGTTAGATGCTATGGCCTTCAGTATTGTGGCCATGGCTCTACCCAATGATATATATGCTGGGCTGTTACACTGTAACAGTGCAAAGGAGTTGTGGGATGCACTGAAAGAACAATTTGGTGGGACTGAAGAGGTTATTGAAAACAATCGTGAAATACTTAACCAACAATATGAAACATTCAGTCATGTTAAGGGAGAGTCATTAACTCAACAATTTGAGATGTTTAACTGTCTCATTAGTGAACTAAAACTGGTTGGTCTAACTTACCCTCACTCAACTTTGAACCATAGGTTTTTAAGATCATTACCAGATAAATGGGACACTATTGCTATAGTTATGAGAAACTCAATTGGATTTAAGGACCTATCACTGACCCAGCTTCATGGTAAGCTCTTGACCTATGAGAGAGAGCTTAACCAGAAAAAGAAGCTCCAGGACTCTGGAAAAGTGTCTGATGATTATGTATTTTGTAATACAACACTTTTGGGTCATGATGAGGTGCCTGGAAATACTAAGGATCAGAGTTATGATCACTTCCTTGACATAACTTTAGGTTTCAACTCAGGTTTTAACTCTGATTCTTACTCACCAAACTATGCTTTTACTGCAAGTGGTGGTGATATCCAGGCATCTGATAACATATCCTTTGAGTATGATGACCTGAAATATTTTGACCCTGATGATTTGGAAGAAATGGACATTATGCACCAATTGGCCCTTCTCAGTCTAAGAACTAACAATTTTTACAAGAAAACTGGGAGAAGGTTTCCAGGGTTAACTGGCAGATCAAAGGTTGGGTTGGATAAATCAAAGATAAAGTGTTATAAATGTCATAGACTTGGTCATTTTGCTAGGGAATGTAGGAGTCAACATGGTACACCTATAATTACCTATCCAAATCAAAGACCTCAGAATAACACTTATCAAAATTCCTATAATACCCCTGGACCAAATGTGCAAAACACTGCTCATTTTGCACAGTCCTCAAACACTGTCCCTGTCCAGTTTGTCCAAACCACCGTTCCTCAGATCCACTATGTGCAAACACCTGTTGCTCAGGCACCTGTGCCAATGACTGCTGCTTCATCCTCTGCTCCTGCAGAGACCAGTCAATAGAGTTTCTTCACACAAGGCTTTGTTGATTGGAGCAGTGTACCAGATGAGTTAACAGATGAAAATTTTGCACTAGTTGCCAAAGCTGAAAATGAACCAGAAAATTTTTGTTTCATGGCTATGGTAGAAGAAGTTGAATCTGAGGAAGTGGTGACTGAATCTAAAGTTGTGACTGATGATGTTGTTGATAAGGTAATTGCAGGTGAAAAACCTGAAGAAGAGGTTGTGAATCTCTCATATCCCTGGGGTGCATCTGATGATTGTGAGTGCAAGTGTGATTGTGCATTGATGGTTGCTGCTAAGGTATCTCCTCAAATTCTTAAGGATTTATGTTCTGAAAAATGTGTTATAGCATTTGCTAACATCAAAGAGGTGAATGAAAACCTTAGAAAGAAAATTTTAGACGATGAAGTTAAATTTGAGAAACTTTCAATAGAATTAAAAACAAATTTAACTGAAAAGGAATCTGAAATAAGTAGCTTAAAACATGAAGCAACCATAACCAAAGACCAGCTCCAAACTATGATAACAAAATATCAGAGTTGTAAAAGTGAGCTTGAGTCCACCCAAGTTGAATGTCAGAAATGGGTTGAATCATGTAGAGGTTTTGAAATGCTACTCAACAAACAAACCACAAGTCATGTGAAGTTTGGTTTTGATTTTGAAACCACTGCTCCAGCTTTTGAAAACACTGACAAAAAGGATCAAAAGTTAGTTGAGATAGTACCAACAAATTTGAAGGGTCAAGAGATTAAAATCACTGAACCCAATGGTAAGAAAATTGTTCTAGAAAAACCAGAAGGTTCCTCATCATTTACTGAACTTGAAAATTATGAATTTAAACCTACTTGGTCTGATGAGTGTGGTACTCTTAAGAACTTTAAACCTGTTGATTTCAAAACTCCTGAGAGAAAGACAGCACCTCAGGCAAAGATCATTCCCTTGAAAAACCTTCCAGCAGATGCTCAAACATCTGCTGAAAAGAAGGTTGAAAAAGGGAAAAAGAAAGAAAAGTCTGTCCACTTGTTCTGTGATTTCTGTGAAAAGAAGAATCATGTTACTAAAAACTGTTTTCTTCTAAAAGCATATGATATTAACAAAGGAACAAGTGCATGTGATTCCAAAGCCACATGTTCAATATGTGGGAAAAAGAATCACAAAACCAAAGAGTGTCTGTATCTCAAAAGTTTTGATGTAAAAATACAAGAGTACAAGGCTAAAACTCTAGCAAGTCAGGTGGTGAGTACTTCAAAAGGAAAGCCCAAACAGACCTTCACACCAGTCCAAACATCTGTTACCAAAAGTCTTGAAACATCTGCTCCCAGGGATGTCCAAGTAACAGATGCTCCACCCACAAGCAAGTACCCAAGAGGATATGGACAACCACCATGTCATAATCTGTCACATGTTTATGAGGAACCAAAAAGACCTTCTAAACGAAGAGTGAACAGAAATCCCTATGGGTATTATCATCTGTCTGGAAGTGATCAAACAACTGTTGCCCCAAGTGTTGACATTCAAGCACTTGCAAATGGTCAGCAACAGTTGTTGAACTTGATTCAAAAACTAGTTCAAACCACTGATCATCTTCCAAAGCTTGAGTCTGAAAAGTCTGAGGACCCATCCAAAGCCAACTTGGCTTTGGACACTCACCAAAACTAATTCATTACTGTTGTGCAGGGAGCTTCTGCTTGTTTAGATAGTCTTTGGTATGTAGATAGTGGAGGCTCCAGGCACATGACAGGATGTAGAGCCCTTCTTCTAAACTTCTTAGCTCATGGAGGGGGTGATATATCCTTTGGTAATGATTCAAAAGGTAAGGTGTTGGGTTCAGGGACTGTTCAGGCTGGGAAACTCAAGTTTGAAAATGTCAATCTTATTGATAATCTTAAATTTAATCTCCTTAGTGTTTCACAAATGAGTGACAAAGGTTATGGCTCATTCTTCACTAAGAAAACATGTAAGATTATTGGGCCAGAAGTGGGGAAAAAGATTGATACCATCATTGCTAAGAGCAAAGCACAACTTGTTGCTCATAGGAGTGGCAATGTGTATGTAGTTGATATGTTGAAGGACAATCCTATGGCAAATGTCTGTCTATTTTCTGCTGCCTCCACAAAGGAAACAAAATTGTGGCATAGGAGACTGGGTCATACCAACCTTCAAACTATTAACTCACTCTCCAAACAAAGTCTTGTCAAAGGCTTACCATCAAAAGAATTCAAATGTGATGAGCATTGTGTTTCCTGTTTAAATGGAAAACAACATAAAAGCTCTTACAAATCCATTGATGAGTCCAAAACAAATCAATGTCTACAATTGTTGCACATGGACTTGTTTGGCCCAGTTAAAATCATGAGTTTAAGAAGAAAAAGATTTTGTCTTGTCATAGTTGATGATTTTTCTAGGTTTACATGGACTTACTTTTTACACTCTAAGGATGAGACTGCAGGTATTCTGAAGGACTTTGTCACCAAAGTTGAAAAACAATATGACTTGCCAGTAAAAGTCTTTAGAAGTGACAATGGAACAGAGTTTAAAAATAAGGAGTTGGATGACTTTTGTGTGTCAAAAGGGATTGTGAGGCAGTACAGCATCCCAAGAACACTAGAGCAAAATGGGGTGGTTGAGAGGAAAAATAGAACTCTTATAGAAGCTACAAGAACCATGCTAGCAGATTCTGGTTTGCCACTGTCCTTCTGGGCAAAAGCTGTAAACACTGCTTGCTATGTTCAAAACAGAGTTTTGATCAACCCAAGACATCAAAAAACTGCTTATGAAATTTTGTTCAAAATCAAACCATTAATCTCATTTTTTCAAAATCTTTGGCTGCCCATGTTTCATTTTAAATCTCAAAGATTCCATTTCAAAATTTGCAGCCAAAGTAGATTGTGGTTATTTTCTGGGATATTCTTCTACTGCCAAGGCCTATAAAGTGTTTAACACAAGGACCAAGACAATAGAAGAAACTCTGAATGTAAAGTTCAATGAACTTTCATCCCTCAAAATCCCAGCAAATCCTGCTGAGTTGTTTGATTTAGATAAATTCAAATTTGAAGATATCACTGTTAAAACTAACAATGCAGGTACTCCACAATCTCCACAACAAGATTACAGAATAGATGTTGTGATCCCCAGTCACTATAAAATCTATTCTGCATCAGAGGAAGCAGCTGTTCAAAACAACTGTCAAAACCTGTCACAGCTGAGTCAACCACTGTTGGCCAGTCTTACCCTCAAACCACTGCTTCACCTCTCACAACCACTACACAATCATCTGTTGACAAAAGTCAAACATCTGTTGACAAAAGTCAGTCCAGCTTTACACCACTTGGACCCATTCCCCCACTTCCATTTCAAACATCTGATGGCACTACAGAAGTGCAAACAGATGTTACAACAACAGAGTTACCAAACCTCTGTCCTTCACTTCAAAATGCCATCATACCATATCAGGGAGATCTAATCTACCTAAGAGCTCATCCACCAGACCAAATCATTAGCAACATCAGAGAGGGTGTGCTAACAAGAAGCCAATCCTTCGATATCTGTCTTTTTGCAGGGTTTCTGTCTCTCACACAACCTGTCAAGTACCAAGAGGCGCTAAAAGGCAACAGTTGGGTAGAAGCTATGCAAGAAGAGCTCCTTCAGTTTAAAAGACAACAAGTATGGGAACTTATACCACTGCCTAAGGATGTTTGTCCAATAGGTACAAAGTGGGTCTTCAAAAATAAAACTGATGAAACGGGTATTGTTGTCAAGAATAAAGTCAGGCTTTGCTCCTGTAGCAAGGTTAGAGGCTACTAGACTCTTTCTAGCCTTTGCTGTCAACCACAACATCAAGGTGTATCAGATGGATAAAAAATGTGCCTTCCTATATGGCAAAATTCAGGAGGAGGTCTATGTATGTCAACCACCTGGTTTTGAAGACACATTCCATCCTGATCATGTCTACAAGCTTAATAAAGCTCTGTATGGACTCAAGCAAGCACCAAGGGCCTAGTATGAAACTCTTTCCACTTTTCTCTTATCTATTGGTTTCACAAGAGGTAAAATTGATAAAACCTTATTTTTGAAATGGAGAGGGAAAGATTTAATGATTATTCAAATATATGTGGATGACATCATTTTTGGATCCACATGTAATCAAATGTGTGAAGAGTTTAGGGAACTCATGACAGCAGAGTTTGAAATGAGTGCTATGGGTGAACTTCAGTGTTTCCTTGGTCTCCAAGTGAAACAGCTGCAAAATGGCACATTCATTCATCAAAATAAATATGTGAAAAATTTGTTAACTAGATTTGAGATGAATGACTGTAAGCCATGTAGTACATCCATGAGTACAGTCAAGCTACTCAATATTGATGACAAGGATGAACTGGTTGACCAAACACATTACAGATGCATGATTGGGTCTTTATTGTACTTAACTGCATCTAGGCCAAACATTATGTTTGCCACTTGTGTCTGTGCAAGATCCCAGACTTCACCCAGAAAGTCAAACCTTATTGCTGTGAAAAAGATATTCAGATACCTAAAAGGTGCTCCCACACTTGGTATTTGGTATCCTGCTAATGGAAACATTGAGCTTTCAGGTTATTCAGATAGTGACTTTGCTGGCTGTCACACCATAAGGAAGTCTACATCAGGAGGGTGCCAGTTTCTAGGGAATGCCTTAGTCTCTTGGCAAAGCAAAAAGCAGGCAGCTGTTTCCACCTCAACAGCTGAGGCCGAATACATTGCTGCTGTAAGCTGTACAGCCCAACTCATGTGGCTCCAAAATCAATTGCTGGATTTTGGGATAACTGCACTTAAGACTCCACTCATGTTGGATAGTCAAGCTGCTGAAAATATCATCAAAAATCCAGTCTCTCACTCAACCACCAAACACATTGACATCAGACATCATTTTGTCAGGATAGCTATGAAAAAGGTTTGATTTCTCTGCACCATGTTCCAACAGAGGATCAGTTGGCAGGTGTGTTGACAAAAGCTTTAGACACATCTACCTTTACAAATCTGATCTCTAGAATTGGTATACTAAACATGGATTAAACAACACAAATGTTTTTAATAAAAGCATTAAAATGTTTCAGAAAATCAAAATCCATCCTTAAAAATAGCCCTTTTGGTTGAAAAATCTATTAAAGATAAAACAACCACTGTTTCATTCAGTCTATCCACTGTTAAGTTGAAAAATCTGTTTCAAACCTCTGATCAGATAAAATAACTGTTTTATTATCTATTTACATATATTTATACATTTATACATATATCTATCCAAAAAAAATTGCATCAGATGTTTGCCAAAACAGTTGTCCACCACCAGATATTTAACCATCAGATGTTTGCCACGTCTGCTCCTACAAGTAGAGTTTTGGCCACATCAGCGGTTTCACCAGAGCCTATAAAAACCCTGTTTTATCACAACAGTCGTTACACTGTCTCATTGTATTCAAAATACTGAAACCGCCTTCTTTATTCTCAAACCCTTAATCTAATTCCACTCACTCTCACATTTGGAATCCATTACAATGGATCTTCAAGCTAAAGCCACCCACAATTACCTCCCATATCTGGTAAAAACAGATGAAAACACTCCATTCCTTTCCACCATCGACATCATTTTAAAATCCAAATACCTGACAATCCTAACCGCTGACGCCCCTATCTATCTTGATACCCTCCAAGAATTCTGGTTAAATGCTGAGTTTCTACTTCAAGACAAAAAGCCTACTTCCATTATCTCAAAAATTGGAGAGACAAATATCGTCATTACCCCCCAACTCATATCCACAACCTTCTCACTTAATGACTTGTCAGGTAAAGACTCTTTCCGTAAGGCAGAGCTTCACACAGAGTTTCAAGAAAGAGGTTATGATGCACAGATGACTGGGTCAACACTTTTCAAAAAGTTTTTCCCACCAGTCATGAAATTTTTCTTCCATACCCTCCTTCTCTATGTCTCTTCTAAGTCCACTTCCTTTAATGAAATCCCATTGAGGATTCAGTACTTGGGCTATGCTATGCTGTTAGATTCTGACTTCAATTTATCCCAGGGACTGTTTATGGACTTAGTGTCAAATGTGAAAGCCATAAAGTCTGGGTCTAATAATGCTTTTTTAATTTACCCAAGAATTTTAAGTGTAATCCTTCAAAAGGTTTTACCTGAAAAAGATTTTAAAAAGGGTGAGTCTATGCAAATGAAAAGTCTAACTGATGAAACTTTCACAAGAATGTTGGGTTCAAACACCCAAGAAAAAGTATCAAAAGTGTCAAAAGTTTCCAAAACATAAACAAAGAGGACTAAGACAACAACTGTTGTCCAAACCTCTGTTGTTGAGCCCACTGCTCCTGGTGATCATGGCACTACATCCAGTGCTGTGAAACCCACACCAGCCACTTCCAAAAGAAAACGTCCATCCACAAAAACCACCACTCAACCAAAAAGGGGACTTCTGGAAGATGAGATACCAGAAGATAACCCTGTTGCAACACAAAAGCAACTAGAAACCACTGTTGTTACTTCCTCACAACAGTTGGTAATATCTCAACCTGTCCAAACTCCTCATGCATCCTCACAAAAGGATCATGTTGTAAGCCAAGGGGAAACACATCATGATACATTTGAGTCACTTAGCCATATGTTCATTGTGACAACCTGCACCCTTCCCTTTTCATAAATGTGCATAATTGGTTTCTCAACTATTTCAAAATTTTCATTTTTAACTCTCGTATTTTAATAGGACCAAAATTCACAATTTAATAAAACTTATAATTTTTATAAGTAAAAGTATGCACGTTTTATACTCACATCTACACCCGAGCACGTATGTTTCAGACCTTGATACTCAAAGCCCTTAATTTTCGGTCCTAAAACAACTTAGAAACAGAAGGAAACAAGTCTATAACTTAAAATTGATTAAATTAGAAAAAATATTTTCTTAGCCCTCGCGGTCCACTAAGACAGTCTCAGTCAAAGTCCCAGTCAAAGTCTCAGTCAAAGTCCCAGTCAATGTCCTAGTCAAAGTCTTAGTCAAACAGTCAAAGTCCTAGTCAAATATTCAATTCATCATAAAACCTTACTTTATGGTGTTGACCAATTTTAATGGCTAATTGAATTCAAAACTAGTATAAAAACCAACCTATGACCCATTACACTTTGCACCTCTAATTCAATTGTTTCAATTCGATTAAACTCTCCCTCATACCTTTCTTCTAGAGTATATTACTTCTACATTTGAAGCTTTGATTATAAGCTCTTGTAATTGGCGAATTGGAAGCTTGATATTTTTTCCTATTCGGTTTCTTTTCTTCGTTGTTGAATCTTTGGATTGCTCACATTTTCACGCTCGCTTAGTCATCTAGTCATTTGGCGAAAGTGAGTATTTCCTATCCCTTTTTTTTGTCTTTATTCACTTTTGGGGTGTTACATGTACACTTATACAAAATACACATGCAAGTTCACATTTTTACAATACAATTCTAGTACATTGTGCATTTGCTTACATACGTGCTTTATGCTTAGACATTACATGTAGAATACATTTGTACTTAGTGAAATCATTAACCATGTACAAGCCGACCTTAACATTGGATAGCGCTATTGGATTGACAACCCGCCTAGGTTGATTCTCCCCCTTTTTCATCGAAGAATCCATGGTCATTGTTAAGTTATTATCCAATTATTTGGATAAGTACACCGCCGTTCATTTAGTACATTATGCAGTCACAGGATTGATTTCGCTCATTTGTATGATACATAGTTTACATAATTGCACCGTAGCTTTGCATTTGAATTGTATACCATTTTTTTTTCCAACTTACTATATGTATTAAAACTAGGAATGCTCACCAACATTTCTTATGTTGACAAAACCTATTTTGTACATGTTTCAGGTGCAGTTTGATCTTAGTTCCATAGCATTGGATTTTAGTGCTTGCTTTTAATAAGTTATTTCAAATTTCATGTTTTGTTCATACTTTTGTATTTTTTCCCATTTCATCCATGTAAGACAATTTAAATTATTCAATAATATATTTACATTTTAGTACCATGTGCTTTTGAACAATCGTCACTACGTGACACCTCGATGATTCCGCCATCGGTTGGGGTGTTACATTCACAAGCCCCTCTCCCAGGGCTAATTCTCTTTTTACTCCTCCACCCTCACTATCACATGTTCCACAAACCATGCAACCTCTGTTTGAGGCTATTGAAAAAACTCAGGAAAATCCCAGTTCCTCTCTTTCACCTATCAATGAGAGTATACCTCCACAAGTGACTTGGACTGAGGAAATTCAATTAGCCATCCCACAAGCAGAAGAGGAGGTTACACCCCTAGAGTTCAATGCAACTCTAGGTGAGTTTTCAAGTGGAGCAGCCACTACTGATGTAGAGACCATTGTCTCACAACAGGACAGTGGTTACATAACTAAGACACCCTAGAAGGCAACAACTGATGAGGCCACTATAGTGTCCCCAAAATCAGTTGGAAGTCCCCAGAACCAAGAAAAAGGGGCATATGGTTCTCATCCTTTGGATTCACCACCTAGGACTGAACTAGTTAAAACTACCACTGGTAGGAATTCAGATGATCCTATTAACTTAGGTGATGAGTTAAAATACCAAGAATTGACGACCAGAGTCTAGTCCATTGAAACTTCTGTTGCTGATATCAAATCTGATGTCAAGTCAATATTGGAATCTTTGGCTACTCTTACCAAGAGTCAACCATCCACAGCTGATATTGCTAGTGAGCTATGGAAATCTGTTTCTCCCATCATCATAGCTCACAGAAAACTAGCATATCAGACTCATGAAACTTACATGGCAGAAATCAGAAACATGGTAGATGCTAGGTACAAAGATACCCATGCAGACATTCAAGCCATTAAAAACCATCTGCTGAAGACCACTGGCTCTGCCCCTACCACCATTCTCAGAGATGCAGATGATGATGAATTCACAACTGATGATGCCAAAAAGGGGGAGAGTGGCAGAGATAGATTGCCAAAGCTAGATCCCTTTGGTTATCCACCTTCACAAAAAGGTCAATCAAAGTCTGCCAACAAACCAGGGTCTACTCAAACAGCACCACAACAACAACAGCAAACCAGCAAAGCTAAAGAAGTGGACAACTCTGCTAATGAAGAAGCTGAAAAGCTACTGAAGATAAGCAAAAGAGGGCTGACACTTTGGAAGTCAAGGCAGAGTTTTTTATACAAAAGAAAAGGGAACAACAGCAGGAAGTTGAAGATGTGGGTTCCTATAAAAGGAAGAAAATGCCTGCCAAACATATCAGACAACCACCATCCAAACTGGCTGTTAAAACCACTGCTACCACCTAAACCACTGATACCACCACAACATCTGAACCTGTCACCACTACCGCCAAACCAACATCTGAACCTACAACCACATCACCACCTAAATCCCAAACATCTGTTGTTCCCACTAAAGTGCCAACAGATGTTAACACCACCGCTGCCTCTACACCACCATCACCAAAAATCTTGTACAAAAGGAAGAGGAAATCTACCATTGTTGTACAGGATGAAAACATTCACACATCACCACTTACCACTTCAACCACACAATCTACACCTATATCAGCCATTCCACTTTCATCATTCTCACCACACACATCACAATTCACTTTCCATAGACCACCACCAACCATTACACCATTGGCTGTTCAGTATCCCCTTGAACTTGATCTACTCAAGGGAGAAATGCAATCCTTCTACAATACTGAACAACCATCTGAAAGATCTTTCCCTTCTCTTCCACATTTTCCTGTCCCCTAAACATAGACACATATCTAAAATACAAGGCTGAACAGGCAGATGCCATCATAAAAGAGAAATGCAAAGGGAAAGATGGCAGGACTGCTCAGGGCATCCATTTAGCAGAGCTTAGCAAATTGAGAAGGATTGAAGATTTTGCTAAGACCCTGAGCAACTCCATGTCTACCATGCCTCTCAGCAGTGACATGGAAAGGGAGGTTAGGGAATCACTCCTTGAACAGATCTTGGCAACCATGCCTTATAAAGCAAGCAAGAAACAGTTTGCAGGTTGGACCACTCATGCTCTCAGAGAAGAACTCTTAAGAATTGAAGAGATGGCCAAGAATCCCCCAGCTAAGGTCTCTGCCCTTGATTTTAGTAAAGACAGAGATCCAGCCAGAGCCTTGAAATTTAAAAGAATGAGATAAGAAATTGTGGCTACTGACTATGGGGAGATGAGGTCAGTTGCAAGGTGGTCTGAGCTGAGGTTGGTTGAAACATACAAGAGACTAGAAGAAAACAGGAAGAAAGATCCTAACCTACCTAGAAAACCTGTCTACTCTGATCAACCACTGATGAAGAGACCTCAACAGGCTTCTACATTAGACAGCTTACTTGATACTTCTGATCTATCAGCTGCTGCTAGAAGACAATTCAAGAAAAAGAAAGAAATGTCTGAAGAAGATCAGAAGAAGTTTGCTGATACTTATATAAAGGAGGGCCTCTTCAATCAAGTACACTTTTTTCTCAGATCCCACTACTGAAAAACATAAAGAACTCATTGGGAGACCTCCATAACCAAACTCATCTAGAATAAAAGTGCACCTCAGCAAATCCTCTGACTCAAAAATTCTAAAATGGAAGGTCAACAAAGACACCCATGAATTGACTTTGCTCAGGTCAGATGGAGAAGCTCAAAAGCTAAGCATGGATGATGCATATAGCCTGTGTGCAGATGACCTCCAAACACTGCTGAACCTTGAGCTTGAAAGAGATGCAGAAGACCTATACTCTTTGGCATCATCTGTTCTAGGGGGAGATTGTTGGGTCTGCTGACCTGAAGAAGAACAGATGATTGAAAAGCTAAAATATACTAACAGTTGATCCACATAAATAAACAGTCTTTACAACATACTCTTCCCAAAAGACTGTTGACCCTAACAACTGTTTCACCCAAACAACTGCTGTGACAACTGCTGATACAAAAGACTACTGAATAACAACTGATAGAGAACAACTGCTGACCAAAGGTCTGATGAAGAACAACTGTTGATCAAGTACTGAAGACTAAAGGTCTGTTGGAGCCAACAGCACTTAGGCTCCAACAGATGATACAAGACCATCAGAGTTTTCCCTCAACAGTAGTTTACCTTACAGTGTTTTGTAATATTACAGTAGTTTGTATAGGGCAGATATTTTATGTTGTTATTCTGTTAGAGGTCACTATCTTAGGTGACGTCAGCACAGGTCACTAGTGGTTTAGATTTGTCTATAAATAGAACAGTGCTTGTACTGTTCTATTGGTCACACACAACATTCTCTCAGACAAACAATCACTGTGTGATCAGGCTGAGGGGGAGTACTTGTATTTGATTGTAATCTTTCAATTCAATGAAAGCTTTCGATTAAGAAAACATCTATTCCTTTTGTTTTGATTATAATTTATCATTCCGCTGCACTTTCCATATATATTCACTTCAATCAATTCTCATTCTACTCTAAACAAATCAAAACAATCAAACTCAGATCCTAACAGCCCAGTTAATTAATTTTTAACCGTAGACTTTGAATCATTAAAGAAATATAGGCTCATGTTTAATTTTTAAATTTTTATTAACGTAATAACCATTATAGCCTACATATAATTAGTTTATTTGAATTGTTTAACCCAAATTAAACAAAAGCTGAAAAATGTTAATGGGTGTTAAAAATACTTATGATATGTAATTCAAATGTTATGTTTGTTAGTATTAATATTGGGCTTAAAGTTTTGTTCTAGTGTGTTTATGTGCAGGTAGTCCAATGGGCTTGGAGGAGTGAAAGGCCACCATGAAATATGCTAGCCCGTTTACTTTTCAAGTCTCGTAGTAGATCCTCTAATGTTTGGATGGTACGTTCGCTCTGTCCATCCGTCTGCGGGTGATAGGCTGTGCTCATATCAAGACGAGTTCCTAAAGCATCTTGGAGAGTAGTCCAGAAACGAGAAGTGAATCGCCCGTCGCGATCAGATATAATGGAAGTAGGCACCCCATGCCTAGAAACTATCTCCTTGATGTAAAGGTTTGCCAGTTTCTCCAATGAATCCGTTTCCTTTATTGCCAGGAAGTGAGTCGATTTGGTTAAACGGTCCACGATAACCCAAATCATGTTGTGGCCCGTTGGCGTTCTAGGAAGCTTTGTAATAAAATCCATGGAAATCCCATCCCATTTCCACATTGGAATTTCTGGCTGTTGGAGTAGGCCTGAAGGTTTTTGATATTCAATCTTAACCTTCGCACAAGTTAAGCACTTACTAACATAAGTGGCTATCTTAGCTTTCATGTTTGGCCACCAGTAAAGAGTCTTAAGATCTTGGTACATCTTGTCCGAACCAGGATGCACCGAATAGCGAGAGGTATGTGCTTCGTCAAGCACCAGTTGTCTGAGATCCCCAAATCGTGGTATCCAGACTCGATCCATGAAGTACTGTAGGCCATCCGTTTTTAGTTCCAAGTGCTTATCAGCACCATGTAGGGTCTCAAGCCCGATGTTTTCTTCCTTCAAGGCCTCACCCTGGGCTTCGCGTATCTTATCTGGAAGATGAGAATGGATGGTGAGTTGTAAAGCTCGCACCCTTCTGGGTTTTGTCATCAGCTACTACATTAGCCTTCCCTGGATGATACTTGATGGCACAGTCATAATCGTTCAAAAGTTCAACCCAGGGACGCTGTCGTATGTTCAGCACCTTCTGATCAAATATATGCTGAAGGCTCTTGTGATCAGTGAAAATTGTGCACTTCGTCCCATAGAGATAGTGTCTCCAGATTTTGAGGGCGAAAACCACCGCTCCCAGTTCCAAATCATGGGTGGGGTAATTCTTCTCATGGACCTTCAGTTGCCGCGATGCATATGCAATTACCTTATCACGTTGTATCAGTACGCACCCTAAGCCTTGGATAGACGCATCACAGTACACTACAAAGTCCTCTGTACCCTCAGGCAACGATAGTATCGGTGCACTGCAAAGTTTGGACTTTAGTAGCTGAAAGGCAGATTCTTGGGCATCTCCCCACATATAAGTAATACCTTTCTGTGTTAGGGCGGTGAGAGGTTGAGCGATCTTAGAAAATCCCTCGATAAATCTACGATAGTATCCCGCGAGACCAAGAAATTGGCGCACTTCGGTAGGGGTCCTAGGAGCCTCTCACTTTTTGATTGCGTCAATCTTGGCTGGGTCAACATGTATTCCTGCCTCGTTAACCACATGCCCAAGGAATTGGACCTCTCGAATCCAAAAATCACATTTAGAAAACTTTGCATACAGCTGCTCATTCCTCAGTAGTTCCAAGATTAACCGCAGGTGCTGCTCGTGCTCCTCCTTGCTCTTGGAATAGATCAATATGTCATCTATGAACACTATGACGAATTTGTCCAAGTAAGGCTTGCACACACGGTTCATTAGGTCCATGAACACCGCAGGTGCATTAGTTAGTCCAAACGGCATAACCAAAAACTCATAATGTCCATAACGGGTTCGAAACGCCGTTTTCACCACATCCTCTTCTCGGACTCTCAGCTGATGGTACCCCGACCTCAAATCAATCTTAGAGTAGAAGCTCGACCCTTGTAGTTGGTCGAACAAATCATCAATACGAGGCAAAGGATATCGGTTCTTAATCGTTACCTTGTTCAACTCCCTATAATCTATGCACATACGAAAGCTCCCATCATTCTTCTTAACAAACAGAACTGGAGCTCCCCATGGCGAAGAACTGGGTCTAATGAATCCCCTATCCAATAGCTCTTGGAGTTGGGTAGATAGTTCTTGAAGCTCCCCTGGTGCTAAACGGTACGATGCGCGTGCAACTGGTGCTGCTCCAGGTGCAAGGTCAATCTGGAACTCCACTTGACGAACGGGTGGGAGTCCAGGTAATTCCTCTGGAAAGACATCTTGGAAATCTCGGACCACTGGGATGTCCTCAATTCGAGTTTCCGCTTCAGCTCGAGTATCAGATATGTTAGCCAAAATGGCTGGACAGCCCTTGCGAATACACTTTTGGGCCTTCAGATAGGAGATGATGCCCACCATGGCACCACCTCGATCACCCTGTATGGATAAGAGTTCTCCACTAGGGAGGGGAATGCGAACAATTTTCTCCTGTCAGAGAATTTCCGCGCGTTGCTTGGACAACCAGTCCATGCCAACCACAAGATCAAAGCTACCTAGGGTGATAGGTAAGAGGTTGATGGCAAACAATTGCCCGTTCAACTCGAGCTTACAGTCACGATGTATATGGGTTACCTCGACAGGCTTCCCATCAGCCAGTTCAATAGAGTATGGGGTATCTAGAAGAGTAGGAACCATCCCTAATTGTTCACTAAGTTTTGATGAAACAAAACTATAGTCCGCACCAGTATCGTATAAAATAGAAGCAAGAGTGTCGTTCAAGGAACACGTACCCGTCACGACGTTGTTATCGGTCCTAGCCTCTCCAGAGCCAATCACGAATGCTCTACCACGAGCCCCGTTGTTGTTCCCGTTGTTGTTGTTCCCAGTATTGGTGGTGTTGTTGTTTCCTGCCCTGTTACCACCACCGTTGTTGGTGTTACCCCTGTTGTTGCCATTACCATTACCGTTACCATTCAGTTGTGAGCAGTTCCTCTTGAAATGATTTTCACTCCCACATTGGTAACAACCTTTACCACCACTCTGCTGTTGCCCCTGTTGCGCAGCTGGCGGATTTCCCAGGATAAACACCCTGCAGTCCTTCTGCTTATGACCCATCTTGCCGCATCGTTCACACTTATTATTGTTACACGCTCCAGTGTGATGCCTACCACACCTGTTGCACTTAGGTAAAGTCCCCTCATAACCTCCCTGGTTGTTGTTGCGATTGTTGCTACTGCCATGGCTATCATGTCTCTTATTCTGTTGCTGCTGTTGGCCGCCATTCCCTGGAGGTTTGCCAGATGCATTCTCCCACTTCCTCTTGTTTTCATTGGTACCAGAAGATGAAGTACCACGAGGAGGTAACACTCCCTCTTCCACCTTCTAATCAGTCAGTTGATGAGCCATCCTAATAACCTACTGGATGGTATTGAGATTTGCAGCAGTGACCATGCTCTTAATCTGGGGCACCAAGCCCTTGATATACAGCTCTATCCTCTTGTAGGGCGGGTTGGAGTAATTTGGGCACATAGCTGCCAGTTCATGCGATCTGGTGGTGTACTTCTCAATCTCCGATCCCACCATTTTTAGATTGAGATACTCAGTTTCTAACTTCTGAATTTCGTCTCGAGGACAGTATTCCTCCTTCATCAGTTCCTTAAAATCTGCCCAAGGTGGTGCGTTAGCCACTTCCACACCTAGCATCTGCACTTGAGAGTTCCACCAGGTTAATGCCAAGTTCTCGAGAGTAGCAGTGGCATACTTCACCCTGTCAGCTGGTGGACAGTTACACATTGCAAAGCAAGATTCCAGTTTCTCGAACCACCGCAGTAGTCCGACAGCCCCTTCAGATCCACCAAAGTTATGAGGCGTGCAGTCCATGAAGGACTTGTAGGTGCAGGCTGGAGGGTGATGTCCAGGTTGACCTGAGTGTAAAAGCGAAGGAATCACGAATGAATAAAAGAGCGTAACGTTGGAGCATAGAGGAAAGTTTAGAGCAAGGTAAAGTTACCAGCTTGAAAAGCTGCGATAGCCTCTACTATCCTGTCATTGATAAGGGCATTCAACTCCGCTTGAGTCATGTTGATGTTGCCTCTCCCGTGTCCTCTTCCCGCCATAGTAATTCTACATTTACACTATACTCATGAGAAAACAATAATATGTCCCACATACAATCGTTCACACAGTACAAGTAAACTAGAATATAAATAACATGCGCGAGAATAGAATAAAGAATTTTTAAGTGATAGTAGTAAATAAGAATCCAACCACAAAACAAAGAATCCTCAAGTCTCACAACGTTAGGAATGAACAAAAGTCATAATACTAATATATGAATACTAAAAAAAATATAAGGAATCAGTCGTCGTCGTGATCCATGGAGATGCATGAGCCCTCATCCTCGCTCTCATCCTCAATCTCTATCTCCAATGGCTCCTCCTCCTCAGGCTCAAACTCTTCCTCGAGCGCCGCATCCAATGCTGCCTCGAGGTCGTCAAATCCCCCAACTGCGGGCTCTTCCTCGGGATCCTCTTCCGGATCCTCCTCTGGATCCTCCTCTGGATCCTCCTCTGGTTCTGCACCATTCTGAGCTAGAGCTTCCTCAAGCTTGTTACTGACCAGGGTCAACTCTTCCCTTAACAGTGCTGTCTCCTGAATAGCAACTGATCTCTCCTGCCTATCTTCTGCAGCTTCCCTTTCAACCCTTTCCAATTTACGACTAACCTTCTCCAATTTACTGTTAGTCTTTTCCAATTCACCAAACAAGTGGTCGATCTCTCTTTCCATGCGCTTAATAGATCCATCAGCATTCTGCCTCCAAGACTGAAATTGCCTCACTGCATTATAGGCATTCTCTAGCTCTGTGTGTACATGCCTAACCATCCCCGCCAGAGACCTCTCCAATGAGTCAATAATGGGAGGGACCTGATCTGGCACTCCGTACCCTACAACCCACGAATGTAACATATTTGCGAACCACACCCAGCGATTTGTACTTTCCTCCGAGTTCCCTGTCTGTGTTGGTTGTTCGTACGGGTTCAAAGATGTGTTTTGCGAACTTCCAAGAGGGTGATAAGAAGAGTAATTACGGTGAGCGGGGTTAGTCATGTTTTTCCTGCAATACGTTAGTTCAGCATACGTATCCAAGAAATAGCTAGTAATGTGCTGCGAATAGTGGGTGTACTAATACTTATGCTATGATGATTATAGTCTAGATGCAAATCCTAGTTCACTATAACCAATGGCTCTGATACCAATCTGTCACACCCTCAAATTTCCACTGCGGGGTTTATACCGCGAGGCGCATGACAAACCAGGACCCCATAGCCATAAGTCACATGAACGACTCTAAATGCCCAACCATTTAGTTCGTTATTGTAAAAACCAAGTTTTAAAGTTTTAACCAAACCAATAATAGTATAGCGGAAGCGAATGAAAAATAGTAAATAAAGTCTGCGCAAAACACCGCGCCCAAAACCAAATAAATAGTAATTGTGCAAAATAGTTTAAATGCTTAAGACCCACGAAATGATGCATGACCTAATCGTGCTCCGTTCCTAGTTACCTGCAAAAGCATGCTATCGTGTGTCAACATAAAGTTGGTGAGTTCACAAAGTAAAGTAAATTAATATGCAAATGCGCTGGTTTTCCAAAAACCACGTAAGTAAAGTAATAACGTAGGTCCTCCAGACCAAAAAGATAAAGAGTTGTCAGTTTAAGTGTGTCAGGGGTAGCTAGCCCACTCAATGTAACTAAACAAGATTATTGGGAAACCTTCAGAAAAATAGTTATTTGCCTCGATGACTGGCGTCTATCAACACCAGTCGGAAATTGTGGTCAGAAGTTCATGCCCGTGCCTCAAGCACCTCAGACATGAGGTTGCTGCATCAACCTAATAGCGCTATCAACTAATACCCCGTTCGCCTCCAGCGATTAACCCAATAATATGCAAGGACTTTCAATGATAGAGTGTTTAGATTACAAAGGACCAATAAGTTTTAAACTGACCGAAAACCCGATCCACACAAGGGATCGTAAAACCGACCCACACAAGGAGTCAAAACCAGACCCACACAAGGAGTCATACCTGAGTAGTCCCAAATGGACTAGAAAACGTTTACCAAAGTTGTCTCTAATCCGAGACGCATGCTTTTGAGAAAAAGAGTAGTGAAACTCACCTTAACGTGCAAGCAAAAGAGATCCGAACCGCAAGTAAAATATGCTACCGACACCCTAATAACAGTGTCACTATGTGAGTATAGGCGTAATACCATTACACCATATAACTCGTTTGTCCAAGGCGTTTTAAACGTTCAAAAGTGTGTATGTGACGCCTAGTGACTCTACAAGTTTACTTCAGTTACATGTCAATTCCATACCATTTAAGACCTCAATTAATCACATAAGCACCTAATACACAATCTGTGTTTTCAGGACAGATTGTGCGCCATCAAAACGAATTTATTTAAAATAGTAAATCAGTGAGTTATCCTCCCAAATTTTTACTGAATTTTCTTTGGGATTTACTCAACAATACCTATTTTTTTTTTGTCTTAAATCCAAACACAAAAATAGTTAAAATTCGTCTAATTCAGCTATGTTCAGAAAACCTTCCTAACAGGTCAGTTTGCTAGATAAATTCCCAATAATTGTGTATTCATCCAAACGGGATGAATCCACTTGTAAAACTCATATTACTCCAATATTAACCTTCTGTAAAAATTTCACAACTCAAATCTTTATAAAACTTGAGTTATGATGTTTCAAAGTTAACTCAGTTTGATACCCGAAATTCTGACCTGACCTATTTTCAATGAAAATTCCAAAAACGACTCAACCGACGTCCAAAACACTTGATTTTACCCATTATGAAAAGCTAAGACCAATTGTGACTCAACCATGCAAAGAAAATACCAAAATCATTATGTTAAGGCCGTGTTACAGCCCCTACAAGTTCGTCTAATCGTTCTGTCAAGATTTTAGTTTCGCCTAAATCTTACTTTAATCGACTACCGTGTGCATAACAACAATCAACAAACATCAATCATCATTACCAAACATCCCTAATACTTATTATGATCAGATTCTACTACTAAACATGTAAAGATCACAACTTTAAAGACCAAAACATCAATAACTTGCGCAACAAGTATCCTATGATGTTACTAATCGTTTATTATTATGTTTGATCCGTTTAATCTTCAAAAACTTCATGTTTTAATGATTATTAAAAACTTTCAGACTTGGACAAACTTTGTTACATGATTTTTATAATAAAAACACAAGATAGAAGCGTAAAGAATCAAAGATTATACCCTTGGCTCTTCGATTCGATCAACCGTGCGCCTTTGGAGCTTCCCAATTGATGATCTTGAGCCTTAGCAGGAGCTTTAGGGTTAATATTTCGTGTGGGGCAGTAAGGGGGCGATTAGGATTGAGTTTAGGGGTTGCACGGGGGTTAAGGATGCTTAAATAGGAGTTTAAGGCGGTTTAAACCCGTCAGACACGAGCGAGCGGCCGCTCGGGCTCTGTGAGCGGCCGCTCACAGGCCCGAGGCCCTCGTTCGTGTCTCGTTTCGTCACCCGACGCGTTATTCTTTGACGTTTTCGTTATTTCGGACCGTAACAAGTGCAACCCCATGCGTTAAGACCCTAATCAACCTTATACTCCACTTTTAGTGATTTTTATTAACGTATTCGGTTTAGGTTCACATAATCACGTATGGTTTTCACATAAGTTCGTCAAATATCACAGAGACACATAAGTTCGTTATTCACCAACATCCGAGGTTCACTAATCATGTACCCGATATTAACTCACAACAATTCACCTATATCCTATCTAGTTAACCCTAGTTAAGTATAATGCAAGGAACGTAACTAGAGTTTAGTTAAAGTGAGAACCTGAATTTGCGGGATATCACATAGGGTTTGAGGTCAACAGTTGTTGGAAAGCTCGGGGCCTTGGAGGATTGGGCTGGAAGCTGTGCAATCTATAAGTCTTCTTGTTCTATTTTTCTTTTGTGTTGATAAATATTGGCTTGCTGCTTAGAGCTCACTGTAAGTTCTCTTGTCTTATACTCTTTTGTCTAGGTGTCGTGGCCGGGTTAGGATGGACCGGCAGTTGATATTGTCTTGTTCTGTGTATTGCTTGGTGCTTATCTTATCTGGTTATATTCATCTTGTTATTGTTCTTGTATTACTATATTCTATATACGTATATAGTTAATAAAGGGCTCATGTGTTAAGATCTAGGTGGGCACCTATGAGTAATGAACCCACTATCTGAACACTGGCACAATTTTGTCCTATTAGGATCTATTGGTTGGTTTCTGTTATCTGTGTCAGCTAATTGCTGAGTTTCTGCTCTTGTTTGTTGTTTAATTGTTTGTTCTCTATTGGTTGTTTTTGTCTGCTATTATCATTGGTGAACCTGCTGGTGGTGGTGGTGTTCTCACTGACCCTGCTGGTCGTGGTGGAGGTGTAGAGAACACCGATACTCTAATTAGTAAGTTAGATATTGGTGATCCTTTGTATATCCACCCAAGTAATACTAGCATTTTGTCTGTTATAAGTATCAAACTAAAGGGTATCGATAACTATTTTGTCTGGGCAAGTGCTATAAAGCTTGCCCTTAAAGCCAAAAACAAATATGGCTTCATAGATGGTTCTGTTACTAGGGTTGTTACTGATGAAGTTCTAGGAAGGCAATAGGATAGATTTAATTTTGTTGTTCTTACCTGGTTACTGAATTCAGTTAGTGAGGAATTGTTCTTAGGTCAGGTTTTCTCTAAGTTAGCCAGAGATGTCTGGCTTGATTTAAAGGAAACCTATGACAAGGTGGATGGGTCTGTTGTGTTTAGCCTGCATCAAAAGATTAACTCATTAACTCAAAGTGGATGTTTTGTTTCTGAATACTATCACAAACTTAATACCATATTGAAACAGTTGGATTCTATAGTTCAACTGCCTACATGTTCTTGTGCTGCTTCTGGAAAATGCAATGATTTTAATAGTTTAATAAAATTGATGCAATTTTGTATGGGATTAGATGATGCATATCAGACTGTTAGGTCTAATTTTTTGATGCAAGAACCACTTCCGTCTGTCAAAACTGCCTTTTCTATTATATCTAGGGAGGAGTCACATAGAGGGGTTAGTTCTAATGTGAAAGGTTCAAATGTGTCCTTCTTTGTTAAATCCAATCAACCTTTTGACAATAGGAGAAAACATATAAGAGGACCTAACCCTAACTTGAAATGTACATACTGTAACATGTTAGGTCATATTGTTGATAGATGTTATGAATTAGTTAGGTATCCTCCTGGTTATAAAAAGAAAGTTCCTAACCAATCTGGAAAACCAAGTGTTTTTGGGAATATGCTTAATGTGAAAGCTAATATGTCTAGTAAAAGTCCTGTATCAGCCACTACTGCTTTGCCATTTACATATGAGCAGATATCTAAGCTGATGAACCTTATTAGTGAGAGACCAACAAGTGATCCTCAACCATCTAATGTTGGAGGTGAGTCTATACTTGTTGATGGTTTATCTAATGCTACTGTTTTGACCAAAGTTTGTGAGATCTTTAAAAAAAATTTAGTTGTTCTAGTCTGGTCAAAACTGCCCTGTTACTCAAATGGATCATAAACTCAGGTGTTAATCAGCACATGGTTAGAACTGATGAGAATATGATCAATTGTCTTGATGTCTCTAGCTATAACATGTCTGTTAAACATCTAAATGGCACAAGTGCCAAGGTGGTTAAAATTGGAGACATTAAGTTGGGAAATGAAGTCATTCTTTCTGATGTCTTCTACGTTCCTGAATACTGTGTCAATTTGATTTATGTCCACAAGTTAGCTAAGGACAATAAGTTGAGTGTTTTATTTGATGATCATGCTTGCTATGTCCAAGAGAGTCCTGGTGACTGGTAAAGAGCATGATGGGTTGTATTTTGTAGGAGACAATGTGAGTATGGTCAATCTGTGTTTTTAATAGTGTAAGTGAGTCCAATTTATGGCACAGTAGATTAGGACATCCTTCTAATGAAGTTTTTGCTATATTAAAGAAAGGTCTGAATGTTACACATAGTTGAAATAATCCTTGTGAAGTTTGTCATAAAGCTAAGCAGGTTAGAGTCCCATTTCCTCTTAGTGAGCACAAAATAACTAATTTAGGAGAGTTAATCCACTTAGATATTTGGGGACCTTATAGGATCACAAGCAAGGAAGGGTATAAGTACTTCTTAACCATAGTGGATGACTATTCTAGGTCAGTGTGTAACTACATGATGAAAGGAAAGGGAGAAGTTTTTAAAAACATTATGATCTTTTATGAGTTGTTAAAAATTAGTTTAAGAAAGCTATTAAGATGTTTAGAATTGACAATGGAACTGAGTTTGTGAATAAACAAATGTCTAACTTTTGTAATCAAAAGGGAATTATCCATCAGACTTCTTGTGCATACACTCCACAACAAAATGGTGTTGTGGAGAGAAAGCACAGGCATCTTTTAAATATAACAAGAGCTTTGTTGTTTCAAAGTTCTATGCCTTTGAACTTTTGGTCTGAGTGTGTTTTAACAGCTGCCTACTTAATTAACAGGCTTCCTTCTTCTGTCCTAGGTGGTAAGAGTCCCTATGAGAAAATATATGGTTTCCCCCTGTTATAAGTCTTTTAAGAAATTTTGGGTGCTCGTGCTTCAAAACCATTTTAAATGAAAGTGATAAAATGTTTAGTAGGTCAGATAAATGTGTCTTAGTCGGTTATTCTCCTTTTAAGAAGGGTTATAAACAGTGGTGTTTGTATAAAAAATAATTTGAATATTCTAGAGATGTCAAATTTTATGAAAATATTTTTCCTTTTTAAAACTGAAAAAGAGAAATTGGTTTATCATAATGTTGACCATCTAAACTTTTTTTATTTATATGAAACTACAAGCACTGAGAATTTGTTAGATGACCATAATAATAATAGTAGTAATACTCCCGATGATGAAGGGGAACCAAATGGTGCTCATAAACACTCACCTGGTCAACGGGAAGGTGACTTTTCCAGGGCTGCCAGGGGGGTTGATCATGACCATGATCAGCAGCCTGGTAGTACAGGTTGTAGAGGGGCTGACCTTTCCAGTAGTGAGTGCTCACATGATGAACCAACTTCTTATTCAGAAGCTTCTAAGGACCCTAAATGGGTAGAGGCTATGAATAAGGAGATGGAAGCCTTGTATAAAAAACAATACTTGGCTTTCGTGTGACTTACCCAAGGATAGAAAACCCATTGGCTATAAATGGGTTTCTAAAGTTAAATACAAGGCTAATGGGTCAATTGAAAGATACAAAGCAAGGCTAGTAGCCAAAGGGTATAACCAAAGAGAGGGTCTTGACTTTGGAGAGACCTTCTCTCCTATGGTTAAAATGGTTACTGTTACGTGTTTTATTAGTATAGCAGTTCAAAATAATTGACCCTTGTTTCAATTAGACATTAACAATTCCTTCCATTATGGGTCTATATGTGAGGATTTTTACATGAAACCTCCTGAGAGATATTATCCTAAAGGAGAGAATAAAGTGTGTAAACTTGTTAAGTCCTTGTATGGACTTAAACAAGCTCCTAGGAAATGGAATGAAAAATTGACGGTTGTTTTGCTAAGTATAGGCTTTAAGCGGAGTCTTTGTGATCATTCATTATTTGTTAAGTGTGAGAATAATGTGTTTGTTGCATTATCAGTTTATGTTGATGACATTGTTATTACTAGGAATAGTGAAAATGAAATCAACCATGTTAAAAATTTGTTAAGGTCTAATTTTCAGATTAAGGATCTTGGAAAACTAAGCATTTCTTAGGCATAGAGGTTTTATATTCTGAAAAAGGCATTTCTTTAACTCAAAGAAAATATTGTCTTGAACTTTTGAATGAATTTGGGTATTTAGGTTGTAAACCCGTCAATACCCCCAGTAAACAAAGCTACATTATCTCTGGTAAAGTGTCTAAAACAGACACTTTGTTGGACAATGTTTTAGGTTATCAAAAGTTAATTGGTAAGTTGTATTTAGCTTTAGCAAGGCCCGATATCAGCTATGCTGTTCAGTTCCTTAGTCAATTTATGCACAAAACTACCAAATTGCATCTTCAAATTGCACTAAGACTTTTAAGATATCTTAAACTTTCACCTGGTAAAGGATTGTTGTTTAAAAGGTCAAACAGTTTGAATTTATGTGGTTTTGCTGATGCTGACTGGGCCAAGTGCTTAGCCACTAGGAAGTCAGTTACCGGATACTGTATTTTTCTTGGAGATTCTTTAGTCTCTTGGAAAAGTAAAAAACAGAACACGGTCTCAAGGTCTTCAGCTGAAGCTGAGTACCGTGCATTGTGTTCTGCATCTTATGAAATCATTTGGCTAAAAAATTTGCTAAGTGAGTTAAATGTTAAGGTTGATTTGCCTGTTACTTTATATAGTGATAGCTGTTTTTCATGAAAACACAAAACACTTTGAGATTGATCTTCATTTTTTAAGGGAAAAAATCTCTAATGGTGTTATACAAACAGAAAAGGTTGTATCAGATGAACAGACAGTTGATATATTTACAAAGGGGTTGAGTATTGATCAACATAAACACTTGTGTGACAAATTGGGAGTGATAGACTTGTTTAACATTTGAATTATGGGGGCGTGTTAAAAATACTTATGATATGTAATTCAAATGTTATGTTTGTTTGTATTAATATTGGGCTTAGAGTTTTTGTCTAGTGTGTTTATGTGCAGGTAGTCTAATGGTCTTGGAGGAGTGAAAGGCCCACATGAAATATGCTAGCCCGTTTACTTGTCAAGTCTGGCCCAGCTGATGGTTTAGGGCTCTTAGCCTTGATTATCAATACATAGCTATATTCGAGAAGGGTCTTGTGCAGATTATTTTTCTTTTACTCTCTCTCTCTCTCTCTCTCTCTCTCTCTCTCTCTCTCAGTCGTATTAGGGTTTTGATTCTGTAAGTTTCATTTGATTATCTTGTATTCTTTTCTATATCATCTGCTGATATATCATCAGCAGATGTTAAGGATTCTTTATCTTTGAGTTTCAGTGTTTATCTGAAATTCTATTGGGTTAATTTGGGTGATTTGGTTTGGGTAAACTAATAAATTTTGGTCACCATTTTGTCGCTATATTTTGGTTTCTGTTTGTGATTGTAGTTGTGCTTGTTATCGAGGGAGATTGAGAGTTTAGGTCTTAGATTTTCTATAGTGAGAGCTCGGGAACGGGAAGAACATAGGAACTCGACAGTTACGAAGAGGCCACAAGGGTTTAGGGAGTAGGGGTGAGTTTGATCAGCTTTATCAACTTATCATCAACAATTCAACATTAAGTATTTATCATTCAACAAACAATATATCAGCATCAAACAAATCAATTAAACTAAACATAATTAAGTAATGGATAGTTTACTTCTTATTTAATCTTTATACTTGATATTAGACATCAATTCATTCATTGTCAATCATTGTTATGAGGTTTTAAACTTAGATTTTGACTGCTTGATTTAAGTTGAAATTAGTTATTGAAATGTGTAAGTTGTTTATATGTTTGTTAATCGTTACTTTGTTTAGATTGTAGACTAACTGGACTCGGTCACATGGTTAATGATTTTAATGAAAGTATGATACCTTGTAGAGTGAAAAGATTACCGGTGTTAGTTGTTTTTTGTTTGCTTAGAGGTTCTTGAATAATTTCTAAAGAGAAAATCAACGTCATTTGGTTCTTTATCTTCAAATAATAAACAAGGGAAGACTGATTTGAATAATCTTTCATGGAATCCTTTATCAAGAAACCAAATTAAAAATATGAAAACAAGTTGAAAGCAACTATATAATGTATTTTTTATATATATTTCAAATGACTTTGTCTTGTTATTAGGTGTTTTTTTTTCAATGTTATTGTATTTATATTATTATATTGATTCGACCAACTAAAGTACCCAATTCGGTTTATAATAAAATAGGTGTATTTGAAAAAAGTGACAAAAAGTTTCTAGTACCTACAAGTTTAATATGAGTATTCAAAGGAGAACGATTACGATTTTTGTTCTTGAAAAAAAGGAAGCATTAAAAATTTTATTAAATGATCGAGTATTACCGACTTTGAGTTAGCGATAGATGCAATTTGTTTGATAAATAGATGGAATCCGGTAAATTATAAAAAGAAAAAATAGTGACCATCGTCTTGCGACTGAATATTGTGACCGGAGTTTTTTTCACTAGCCATTTTGTGATCATATATATTTAGGTCGCTAATTTTGTCGCAGGTTGAGTGACAATTTGGACTTAGCAAAATTTAAGTCCTTTTTTGTTTCTCTAATTTTTTTTTTTATATTATTATTCCAATTCCAATGAAACAAGCAAATAACCAAGTTTGAATTAGCACCCAAAAAGTTTGAAACCGGTTCACCATTTAGAGACCCCGACATTAGTATATGGTTTCTGTGATCTATCATTTTTCTGCTTCTTTTCGGCCTTTGTTTTAGTTAATTTGTTTCAGTCTAGTTTTAGACCGTTTTACACCCCTAGAAATGTAGTTTACTTATTATTACTCTAATGATCAATAAAGTGTTTCCTATATAATGGCTATATATAATAAAAGTCTAGGTTATGCTTTCACGTGTTGATCATGGTCAAGGAGACTTTCGACACACATGTGCACTAAGACACTCAGGGATTTGGGTCCCTTGATAGTGTCAAAATTCTCATACAAATAATTATTAAAGGTCGAATTTTGACTTGGATGGTCGCTTATTTTAATGAATTGTTCTATGATTGTTATAGTTGTGATTTATTAGGTATTTGTACAAGAAAGTTGTCAACCACTTTGACGGTAATTATGTTATCTATTATTATAATTGTTAGTGTATGTGTAATTGTGTACAGAAATTAAAGAAACACACGTTAGACCTTTAGCTGCAATTTAAGTATCCCTATTTGTATGCCTAGCCCGGTCCTATGATGCCTTATATTATTTCTTTGTAGTTGAGGGCTTTTTGTTAAGGCAATCGAGGATCAAATATTCTCAACCACACCAAACTCTTGATAATTAATTGAGTGATTTGATCAATTCACCCATACATTAAGGCTATGGGTGTGGTTTAGAACACCGGAGAGTTTTACAGAGTCACATATGCATCATGTGGCAGCAGGGTAGCTTTAAAGCCTAACCTTTAACTAACGTGATGTATTTATAGCCACCTAATTTTAACTAGAAAAGGAAAAGACAAGATAAAAAGAGAAAAAGGAAAAAAAAAGAAAAATGAAAAATTTTGATTGGTGGAAATTAAGTGGCCTCCGCCATCTAAGCTCTTAGTGCCCGCCAACCCTCTTGTGCCTACCATCGATAGTACCCCGTTTAGCCGGCGAGGGGCGACGTTAGCACCTTTTAAGTCTGACATGGAGGGGGCAACTCCACACCCCGAAGCCTAATCGGTGACCGGTTGAATGAACACTAATTCTTGTCTAAGTTTATGCAGATTTAGTTGAGTATGACAGCATACGTTACATCTTGTTAATACATTTTCATGTTTTTCGGTATGTGCATTTATTCTAAAGGATCCTATATTCATTTTTATGTATATGTTTACAGTGGCGAAGCTTGTCCCAAAACTTGGGGGGTCGAAAGTCAACGGGGGGGTCGGAAATCACTAGTTTCGGGGGGTCTCAAACCAATTTCGGGGGGTCGAAACCGTATATAACAAAAAATTTCTATACAAATACTATTATAATCGGAACTTCTAAGCGAAAATTCGGGGGGGTCAGCCGCCCCTCCCCGCCCCTAAAGAGCTCCGCCACTGTTTGTTTAATAACTAAGAGTGCAAACGAGCTGAGATATTTGCGAGCTATTTGAGCTCAGTTTGAAAAAAACCTCGAAACGAGCCGATCTAAACCGAGTTTGAGCTCGAGCCAAATCGCAAGCCTAAAAGAGGCCACTATGTATGTAATTTTTAATGAATATATTAAATATATATATTTAAATAATAATTACTATTTAAAAATTCATGGAAAAATAGCTAAATTGTATATAAAATAGTACTTAATTATTATAAATTAGTAAATAATAGGGCTGTCAATTACAGACACGAACACGATAACACGACATGAACCTACACGACCTTAACAGGTTTCATTTTTGATCTTAATAGGTTTCGTGTCTTAAACAGGTCGACACGATAAGACCTTAACATGTTTCATGTCTAAACAGGTGAAAAGTCTGTTAACATATTAAGCACCCGTTAATACACGTTAATAATTTTTAGTATAAAAAGTTATATATGGCGTAGTGATATACTTTATACATATGTGGACTAAAGACGAAGGAACCCTATTTTTAATTTTCAAATCATAGATCCCAGATATCTACACCTCTCAGTCATCCATCCCCCCTCCTTTTCAACTCCACCGTCCCCGTCCGTCGTCGCCATCACCCATCCATGGCCCATTGTCACCTATCACCTGTCTGTCGTCACCAGTCATCTTTCTCAACATCGTCGCTGCCCAGTCTCCCATTCACATGTTTGTGGATACGATTTTCATGGTTAATGTTTATTAACATGTTCGTGTCTTATCATGTTAACATGTTATAAATAGGTTCGTGTTTACCGATTTTGTGTTCGTGTCTTAACAAGTCGTGTCTGATGCGATATGCCAGCCCTAGTAAATAATTACTTAATGAGCCGAGCATTGTAAAGAAGGCATTTAGCACAAAACAAAACCACATAATAATCTATAAGATATTTACAGAAAAAGTGGATATATAATAATACTATGAACAATTTCATTGTTAACAACATGGCTACATTTTTTAACAACGTCTCCTTCTTCAGCCACCACCATCTTCCGAATTTACATTGGAATTCCCTCATTTTTTTCATAATTTTTCTTTTGTTTTATGATTGGTTTAGGTATACTTACTAGTATACGCAAAACCCCATTGTAATTTGTATGCTTGATTTTGTATATATCGGCACTAGTAATCAATGAACACGAGGGGCGGAGTGAGTAATAGCGGCGATTTATGAGTATTAGTAACAAGGCATTAGCTGCGATAAAACGCCGCTAAAACCTTTAGCAACTACATTTAAGAGTATCAATAGCAACATATATATGTCGCCGCTAATTCCTTGTAATTATAATTTGCCAATAGTAGTCTACTGTTACGAGTTCCCTTTCTAGTACTTTGTAGTAATAAAAAAAAAAAAAAAAAAGTTTGATTTTGTGAATAAAAGTTGGAACACTAAAGTATTCAAAAGAAATTTTGGAAATTTAACATATTCATTTTTGGAATATTAATGTTGTGATTAAATTAAAGTCGTACACGTTTAAACTTTAATATCGTGTATCTATCTTCTTATATATTACACTTTTAAAGCCTCTAAAGTCTTGGTAACTACCCTTAAAAAACAGACAACGTACGTATATATTCTCATGTTGATAACTACTACAAAGTGAGGTGACGACAAGATGAAGGGTCATTCAACCATTACGGCAACCTGTTTGTCTTCGTATTTGACCTTTCGTCATACATACAAGGTTTTTTATATTATTATTTTTATTGGTGTCACCATCAATCTATTTGTACAAAGAATTAATATATACCGTTTGTATACTGCGACGTTTTACCACATATTCCATTGTGTTCATATTGATACATCACCCATGGACATTCAATAAAGTTCAGTACTACTAATCTTATGTTATTCCCAACCATTTGAAAATTGTTGTTATCATTTTTGGTGTGTTTGTCAAGGCCACACTACAAGTAGTTAGGTTTTCAAGAGCGTTATGGTATCTATTGAGTTTAGGACACTTCTATAGTAAAAATGTAATTGATTGGTTGATTGTGAAGGCTACTAATAAAATAAGATGCACGCAAATTGAAACTTGAGAAACCACCAAACCAGCCACATAAATATTGGCCGCCGAAAAAGAAAATAAAATCGCTCAGAAAATGGAACCGATAATTTTACATACAAGGTTGGGCCTATATTTGGTGAACAATTAATGGGCCACATTTTTTCTAATAGTTTGGGCTTCAGATCAAGTCAACATTAGGCAATTCAACTGTTGTAATGTTAAGGCTGGTCTGCAAGGTAATGGGCCGTGATTATTTTTTTGAGGCCCACGCGAGACTAACAGTCACTTAATGTTAGCTTTAATGTCCACGAAATCTTCAACGCAATAGGAGCTCCCGCAGCGAAGCGCGATCTTTAACGTCTACCAAACCACAACGCAATATGGGCTCCCGCAGTGAAAATTGGTGGAAATAACCAGCGACGGTTATTTTAGAATAATTGAACAAATTATAGTTACCTAATACTAGTGGTAATGCCCGCACGTTGCAGCGGGTTCGTTACGCGAGGAAAATATAGTCAGTATCTTTTTTTGGTACCAGAACTTCTTATGAAGTGGCATCTGAAATTCCCGATATTCAAACGTGTTAACGTGTTTCCAAAGATTAAAAGACCGAAAAGATTGATTTAGTGTTTTGTTGTTTACCTCTTTGTGTGAAATTTCTTTCAATGGCTTATCAGCAAAATAGGCATATAAAGCTCTTAGAACAGCCTGCAATGCACAAATCCATTAAACTCATGTTTGCATTGCACAAATCTTTCAATGAATGAGTTGGGTAACAGGTAATTTACATACGGTTTGGGCCACACCCACCAAAAATAATGTTCATTTGTTTTAAAAATGTAAATAAAAAACTAATACCCTAAATATTATTCAAAAGCTATATTGATACATAAACATGTATTAAAATACACTTTACAAACACGTTTAACTCGTTTTATTTTTAGTTTTTTTTACCCATTTGTGAAGATAAAATTTTGTGGTTACCTTGTCTTACCTGGTGAGATACGACTACAATAGGCGCGCGTTGTCGTTCTAACTCAATAATAACCGGCTCCAACTTGTTATATACACAACTGCAAACTTTTGACGTTGCTTAAAATACCAAAACTTTAATTAGTTACTTTCTATATTTTCAACAGAGATTTTTCCTTGTATTTGAATTCAGTACCTTTGTATCACATCAAGATACGACTCTCCACGAGGATATCGATACCTGAGTTTGTCTTTCTTCCTTGACCTTTAAAAAAGACCATTGAATGGAAAGGTATAAAATTACAAAAAAAGAAAAAAAATCAAATATTTCATATTTAACATACTTGTATTCTTCAGGCATGTTCTTTATTTTTTCATACCTCATACCGTCACATACACCAACATTTATCTCATCAAGTGCACGCCATTGTATCTATAACGTAAATAAAGTACACAAATTTTACAAATGATAAGTGATCAAAGAAGCAATTTATGTGACATGTAAAACTAACCTTGGGAAATCCAGCAATTTGATTTGCAGTCAAAATTGTTCGTTGCAATGTGCTTGTCCAAATCTAGGTGCATAAATAAAAAAACAATATAAAACATTGTAAACTTTGTGCAACAAACAAAGAAAATGCAAATAGTAAAATAAGTAATAGTTCTTACAAAAGCATTTTTTTGAAGGCAAGATAGTTCATGAAGGCCTTCAATTGAATGTTATAAGAGGAGGAATGATAAGTGATCAAAGAAGC
Organism: Ambrosia trifida; assembly: GCA_028751855.1. Classification (NCBI taxonomy): domain Eukaryota; kingdom Viridiplantae; phylum Streptophyta; class Magnoliopsida; order Asterales; family Asteraceae; genus Ambrosia; species Ambrosia trifida. The sequence goes on along the minus strand of CM054122.1, from coordinate 148,423,346 downwards.
AATTTATGTGACATGTAAAACTAACCTTGGGAAATCCAGCAATTTGATTTGCAGTCAAAATTGTTCGTTGCAATGTGCTTGTCCAAATCTAGATGCATAAATAAAAAAACAATATAAAACATTGCAAACTTTGTGCAACAAACACAGAAAATGCAAATAGTAAAATAAGTAATAGTTCTTACAAAAGCATTTTTTTGAAGGCAAGATAGTTCATGTAGGCCTTCAATTGAATGTTATAAGAGGAGGACTTGAATTTCACAATCAATCTCATTCAATTTGATCCTTATGGTTACGGAACTTGAAGGGACAAGAGGTTAATGATCTATATTTATGAAGGAAGAAGGCAAACGATTGAAGGGTATGGATGGAAAAAGGAGGGTAGTATTGTAAAAGTCTTTTGATATTGTAAAGGAGGAGGTGGATGAAATGCCTATATTACCCTCTTAAGTGTCTTAATTGTCCCATTTATGCCCATAATACCCTTAAATTTCTTGCTTAAATATGTTGTACATGTTGCTTGTTAAGTTGTACGGAAATGCAAATTACATTGTTGTACATCACTCCTCCTTTATAATGTATTATAGATTATAGATTATAGATTATCACTAAGGCCACAAGGGGCCCTTGTAGAATTCAATTTATCTTTCACTGATTCTAACCAATCCTGCTTTCCCACATCACTTCACTGAAACACGTTTTTGTAGGCAGCACTCCACTGATTCTTTTATTTATTTTCATTTACATACCCAAACTTTTTATTTTTTTACATTTTTACACGGTTTTAACATTTAATTACTATTTCAACCGTTCCACCAAACGGTCAGCCAAATTTAAGTTTTTATCTTGGAAACCGTTGAGTAAATTGAATTAACTCACCTAAACGGTCAGCAAATTAATTCTTAACAGTGCCACCGTCGTTGTATATAAAGTGATCAAACCGTGGGGTTAAAGCCACAATGTACCACGGTTTAAAAACCCAAACACACACAAAAATGAACCCGTGGACCGAAGAAGAAGAAATGACCCTTGTGGTTTGCCACAAGGATGCGTCGAACGACCCCGAAATTCAACTCCTCCCCCCCCCCCCCCCGGGGACGATGGGTCAGCCTTCCCCCCCCCCCCCCCCCTCCGAGGGGTTTTGGGCTCGAGTGTTTAGCGACTTCGTTGAACACGTTGGCCACAACACAACCAAGACTGTCCGCGACCTCCAGTTCAAGTGGGGCGACCTCAACATCAAATGTGAGAGGTGGACCACCCTATACGAGCAACAAGTGACGGATGATCCGGAGCTTGACGAGGAGTTGGCTATCGAATTCGCTCAATATGAGTATGAGGTTCGATACGGCAACGCTTTCGACCATGTCGAGGCATGGCGAATGTTGCGCAAACTTTAAGTGTTTTTCTTTGTTTTTAATGTATGTTTTAGTATTTATTAATGCAAGGTTTTTTTTATTTCTTTACATTCTAATAAATATACGGTTAATACAAAACCCTAAATAAATAAATGTTATACATATAAAACAGACGGTTAAAATAAAATAAAAAAAACACTAAAACATACGGGGGTAAAATGAAAACTTGGCATTTATAAAAAACACAAAAACAGCCGGTACCAGCACGGTAAAGAGCACCAGCAAAACGGTCCACGGGACCACTACCAGCGTATATGGCGGCGGTGAGACCGTGCTGGTACTTGCTACCCGTGGACAATTCGGTAGGCGCCCCGTCCCCCCTAATAATATTATTTTTAATGCCCACCAAACCTATAACGACACAAAGCGCCCTCACGACGAAGCGCGGGTAACTAAAACACTAGTTTAGCATAAAACAAAAAAAAAAAAAAAAAAATACTGAGCGTTACTAAAGGAAGCATAAATAAATAAATAAAGTTGGAATAAATGCCTTAAATATTCGTTTAAGAATCAAGTTGATAATTATAAAGCCAATGGTGGCCAGAGGTGGTCGGAGGTAGGAGGATTCCACCAAGGTGTTTCGAGTTTAATCCACGGGGTATGCAAAACGTACGAAGCCTTCGGCGAGGGGTTGAAAAGGACTTATGCGCAAGGAATTGAACCGGGGGTGGGTAGGTCGTAGGCAAGCGACTACTAGGCCGTCCAATAAACAAAAAGTTGATAATTATAAAGATCAATAAATTAAAAATTGTAACAAACGAAGAGAAATTAAAGTTTGTTAATCTTTGGGATATTGAACATTGAGTGGTGGATAACATTAGTATGGAAAAAAGTTTCATAGATTGAGGTTTTCATACCAAGGGTATGTTTGTGTATTGCTATTTGCTATGAACTAGATCTTTATACTAACACTAACCTATGTCGATATGTAACCCTTCTTTGTCTACTCAAACATGTATAACATTGGTGGTGATAACTAGGGCTGTTCACGAGCCGAGCCGATCCGAGCGGGCCTTTGCTCGTGCTTGGCTCATTTACAAACCGAACCGAGCCGATCGGCTCGTTTACAATCGATCCGGAAACCGAGCGAGCATTGTTCAAGCGCACATTTTTTTGAGCAAGCATCGAGCGAGCGACGAACGGCGAATGTTTTCGGACAACCATAAATTTGGATGTTTCCTTTAATATTCTTGCTGCCTAGTGATGACTGAGGTTCGACCGTTCGACATTGAGACTATAGTTGAGGCCAGTGAGGTGATGAGCATACTATAGATAACAATTATCGTGTTGTGGCGTAGGTTGATAACGGGGATGATTGATAGTGGACAACTAATGGGAATATGAGGTCATCCTTGTTTTTTCACGACTTAGGGTTTTACAATTAAACTTAGTGTTAAGTTATCATTGGGTTGACTGGGCTAATAACTCTAAATATAATTGTATATATACAGATATTGAGCCAAACCCAATAGAGTGACATGTATAAAACTATAAATATAATTGTAATTAATGTGTATATATATAATTATATATATAATAAATTAATAAAAATTATATTGAGCCGAACCGAGCCGAGCGGACCTTTGCTCGTGCTTGGCTCGTTTACAAACTGAGCCGAGCCGATCGGCTCATTTACAACCGAGCGGAAAATCGAGCAAGCAATTTCGGAGCAAATTCCGAACGAGCGGCGAGCGCCGAGCGTTTTAAACAACCCTAGTGATAACGATGATGTTTTGTACACTTTCGGATGATAATAAGTCTAGGACAAATTTCATGGTATTGAGTTCTATTCGATGACCGTAGGGAAAGGAGAGAACGTCGATCTCTAGAGACTAGAGAGGGAGGAAAGTCTCCAGCGAGAATAAATAGAATTCTGGAAAATCTCGAGCCTTTTTATATTGGCTGACTAGGCTCCACCGACTTAAAATGGGCTAAGCCTTGCTGTGGTCCATATTTGAATAAGCCCAATAAGCCTTCATATCTTGATCAAGCCCATCTCTTTTTATCCAATAACATGAGCCTAACATCCAACCTTTTATCCATTAGCTTCCAGCCTAATATAGAACCCTTATTCCCTGCTACAAGCATCTCCAAACCGGTATCCAGCTTCAAGCTATTCAGACCATTTTCAGAGCGTAAAATTCAATAACATGTAAAATATAGAAGACATATTTATAAATAATGAGTAAAGATCAAATACAAAGTGTTTTTCGGTAAGAACTATGAGAATCAAAAGGGGTAATTTTTTTTTTTTTAGAATTTTTTTCCCATGTGCTTAAACATACTTTCTAGATGAATAATAAAAAAAATTAAATTTTTTTTAGTGTAATTACGTCATTAAAGTAAATACACTAGTTTACACTAGAGTAATTATGTAATTACTCTACACGTAATTACTCTACACCAATTTTTTTTTTTTTTTTTTTTTTTAGTTTTCAATACTATAATACATGTTTAACAATATGGGAAAAAAAATTTCGAAAAAAAAATAAAAAAATATACCCTCCTTTGATTCTCACAGTTCTTACCAAAAAACAGTTTGTACAGGATCTTTCCCCTATAAATAATATGTAAAACCTGAAGTATTGAATCGGATTTTAATGAAAGTGTACATATTTTTAACAAATTTGATGTCCAAACTCACTACAAGAGATACTCTTGTCCCACAATAACAACCAAATGCCACATGAATAATTTCAAACAAGGTATGAAGACCCAATTCCTAGTCTTTATTTATGCGCCAAAGCGAGTCCATAAGCTTCGGGCCTTATAATCTCTGTGAACTAGTTTCTTCATTTTTAAAATCTATACTGCATTATAAAGAGGCAAAGATGACTAACATAGTAATTTTATATGTTTTTTAAGATTGCAAATGAAAAGTTCTTTGCTTCACATTCAAAATGTCATGAAATTTTTTTCAATGCTACCCTTATTTGCAAAACTAACTTGTACATTTTTATCATAAACCCCCATTTATAATTTCACATCATTTAGTAAAAGGTTTATTATGTTTAATATAAGTTTAAGCAATTTAAAAGATTGTAAACACATGTTAAAAAGGCTTATATTGTATGACTTTTTTTTCTTTTAGTTAATTTTACACTAAAATACATTTTGGTTGACTTCTAACTGTTCAACCCCTTTCGTTTTACATTATATATCAAGCTCACTCACCCGACCAGTTATAGACAAAGTACGACTATAACTATTTCTACATTTTAAACTTTAGCCTTTTACGATGTTTGCTTTAATTTAAAATTAGTGGAATCAGTATTTATATTCATAATTGTCAGGTTTGATGTGGTTGTAAATAAAAATAAATTTGATCAACATTTCTAACTCTAAGGTGGGTGTACAATAATCAATAAAAGTGTATTCTTTAATTTTAGTTTCAATTTCAGGTGGGTAAAACAATAGAATTCAGTATCGCATTGTAAATTGTTACCACAGCGGCAACGCGTGGGTTTCTCACTAGTATTGATGTAATCTTGAATAAACCGAAGGTTTCGAAATTATATTTCTAAACCATTTGAGGAACAATATTATAACATATAGTTGTTTGATTATTATCGACCAAATTATATTTCTAGGGTTTTGATTTACCTAAGAACTTCACGTTTGGAATTCGAATTAGGTTTTCACTCTAAACCAGGATTGTAATTGTTTGATGTTTTGATTTTATGAGTTTAGACAAACCAGAAATCAAGGGCTGGATTGAAGTTGAAGAAATCCCTAATGATGGTTCGAAGAAAGTACTTGTAATATTCATTATTGATGCTTAAGCTTCCGGATCTTCTGATCTTTTTTCATCTTGACATATATTATTATTGCATATATGTATCCGGGATTGTTCTTATTGACATTTAGGCTTGCTTACCTTCAATGCCTCAGCCATGCTTGGATTGGGTCAATAGTTGAGCGTTTGAGCTTTCACAGGTTAGCTTGACATGTTTATTGGTAAAGATATTAACTTTTTTTTAGATAATATTGATTGTAAAGTGATGTAGTTTTGTTGTTTAGTAATTTGCATTGTCTTTGTTGAAAAAATTCCTCATCAATGGAATAGATTAAAACAATCAAGTTCGGTAATTATATTTTGAGAGTCACATAATTATGGTGTACCATTATGTGATGAGTTTTCTTTTTTTCCTTTATTATTGTACTTATGTGACATAGGTTAACTGGAGTTAAAAGTAATTTTGGGAAAGATTAGTTGATCGGTGTAAGTTATGAGGTTATTTGTTGGATTGATGGATTACTAAAGAAGGTGCAAGTTTCCAATTCTCACCTCAGGGAGTGACTAATTTTGTCGCGAAGTTTATATATTATAGTCATTTTATAATTGCATCGATTATATAATTTTAGTTTGTGGTCATTGTGAACGTTTATATCTCCCAAGTACACAATTATAATTATACTTGTAAATGGTCCATGATATGTAGCTTGTGGCTTTATATTGTAATATTTATCATTATTCAACAACAATGTATATATGTGTGGCCCTCGGGGGGCAAAAGTAAAGTTGTAATATTTTAAGCCCCGCTTACGTCTGTGCACATATAATGTATATATGTGTGGCGCTCGGGGGGGGGGGGGGGCAAAAGTAAAGTTGCACTAATTTTAACGTCATTTTACTTTTGCCCCCCGAGGGGCAAAAGTAAAGTTGTAATATTTTAAGCCCCGCTTACGTCTGTGCACATATAATGTATATATGTGTGGCGCTCGGGGGGGGGGGGGCAAAAGTTGCACATATAATGTAATATTTTGCCCCGCTTACTTTTGCCCTCGGGGGGCAAAAGTAAAGTTGTAATATTTTAAGCCCCGCTTACGTCTGTGCACATATAATGTATATATGTGTGGCGCTCGGGGGGGGGGACAAAAGTAAAGTTGCACTAATTTTAACGTCATTTTACTAATTTCGTGAAAATAATGTTAAAAATGACGGACGGTTAATCATGCATCAGGTGGTGACATTGATAGCCAAAAGACAAGGGGTACATGCACCAATCGGGTTTGTCCCAGTTGCTAAGTGTTATGTGCCTTACGTCCAATGCTTGATACAAAACCACTATCGAGCCGGGGGTCTCATTGGAAGCAGCCTCTCTATTCCCACGGGGTAGAGGTAATGCTGTCTACATCTTACCCTCCTCAGACCCTACCTTAGCGTTTGCTATTGGTGGGATTAACTGAGTATGATGATGATGATGATGATGATGATGATGATGATGATGATTATTCAACAACAAGTTTGTAATGGTGAAAACAAGGAACAAAGAATCAATCAAGACTGTTAAAAATCGAGCCGCCCCGCCGCGAAGCGCGGGTAACCTACTAGTTATCTTACTAAGGAGGAGTGATGTACAATATGGTAATTTGTATTTCTGTATAACTTAAGAAGCAACATGTACAACATATTTAAGCAAAAAATTTAAGGGTATAAAGATATGAGTTAATCTGTATATACATATATACATTTTTTTCTACTTGTTCATATGTTCTTTGACTATTACAAAATTTTATCTTCATAATATATCATTGTTTTGCTCCATTTAAATTAAGGTATTTGCTATAGACAATAAGAATGTCAGTGATGTTGGATGTAATAATAAGCTATGTTGGAACGTTGCAGAATCAAATTGAGGTAATTTAATTGTGCAACCAATAATTAAAACAATAAACAAACAATATTCAGAATAATTGATAAGAAAATATTTTTCAAAATTAATTAGTACAATTTTTTCTCTTCTTTATGCATTTTTAGTTTCTCTCCATGAAGCTTTCAGAAGCCAACATATTCTATGACCTATTGACCTCAACTCTACTGAATTGGATAAAATGGCCCCTATGAAGGTGACAGATGACTATCCTAACTATCCTTGTTAAGAAGTTGTGTATCTTGAATCATATATATTGTTAACTAACTAAAACGGACAAAATTATATATAACATTCTAGATTTTCTAATACATTTATAATATATTATAAATATTACTTCCACTTACTGCATGGGATGAAAACTGATGTTGTAGGGAACAAATGGACATGAAGGACAGATGATGGAGAGGATGGTTGGAGAAGGGTACGGAGACTTTCCTCAATTTCAATCAACATGGTCTCCTTGAACTAGGGGTGTTCTTTTTAACCGATAACCAATAACCGAACCGAACCCGAAGTGACCCGACCCAAGAAACTACCTTACACGATTAACCCGAACCCGATTAAGTGCATGCCCGAACCCGACTAGAGTCTTTAGGTTCAGTCTTCAGATTAGTTTTGTATAATTCGGGTTGACCCAAATAACCCGAATAATTAAAAAACACATAAATGATCCAATTTTCATATTTTTATGTATATCGGAGTAGTGTTTTTGTAGCCAAATTTGCAACTAAATATTGTAGCCCATGTTGTGGTTTTATTTTACACATATTTTAGCCCAAATGGATAGAAATACGAAACCCAAATGGTTGGAAATATATAACTCAAACACCCGAACCATTAAACTGATAACCATTTAACCCGACCCGAAAAACCCAAACCCGATTAACCCTATAACCGATAACCATTTAACTAGATTGGGTCGGTTATCGGGTAATATTTTCACAACTGAAAACCCAAATAACCTGACCCGAATAACCCGATAACTGAAAACCAAACCCGATGAACACCCCTACCTTGAACGCCATGAAATAGTTAACTCTATAAATCTATATATGCATGCTCAAATATAGCTTTATACATAAACTATATTTGTTCTAAGACTTTTAAGGTACTTGTTGATCTATTTAATGTTCTTGTTAAAGGTTGTATGAAGTGTGGTTCACAATATTATTTTACTTCAGCAATTGTATATTGTTTAAGTTCTAATTCTAATTAATAAAATAAATTAAACACTAGCATAAAGAGAAAACGAAAACTTAACTATGTGTTAATTACTTATGTTATTTGTGTTAAGAAATAAGAAATCGAAAAGCCATAAATTCACGCTCACGCTAATGAATCAACCCGAATCTTTATCTATACTATATTATAGAACATCAGTGAAGGATACCCGCAAAAATTAAATAAATATAACCTTTATTGCTACAATGCTTATTGAAGTCATTTAGGGGGTAAAATTGTTTTTCTACCTAAATATCGAATTGTTGAAGAAATTAATTTAAACATAATTATAAAATTGATGAGGAAATTAACAATAATGTGGTGACTCTTTACATTCATAACCTCCATGTCTTTATTATGTTTGTATCAATGTTATAGTCTTATAAATAGTGGTCTATAAATAACTAGGTTATGTACCCGTGTGATACAAGGGTTGAACAATTTAAATTATATATATTATATATAAATTTAAAATATAATTAAGAAAAATTAGATTACATATTTTATTTAAAATGAAAAAATTTGCCTTTACAACCGAAAAAATATTAAATATTCATCAGCCCCCTAAATAATTTATTGTAAAATACATATTTATTTACATAAAACTTTTTTCAAACATTCTAAAATAAATCTTCCATACCGTGGCTATTACCTTATAAGACTGCATGTATAACTGAAAAAAAAAATCAAAAAGTAATAAAGGTAAATTTGTTTAGGCTAGGATATAAAAAAATGAAATTAATTTAAAAGTATCCCCTCATCCGTTAAACCATCCCAATCGAGTATTGTTCATTTTGGAATTTGACATCAAGTTTATTCCAAAGCCAAAGTATTTCTAACCTTGAGTGTATAATCATTTTTTTTCTAACATCAAGGTCCTTAAACATAATGACATTTATTGGTTCAATTTTACTGTATTATAAAAAAAGAATGTGTAAATTAATAGCACGAAAATAAAGATTGAAACGAATTAGTAATGAAAAGACAGTTTAGATATTGCATTTCTCTATTGAAGTAACTTGAAAAAATAAAGTCAATGAAGATTTCAAATAATGATTTTTCATATATAAAATGTATTTTATATATGGAGGTATTATAATACGAAAATAGCCAAACATATTTAGTTTTGTATTAAATCAAATATTTAATTAATGTGAATTTATTTGTTTTATTTTGCTTGTTTAGAATATTGTAAGAAATATTGTTTTAAACTTAGAGTGAAAGACCACATATTAAAAACACGTTTTTAAAGTACACGATTTAAATTTAATAACACATAAATACGCTATCTTAAAAAAATAATTTTTAATAAAGATTACTTTTGTTAGTGCATAAACATTTTCAAATTATGTCTAATAATTTATTTCTAATTTTGAATTATAATATAATTATATTAATTGATTTACAAAAAACATAGAAGATATATATTAAACTAAATTCCAATAATTATACTAATAATTATAGTTGTAACAAATAAAAACTGAATAAGTAATAATTATTAAAAAAAGAAAAATATTAAAATAAATGTATTGTTTAAAATAATAAAATGGGAGGCTTTGTGATGGAGTTCTATGTACTCCATATGTTGTCTTTTATTACTATAGATAGAAATCGATTAATATTGATTGATTTATTTTTATTTATTTGTTTTGAACAACATGAAAGTCTCACAAAAAAGCTTGACTAATTGCATTGTGTTATTCTTAAAAAGCTTGACTAATTGCATTGTGTTATTCTTAATTTGTTTATTTGACTTTTGAATTTTAAGTATTAAAATTAATATGTATTTGTTGAGCATATTTTAACATCTAAAACAATGACCAAAATAAAAAGAAAAAAAAAAAAAACTTAATAATCATTTGTCAAATATTGTAACAAACTTAATTTTAAACATACTATAACATATCAAATATTGTAAAAAGAATCATGTGTTTTCTTTTATTAATGATTTCAGTTACAACTATGATTATTGATATAATTAATAAAATTCATTTTAATAAATTTATAATATGCTTTTGCAAATCAATTATTATAATTAAATTTGAATTTATTGTATTAAATTAAATAAGAAAATGAGAGAATTCATGAGGGAATGCCATGTGTCCCTCATTTGTTTTCTTTTATTATATAGTGTAGATAGATGTAGATGTAGATGTAGATGTAGATGTAGATGTGGTGACTCTTCACATACATAACTTACATATCTTTCAATGTTTATAGCCTTCTAAATAATGGTCTTTTATTTGGTACTAGTGGGTTGGCCCGCGCGATGTGGCGGGTACACAACCTCTAATATAACGCTGCTATACACAATCTAAAAGACATATGATAAGATGCTAGTCGCACTCTAAAGCATTTAAGAAGTCGTTAATGTTCTCTAAATGTTTTTGTTTAATAAGAATAGGGGACTAAATTCCGGCTTAGTGATATGATAGTTATGAATGTAAAATATTTATTTTGTAAACTATGTCGTCAAGGCGAATAGGTGCATTTACGATAGCCAGAATGACATGTAAATAGAAAATAAAAAAATTATTCACTTTATTCATCTATGCTTTAGTGATTGCACGAAATTGACTAAACACGATGTATCAATGGTTAATGATAGAGTTTATGAGTTGCATTATTATTTTGCATTGTCCATGATCGATCCGTGATAGATGTATCGATGGTTAATGATAGAGTTTATGAGTTACATTATTATTTTGCATTGTCCATGATCGATCCGTGATAGATGTCTCGATGGTTAATGATAGAGTTTATGAGGTGCATTATTATTTTGTACAATTGCTATTAAAAGTGGTACATAAGGGTATAAATGAAACAAAGAGGGTAAAAATTTGGAGATTACACTTGAGGCTTTTGGTATGCCATCTTAATTTTGACATTTTAGACATTTTTGCCCATGGCTCCCCTTTTATAATGTAGTACTAGTGGATAAGCCCGCGTGATGCGGCGGGTGTCACCAAGTCTCTTGTAGAAAGTGTTTTCTAACTTGATATGTCTTAAACACTGATTATATTTGGGTATCACCACCACCACCACCACTACTATATCTAAGTAATATGATACTAAATTTAAATAATTTTTACTTATAAAAATATTAATATTATCATGTACGAACATTTAATATTACTAATGGTTTAATTATACAAGACTAATGTAAAGTCTTTGATATTAGGGGCAATTACATATATCCTCTTATAAACTTCATTAATTACATATATATCCAACCTAAAAAATAAATTACATATATCCCCTTCCTTAAAACTAAAAATATCATATTTACCCATTTTATTTTATTTTATTAAAAACAAGTTATAAAATGACATTTTTGCCCTTTTCACCAAAACTTATAAATTACATATAAACCTATCATCAAATCCTATTTAGTATTTCCAATTCTTTAATCCAAAAAATAAAGTATGAAATTCAGTTTTCGAAGTTATATTCTTACAAGATTAACACAGAACATAATTTGCTTTGATTCAAAAGCTAAGAACCTTAAGAAAACTACAAAATTTGTTTGATTCAAAAGCTAAGAACTTTAATTATAAACCCCACACATCAAAATTTTCAAATTAAAACACCTATTAAATTGATAAAAACACTGCAACTGATGAAATACTACATATGAAAATCGTAGTTCATTCAAAAATCTTTTGATTCAAATAAAATTTCAATCTTTTCCTACAATACAACAATTTCGTCTTTTCCATTTCTATAAAGAGAACTTATGTAATGCTTGTCGGAATCTTCGCCACCTGATAACTAGATGGAATCGCATGATAGTTTGTCATGAATTAAACACAAACTAACGCACGAGTCATGACCTCTTCCCGGCGCTGGCTCTTGTATTATTACTCTTCTTGCCGCCGGCTCTCGTCTTATTATTCTTCTCGCCGTCGGTTTTCAGAATGTGTTGGCGGTTCGTCGGTGGGGGATTTGGCAAAGTAATCGTACTAAGGAGGAGCAAAAGGCTAGGTGGGTTGTGGGAGATGGAATGAAAATGTCTAGGGTTTTTTATGGTTAAAAGGATATTTATGTCATTTTGCTATAAGAAGGGGAAATATGTAATATAATTTTTATGTTGGGTAAATATGTAATTAAGGTTGTAAATAGGGGGATATAAGTAATAATTCCTTGATATTAATATGGTTTATTAAATATAATGTGGTGTAATTAAAGACAAGTTTAAAAGACAAATATGCCCATAAAAAGTAGTTAAGATGTGCATTATGTATTGTATGATAAGCAAATCTACTTGTACCTCTTATTTTTTAAGAAGTCCTTAGGAAATGCTTTATAATATACTAGTGGGTTGGCCCACGCGATGCAGCGGGTGTAACCGAAACTCTTTTGTAGAGCACATACTAACCTAACGTACCTACTATGAACCTAACCACTATTACATGAATATTTCTGAATACCTTTGTTTGAAATTCATTATAAACAGAAGCTTTCTTCTTCGGTTATTGAATCCGATGATCATATAGTTTAGATCAAATTAGGCATGTTTATGTGTATGAATATAACGTAATAATTTCAGAATTCAAATCGTTACCTCATAATTAAAAACACAACTTTCACTATTGATTTCTTGATTTCTATATAGTATGATCAAGTTTATAAAACTCTAAGTTTTTTGAAGTACCTAACTCTATACAAAAGGTTATAACAAGACATATAACATCATGAATTGTTTTTTATATGTTTTCTATTTAATATGTTAAAGTAATTATAAAATTGAATGTCATGTGGTTTCATAAACATCTCATGGGTCTTGACTTTCTTTTAATTAAATATGGTGTTTAAAAGACATATTTACCCTTAAAAGGTAGTTATTTTATGCATTATGTGTTGTATCATAAGCATTTAGACTTATACCTCTTAAAATTTAAGAAGTCCTTAGAAAATACTTTATAATATAGATATAGATATAGATATAGATATAGATATAGATATAGATATAAATGATTGAGAGTTTTAGTTACAATTAGTGTTATAAATCATCTTTGTAATCATTGTAATGGTTGATTTCTTGATTTCTATATAGTATAATCAAGGTTATAAAACTCTAAGTTTTTTGAAGTACCCAATTCTATATAAAAGGTTATAACAAGACATATAACATCATGAATTGTTTTTTATATGTTTTCTATTTAATATGTTTAAAGTACTTATAAAATTGAATGTCATGTGGTTTCATAAACATCTCATGACTCTTGACTTTCTTTTAATTAAATATGGTGTTTAAAAGACATATTTACCCTTAAAAGGTAGTTATTTTATGCATTATGTGTTGTATCATAAGCATTTAGACTTATACCTCTTAAAATTTAAGAAGTCCTTAGAAAATGCTTTATAAGATAGTATAGTATAGAAGTATAGATATAGATAAACATAAACATAAAGAGGGAGTAATTATAATAAAGAGGAATGAAATTAAAGAGGGATGAAATGATTTATTTGGGTTACATGGTACAAGTATCTTAATCATTGAAGGGTAAATTAGGAAAGATTTATATGACATTTGAGGTTAAAGCACATGGCTTTTCATATGCCATCTTAAGTTTACCAACTTGGACAACTTTACCGATCCCTCACTCTTTATAATGTAGTAAAGATATGAATAAAGTTCTATCTTCTTTCATTATTTCTTTCTTTCCATACATGATGTCTAGATTATTCTTCTCATGTTTATATAACTTATATGTTGGTTGCTACTAGATTGATATTTTTCAGCACGTTATTAGCATGAGTTTTCTTGTTGCTCTTCGTCTTTTTTCACTTTGAATCCATAGTCTAACCTCGCCTTGTGCCTCTACACTTACAGAACAATGGAAAAATATAACTGTCACATGTATTGTCACTCCTTCAATTTTCCACTACGGGGTTTATACCGCGAGGCGCATGACAAACCAGGATCCCATAGCCATAACCAATACACCATACAACTCTTTTGTCCAAGACTTTTAAAAGTTAAAACCGTGTAGTGACACCTAATGATTCTACATGCACAACTAAGTCCTACGAATCCCGTTGGTGATCATATTGATTATTATCAGTTTTATACCTCATACACATCTCATATAAGTGTCCATACAAGTTCATGTCAAATACATACCATATAAGACTCCAAATAGTCACATAAACATCCCTTACACAATCTGCGTTTTTAGGGCAGATTGTGTGTTGTGAAAAACGAATTATTTAAAATACTTAACGAATGAATTAAATTCCCAAATTTTTACTGAATATTCATTAGGATTCAATTGATAACCCAAATTTTGTTTTGTCTCAAAACAAAACACAAAAATTATTAAAATTCGTACAATACAGCTATGTCCATAAAATTTCCACAACAGGTCAGTTTAGTAGAGAAATTCCCAAAAATTGTGTATTCACCCAAACGAGGTGAATCCACTTGGAAAAGCCAAATTATTCCAATTTTAACCTACTGTGCAAATTTCATAACTTAACTCTTTGTAAAACTCGAGTTATGACTGTTTAAAGTTGACCCAATTTATAACTCCGAAAATCTGATATGACCTTTAATCAAATAAAATTCCAAAAACCACTCAAACGATGTCCAAATCTGATGGTTTTTCCCATTATGAAAAGCTAAGATCATGTACAACAAAACCATGCAAAGAAATTATCAAAAAAATCAATTTAACATCACAATACAGACCCTACAAAACACCCTAACGAATCTGCCAGAAACTGAAACTTACATCCCAAGTTATTCACAAACCCTAATCATGCATAAAAATCTCTAACACATGCATAACCCATATTATCATGACCAAACACATATATTATCATACAAAAACCCTAATTATGATTACTAACAACAACTATTGTCATCAAATCACAATGAACATTCAAGAACTCTTACTAACACATGTTATGCGATTTATATATATGCATGCTTTATGATTTTTAAACTTTTCAAGCATTATTATTCATCATAAAACATGTAAAGATCATACCTTTCAATTCAAGAGTCCTCAAAGCCTAGAGATTACACCCAAACTAGCTTGAAGAGATGAATAAGATTGATGTTTGTTGAAAATTGATAGAGAGGAGGTGGGGGATAGCTCACGGCGCAAATAGGGTTTGGGGTTAGGGTTTATTTTTTTTATTCCCAATTATAAGAAAGCTTGGCTTGTTTCCTAAGTAATTGGGTATTAGGGCCCTTTTACTCCACTCACCGGACCCGTTAATCATGTTTTAGCCCAATACCGGACCCGATAATATTAACCACCCTAACTTGCATAAAAACCATTATTTTTATCATCTCATAACATATTAATCATAAGGTGCACGTAATTTGCATGGTTTACATATTAACTTTCAGTCAAGCGGTAATTCACATAAACATGTAATCCAAATAAACATGTAACTTCACGTTCATCATAATTCAATTGTACACATTATTATATATGCCAGACAAATCACCAATGTTCGGGATATAGGACTCGTGTGTGTGTCAAAACAAGGATTTTCCTAATTATAACATATGTTAATATCATCTAACATATGTTAGGCCTCCTTAACTAACCCTAGTTAAGTATTTAACCACACATGAATATGTAAGTTAACTAGAGTTCAGTAAAAGTGTTAACCTGAAAATGCGGGGTATCACATCAACCCTAAGTTGAAAAGAATTTCGTCCCGAAATTCAGCAAGTAAACATTAAAGCAAGCTAGAAAAATGTGTGCTTAGTTCCCGGATGTCACATCATCCCCAAGTTGAAAGGAATTTCTCCCCGAAATTCACTTTGAAAGAGTTGCTTTATGTTCCGCATTTGATCTATGTACAGTTTCAGGTTCTGTAAAGAGATGTGGGTATTTGAGCCGCATTTCATCCCTGCGTTCCCACGTATATTCCGGTCCTAGACGGGAATTCCATCACACCTTAACAATAGGTATGGTGCTTTTCCTGAGTTTCTTGACGCCCTGCTCAAGAATTTCCACTGATTCTTCCACGACCGTAGTTGTTCGTCCACCTGGATCTCTTCCAGTGGCACTACTAATGTCGAATCTGATAGAAACTTCTTCAGATTTATACATGGAATACATTGTGCACTCCACTGAGTTCATCAGGCAAGTTTAACTTGTAAGCTACCGGACCAATCCTTTCGACAATCTCGAACGGTCCAACGTATCGCGGGTTCAACTTTCCCCGTTTTCCAAAGCGTATCACCCCCTTCCAAGGTGACACCTTCAATAGAACCTTGTCCGCAACCTGGAACTCCAAAGGTTTCCTACGCTTATCAGCGTAACTTTTCTGTCGATCACGAGCAGCAGCCACCCGGTTTCTGATTTGCACTATCTTCTCATAAGTTTTGTGCACGAGTTCGGGACCTGTTAGCTGGCTATCCCCAACTTCAGTCCAGCAGATGGGAGACCTACACTTGCATCCATAAAGTTCCTCAAAAGGCGCACACTGTATCAAAGTGTGGTAGCTGTTGTTGTACGAGAATTCAATCAAAGGCAAGTGCTTATCCCAACTCTTGCCAAAATCCACCACACACACTCGTAGCAGATCTTCCAATGTTTGGATGGTACGTTCACTCTGTCCATCCATCTGTAGGTGATAGGCTGTGCTCATATCTAAGCGAGTCCCCAAAGTGTTTTGGAGAGTAGTCCAAAAATGAGAAGTGAATCGCGCATCGCGATCAGATATGATAGAAGTAGGCACGCCATGCCTAGAGACTATCTCCTTGATGTAGAGATTGGCTAGTTTCTCCAGCAAGTCGGTTTCCTTTATTGCCAGAAAATGTGCCGATTTGGTTAAACGATCAACAATAACCCAAATCATGTTATGACCAGTTGGCATTCTAGGAAGCTTTGTGATGAAATCCATAGAAATTCCGTCCTATTTCCACATGGGGATTTCTGGTTGCTGGAGTAGGCCTGAAGTGTCTAATATTCAATCTTAGCCCTCGCACAAGTCAAGCATTTACTAACATAAGTGGCTATCTCCTCTTTCATATTTGGCCACCAGTAAAGAGTTTTGAGATCTTGGTACATCTTGTCCGAACCAGGATGTACCGAATATCGAGAGGTGTGAGCTTCATCGAGCACCAGTTGTCTGAGGTCCCCAAAATGTGGTATCCAGACTCTATTCATGAAGTATTAAGACCATCTGTCTTTAGTTCTAGGTGCTTATCCGCACCATGTAAAGTTTCAAGCCCGATGTTTTTTTCTTTCAAAGCCTCACCCTGGGCTTCACGTATCTTATCAGGAAGATTAGAATGTATGGTAAGTTGTAAAGCTCGCACCCATTTGGGTTTCGTTTCCTTACGACTGAGGGCATCAGCTACCACATTAGTTTTCCCTGGATGATATTTGATGGCACAGTCATAATCATTCAGAAGCTCGACCCATCGACGTTGTCACATGTTCAGCTCCTTCTGATTGAATATGTGTTGGAGACTCTTGTTGTCAGTGGAGATCGTACACTTCGTCCCATAGAGATAATGCCTCCAGATCTTTAGAGCAAAAACCACTACTCCCAGTTCCAAGTCATGGGTGGTCTAATTCTTCTCATGAACCTTCAATTGACGTTAAGCATACGCGATCACCTTATCACGCTGCATCAGCACACACCCTAACCCTTGGATGGACGCATCATAGTACACCACGAAGTCCTCTGTACCCTCAGGTAGTGATAGAATAGGTTCACTACAAAGCTTCGCCTTCAATAACTGAAAGGCATATTCTTAGGCATCTCCCACTTGTAAGTGATACCCTTCTATGTTAAAGTAGTGAGGGGTTGAGCAATCTTATAGAATCCCTCAATGAATCTGCGATAATATCCCGCAAGACCAAGAAGCTGGCGTACCTCTGTAGGAGTCTTAGGAGACTCCCACTTTTTAATAGCATCAATCTTGGCGGGATCGACATGTATTCCTGCCTCATTAACCACATGTCCAAGAAATTCCAAGAATTCCTCGAATCCAGAAGTCACATTTAGAGAATTTTGCATACAACTGCTCATTTCTCAAGAATTCCAAGATCAGCTGTAGGTGTTGCTCGTGCTCTTCCCTGCTCTTAGAATAAACTAGTATGTCATCTTTGAACACTATGAGAATTTGTCCAAATAGGGCTTACAGACGCGGTTCATCAGATCCATGAACACGGCCGGTGTTTGTTGAAAATTGAGGGAGAGTGGGTGGGGGGATAGCTCACGGTGCAAATAGGGTTTGGGGTTAGGGTTTATTTTTTTTATTCCTAATTATAAGAAAGCTTGGCTTGTTGCCTAAGTAATTGGGTATTAGGGCCCTTTTAGTCCACTAACCGGACCCGTTAATAATGTTACAGCCCAATACCGGACCCGATAATATTAACCACCCTAACTTGCATAAAAACCATTATTTTTATCATCTCATAACATATTAATCATAAGGTGCACGTAATTTGCATGGTTTATGTGACACCCGGCAAATTCTGGTTAACAACGTTGTCTAGATGAAAGTCTACCTTAGCGAGTCACGCGTATATTGTACTTAACTGGGTTAGTTAAGTCGTGTTATGGTTCGGGAACTGTTAGTTCAGTATAGAGAATCATCGGATGTTAGTCTAGAGGTTCATTAGATGTCAGTCCTTAACCAAGTGTACAAGTAGTGACGATTCGTAGAATCGTCAGAGCATAGGGAACATACAAGTCTCGAGTCCCGGGAATTGGTGAACGAGTGTGAATATGTTTGTTTGCAAGTGTTATGTGTTTACAATCATTATGTGACTTGTCGGTATGTGAAAAAGTGTTAACATATGTTAAAACGGGGTTTAACGCGCAAAATACACGGAACCAACCCCTATAGGCGATTAGGGTTGGCTAATCGCCTATAAGGGAGGCGATTGGGCCTCATAGGAGGCGAGTAGCATGCTAATCGCATGCTCTAGGGGGCGATTAGCCCCTAAATGCATGAAATGTCATGCGATTAGCAATGCTAATCGCGTATAGCTGCTGCATAATCGCATGGAACGTGCTGGACGACTAAAAACGACTATAAATACAATACTTGACCTCCTAAACTTCATAATATCAACCCTAGTCGTCCCATAACCCGCCCCAACACACACACAACCTCTGGAACACGATTTTGGATCAAAACACAAGGTTTCAAGCCTATTTCATCATTCTATCACAAATCTAAGGTGTGGTTTTCATCCATGCAACCTTATTTAACATTTTCATTGAATCCCTAATGGTCCAGACCTGTTTTAAAACGAATAAGCTTTCTGAAAATCATTAATAAGTATGGTTAATTGGATTTTAAATAGCATGCATGATGTATGTGGGTTTTCAATTAAAAGCTAGGGTTTTTGTGATTCAAGATGGATGATTAACATGTTATTAGGTTAGTTTCAGATTAATAATGATGGCATGATGATGAGATCTGAGTTATTGTTAATTAGGGTTATGGTTTTGCATGCTAATGTGATGTTTCATGTTATGTGTATTGTCTTTAAGATACATGATTGCATTCAGGGCTGATAGATCGAGGTTAAACGAAGGATTTTGATGGAAATATGTTTGATATAGTTGTTTGGATGATATTTGATGTTTACACACGTTCTGGGATTGATTCGGAGTGTTAAACGCGCGAAAAACCGGAACAGCCATGTTGCAGGCGAGTAGCAACCCTAATTGCCTATACTATAGGCGATTAGGAGGCTAATCGCCTGATATGGTAACCTAATCGCCTATAGTATAGGCGAGTAGGGGCTAATTGCTAGCAGATGCATGTCTTATGAGCTAATTGCTAGTAAATGCATGTCTTATGACCTAATTGCTAGTGAAATACATGTCTTATGACCTAATTGCTAGTAAGTGCATGTCTTATGACCTAATTGCCTATAGTATAGGCAATTAGCATTCCTAAATGCCTGTTGACTTTCATAATCGCTAGTTGACTTTTCCTAATCGCGTGAACTGCTGCTGTAAGTATATTTTGACATACCGAGACCCGATTTGACACCTAGGAACATGCTAGGAACCCCGTAACATATCTAATAACTTGGTAACATATGTTCGGACTTATTTAAGTGATACTTGAACTACTTGCTGTAACTTGTTGGACGTTAACGTATGTTAAGTGTGATTGCATGATTGTATGTTTGAGAGTGTAAGCATAACACGGGGAGTCTCGGGTCACCAATGGGATGTCGAGTCTTGTACCTTGGGTTAATTTAACAGTCACGGTGTTTTCAAACGAACTTGGTTATGGTTTGGACATCTAGGGACTAACTAACCTGCGGGTTATTAGTCTAAGTACTTGTAACTGTCATATGTTAGGTCGCCGCTTTACGGGACTAGCATAGCTTGCTGAGTTTATTCGTATTACGAAGTAACGCAACCTAAGGTGAGTTTACGGCCCCTCTTTTACTAGTTTCACTTTTCGGGGGAGAAAACATGTGTTAAAACTTATGTTTGGTAACTACTGTCATACTATGGGTTTCTATGGTTTACTATACGATCTTTGGAAGTCCCGGGGGGAACCATGAATGTGCGGGTTAGCACAACGGGGAAATGTGAATAGCGCTATTAGGAGTGACCAACCCCGCTCGTCGGCTTGGAGGGCTGGGCGAGTGCATATTGTCTCAAACAGGAACAACAGGTTTACTATTCGGGCACAACATCTGGTTTGCGAGTTAGTAATGGTTTTCCAATCGTAGTAGTAACAAAACATACGCCTAGCTAGCGTACTTTGGTTTTCGATTTGTTATAGTATGGACAGGTTGAACTTGGTACTGTGATTACAAAACCTGTAAACTCACCAGCATTTTTGTGCTGACGTAAACTTTTACATGTTTTCTCAGGTCGCTAAGGTAGCACAATGGAACTAGGGCGCACGCGTCTGCACGGCGTCTAGTTAGGATTGCATGGTTTTCAAACGTTGAACACTTGGTTTATTTTGGATGATGTTTTGAATAAGCTTCCGCTGTGTTTGGGGAATTTTAAACTATGTTTTTGAAATTGCATATGTTCATTTAGACTTGTTTATTGTGATCGTTGGTTTGGATCCTGGTTTGTCATGCGCCTCGCGGTAAAACTCCGCAAGTGGATCTTGAGGGTGTGACAGTTTACATATTAACTTTCAGTCAAGCGATAATTCACATAAACATGTAATCCACATAAACATGTAACTTCACGTTCATCATAATTCAATTGTACACATTATTATACTAGCAGGAACCCGCGCATTGCGGCGGGCTGCACTCGTAAACTTTTATTACATATATAATAATTTTAAACTAAAAGTCATCATGTATTCTTGTGTGACAATTATTTTGGTGAAAGTCCTTTAATATTGATAGCACGAATAAAAAATAAAAATTGATGCTGGAGAATATTGAAAACTTGAATCAGAAGACAAGATTTCAATCTCTGAAAAAAAGTAGCTAAATACTCTAAATGAAGCGATAAAAAATAAAGAATGGCGCGTGGGATGGTTTTGCCATCCCGTAGTACTAACTGGTCGATTTTTTGGTATATTCCCGAATATGCTCTGAACGTATATATGTCATTACTCATGTTGGCGATTGTTTCGTCTAATGAGACACCCATAGGTGTAAAGGATAAGTTTGTGTTGTATGTGCGGATCAAAGAAACCATTAAATTTGATTAAAGAAACCATGAGGTTGCTCTTGATTAACACAACATTTGTCTGATTGTAATTTTTAACCGTAAACTTTTATTACATATACAATAACTTTTAAACTAAAAGTCATTATGTATTCTTGTTTGACAATTATTTTGGTTTGCTAATGACCGAGTCAGTCACGAATGAGACGATGCCTATCTCTTTTATCTGAGTTTAAATATGTTAGTCAATTTTTTATGTATTATTTTTAGTATAAGTTAATAAGTTATTTAATTGTTTTACTTTTAAACTAAAAGTCATCATGTATTCTTGTTTGACAATTATTTTGGTTTTTCTAATGACCTAGTCAGTCATGAATGAGACGATGCTTATTTCTTTTATTTGAGTTTGAATATGTTAGTCAAATTTTTATGTATTATTTTTAGTATAAGTTAATAAGTTTTTTTACAAGCTTTTATAAAACTCTATTGCATTATTTATAAATATAAATGATAGATGTAATAACACTACATTATTGTTTGTCATTTATTACACTACATTATTAAATGCTAAAATGTAGAGGGACAATGTTGTAAATGAGAAATTATTTATGCATTAACACTTGTACCAAACGCAAAAACAATGTTTTTATGTGTCTTAAAATTAAATGAAAATTACTATCTTAGCCATCCAGAACCTATTATATAGTAGTATAGATATAGATATGCCAGACAAATCACCAACGTTCAGGATACATGACTCGTGTGTGTGTCAAAACAAGGATTTTCCTAATTATAACATATGTTAATATCATGTAACATATGTTAGGCCTCCTTAACTAACCCTAGTTAAGTATTTAACCACGTATAAATATGTGAGTTAACTAGAGTTTAGTAAAAGTGTTAACCTGAAAATGTGGTGTATCACATGTATGTTGTTGTTATAGCCACTGGAATCAAAATTGATTAGAAATCACAATCAATCTAATCCATTTCCATTCACAATTCAAGTAATAAACACGTATATTTTTCTTTGTGATGTATATACATAAAATACGAAAGAACAATTTCAGGCACGTTTACATGGTTTGTGTACAAATTTTTGTTCAATTTTAAATTACTTATTTTATTCAAACCACCTTAGTTCCCTCGCAAAATTGGTTTATGTTATATATTTTAATGATTTTTGTATGGTAGGATTTAGATAAAAAAAAAAGGTTGTTTTATTATAGTTATCTAATAATCAATTAAAATTGTAAGAGCAAAATCTGTTCCATGATTGATTGCTAATCATAAGTTGAGCATAGAAGGTGATGGGGGTGGGTTGCTTGGTTACGTAAGAATTGCAAATGGAGGCTAACGATTTTAATGGTCTGTCATTTCTCTTGTATTGTTAATCTCAAATACTATTTATTATTCTTTAAAACCCTATTATTTTTTCATTCAAACTGAATGAATTAGCAATTGAAATTTTATTAGAAAAATTGAATTCCGGTCTGGTTCATCTGGAACTTGAAATGTTTTGATTTTTTTTTTTAATTTAGAAGGTAGAGATGAATAAAGATATGAAAATATTTGTTAATATTAATATTCTTGGTAAAAATAGAGAGGAAAGCAGTTAATGATGTCATATTCAATATGAGATGACTCGAGTTACCCAGTGGAAATCTATAATTTTTTTTTTAGATTTTTAATTTAGTATCATGTATAATATTTAAGCCCTAACGTGTATATGATTTTAAATCCAGTATTGTTTTTAATTCTTGCTTTTTTTTCTTGGTCTGGAGACACATTATATAACTATATTGATTTGATTATATATATCAATTGTAAAGACATAATGCACGATGCACTAACACATGTTGGTTATAAATGCAAAGAATATATGGTAGTTAAATCTTGGGTAAGAACCCATTTTTCACAAATAGGTTAATTAGATATTTATTTAAAAACTAAAAATCACTTAAATTGTTTGTTTAATTAAAAGTTACTCATAAAGTTTTATAAAACATATAAAAAATATTACCGGTAATGACAATATGATATTTATCGGTAATGACTCAAGTTACCCACATCGGCCGAGGCCAGGAGAGATCCTTGGTTCATATGTAATCCAATGCCTCTTAAATCACAAACGCGTTTTGGGGCTTAATGTGTGACAACTGACAATTTCCGATCTATACTGATGTGATTTTTAATTATTTGTGGTATTTAATTTTTTTAAATATTGTTAATTATTAAGTTTCGGAAGTTAACTGATTGTTTTAACAAAGGAAACAGTGATCGAATCTTTTAACGCGAATTAAACGCGTGTTCTGAAAGTACGCGTCGGATAACGAAAATATTTATATTTTAGCTCGGTTTATTATTATTTTTAATTTCGATCTTAGCCGACTAAATTTTGTTACCAACTGTTTAGTTTAAACACGAACCGAGGCGCGAAACGTTTTATACGGGTTCGATACGCAAAGTCCACCTACCTAACTCAAACCCTACATATAAAAGCATCCCTCTCTTTCTCTTCCCTTATTTTTCCATCAGCCGCCTCATACATCTCTCTCTCTCTCTCTAGAACTATAACACACATACATACATACACACACACACACACACACACACACACACACTCTCTCTCTCTCTCTCTCTCTCTCTCTCTCTCTCTCTCTCTCTCTCTTTATCTAACCTCTCCCCCTCTCATCTCTCACGTAATCTCTCTCTCTCTCTCACCTTCCTGGTTACAGCCGACCACCACCAACACCGGTGGTGGCGATGCAGAGGCTGCAGCATGTGGGTGAGGGCATATCCACGGTGGGTAGTTGTGTATTGGGTCTTGACGGATGACAACAGGGGTAACGGGTTGGGAGTTGAGTGGTTGCTCAGTTAGGGTTACGACCGGGAGTCCTGTTGTGCTGGTTTTTGGTCGAGGTGTTGGTCGTTACGATTGGATCAGGTTGTGGTCTCGAGTAGTGAGGGTTTATTATGACTGGTCAAGGGGGTTCATGGGTAGAGGTGTCGTGTGGTGGTTATGGTGTCGGGGGAGGTTGTCATGGTAGCGGATGTGGTGGTTGGAAGCTGAGATGGCAGGCGACTGTGGTGGTGGTTATGACGCGAAGGTATCGGGTACAGATGTGGTGACCGATTGAACTTAGGTTCGGATGGTGGTGTGGGGGCACGACAGTAATGCTGGGTCTCGGTGTAGATGGGTTTTATATCCGGTGGTGGTCCGACTCAGTGGTGGTTCTCGGTGGGGGTCCGATCAGATTATGGCTGTGGTGGTTTTGGTGATAGTTTGTTCCAGGTCAAGGCTTGTTGCAGCTTCGGGTCTTGGTCACAAGTCACGGGCCAGGTTGAGTTCGTTTTTGGATTTGCTCGAGTCACGAGCCCTTGATCTATGTTCGGTTCAGGTTTGGTTTTAAGCCCTTGATTAATAGTCGAGTCAGATTTGGTGGTGTTGGTTTCGGGTCAGATTCGGTATGAGACCGTGTTCGGTTCGGGTTTCAGTCACGGTTATTGTTGGCTCGGGTCAGATCTGTTCAACCGTCTCGCGGGTCAGATTTCGGGTTACGCGCGCTTGATTTGGTATAGCTTTATTGCCATTTTATTTTGTCATATATTTATAAACATTATATATTTGTAAATATTTATATATATTTATGAATGTTATAATTTTATAAATATATTGATACGGACAATAGTTTTAACTCGCAAACGGACCGAATAATAATAATAAACGGTAACTAAATTATATATCGAACGATTTGGTAAATGGTTAATTTGACGTAACTTATATCGGACATCAGACTAAATAACATTGGACTATATTGTCGGACTATATTGTATATATAAGTATACATAGGTGACGAAACGTATAGAGTCTCGTGAATCGGAATTGTGGATAAAAGGACTTGACGAATTGTGTTTTAAAGTTGATTTTGGGGGAATTGTAGACAGCGAGTGTTGTCTGGTTTGTACAAAAATAGAGGAAACTCTGCCCAAATTTTTATAAAATTAAAGCGTAACGAACTGCTATTATTTCTATATATGAATTCCCCCAAGTGTTTTGAACAAGTGTATTATATACAAAATCGAAATGTTTTCAACGACTAACTATTTGTAACAATAAAGATGATTTTCAAACAATATTTGAGAAAAAGTAACAAATGTTATTAATTGATTTTAATAACTAAACTTATATTTTCCTTAAAGAGTCTCTTCTAAAATATTGTTAGGATCTGAGTTTGATTTGTTTTGATTGTTTAGTAAATGAAAGATGAAAGAAGTTAATCTAATAATGGAAAGTGCAGCGGAATAATAAACTATGAATCAAAACAAAGAGAATAATTGTTTTCTAATCGAATGCTTTCATAAATCAAATGATTACACAAGATTGTACAAGTACTCCCCCTCAGCCGGATCACTCTGTGATTGTTTGTCAAAGAGAATGTTTTGAGTGACCAATAGAACAGTACATACACTGTTCTATTTACAGACAAACTAAACCACTGATGACCTATGGCTGACGTCACCTAAGACAGTGACATCTAACAGAATAATAACAACATAAAACATCTGATAAAACAAACACCGTTACATAGGAAACCACTGATATCTAAACAGCTGATAAGTAACCCTCTGATAGCTTGAATCATCTGTTGGAGCCTAAGTGTTGTTGGCTCAAACAGACCTTGAGTCTTCAGTACTTTGGATCAGCAGTTGTTTCCTCATCAGTCCTTTGTGATCAGTAGTTTGTTCAGCTGCTGTTGGGGTACAATAGATGTTAGAGTTAACAATCTTTTGGGAGAAGTAACTTGTAAATGCTGATTTTATTCAGGATCATATATAGCATGTTTTGGCTTTTCAAATCATCTGTTCTTCTCCAGGTCAGCAGAACCAACAATCTCCCCTGGAACAGATGATGCCAAAACTCAGTCTTTATTGTTGATCTTTATTCCTCATCAGACTTTCTCTAATTTGCCCTTTGAATTGTAACTCAAAGTTCAATGAGAAGAGGTCTTCAACATTTCTTTCTAGCTCTAAGTTAAGCAGGTCTTGGAGATCATCTGCACACAAGCCATGTGCATCATCCATACTTAACTTCTGAGCCTCTCCATCAGATCTGAGCAAAGTCAATTCATGGGTGTCTTTGTTGACCTTCCATTTTAGAATTTTTGAACCTGAGGATTTCTTGAGCTGCAGATTTATTCTAGATGAGTTTGGTGATGGTGGTCTCCCAATGAGTTTTCTGAGTTCTTAAGTAATGGGATCAGAGAAATAGTGGACTTCGTTGAAGATTCCCTCTTTTACAAATGTATCAGCAAACTTCTTTTGATCTTCTTCTGACATCTCCTTCTGTCTTTTGAACTGTCTCTTGGCAGCAACAGATAGGTCAGATGTTTCAAGTAAGCTGTCAAGTGTAAAGGCCTGTTGAGGTCTCTTAACCATTGGTGCATCAGAGTAGATTGGTTTTCTAGGTAGAGTGGGATCCATCTTTCTATTCTCTTCCAGTTTCTAGTAGGTTTCAACCAACCTCAACTCAGCCCATCTTGCAACTGACCTCATCTCTCCATACTTTGCAGCCACAATCTCTTCCCTCATTCTTTTAAACTTTAAGGCTATGGCTGGGTCTCTGCCTTTTCTAAAGTCAGGAGCAGAGACCTTCAAAGTAGGATTCTTGGTCATTTCTTCAATTCTCAAAAGTTCTTCTTGAAGTGCATGAGTAGTCCAGCCTGCAAACTGTTTCTTGTTTGCTTTGTAAGGCATGGTTGCCAAGATCTGTTCAAGTATAGACTCCCTTACTACCCTTTCCAAATCACTGCTGAGTTGCATGTTAGACATGGAATTGCTCAGGGCCTTAACAAAATCCTCAATCCTTCTCAATTTGCTAAGTTTTGCTGAATGGATGCCCTAAGCAGTCCTGTCATCCTTTCCTTTGCATCTCTCCCGAATGATCAAATCAGTCTGTTCAGATTTGAATTTTAAATATTGGTATATGTTTTTGGGAACAGGAAAGTTTGGGAGAGATAGAAAGGTTCTTTTAGATGGATCCTCAGTATTGTAGAAGGATTGAATTCCCCCCTTGAGTAGATCAAGCTCAAGAGGATACTAAGCAGCCAATGGTGTAATGGATGGTGGTGGTCTATGTGAAGTGACATGTTTTGCAGACATTTTCTTCCTTTTAGAGGAGCCAACATTCTCAACTTCTTGTTGTTGCTCTATCTTCTTTTGTACTAGAGCCTCTACCTTGACTTCCAATGTGTCAGACCTCTTTTGCTTAGCTTTAGCATCCTCTTCAGCAATGACATTGCCAGAGTTGTCAACTTCTTTTGCCTTATCAGCATTGGCAGCTTCAGCATTAGCAATGGTTTGAACATTGGGTTGTTGTGGTGCTGGTCCAGAGAAATCAAACCTTTTTCATAGCTATCTCTGACAAAATGAGGTCTGATGTCAATGTGCTTTGTAGTGGAATGAGAGACTGGATTTTTGATGATATTTACAGCAGCTTGACTATCCAACATGAGTGGAGTCATTAGTGCAGTTATACCAAAATCCAGTAGTTGAATTTGAAGCCACATGAGTTGGGCTATACAGCTTGCAGCAGAAATGTATTCAGCCTCTGCTGTTGAGGTGGAAACAACTGCTTGCTTTTTGCTTTGCCATGAGACTAAGGCATTCCCTAGAAATTGGCACCCTCCTGATGTAGACTTCCTTGTGGTGTGGCAGCCAGCAAAATCACTATCTGAATAACCTGAAAGCTCAATGTTTCCATTAGTAGGATACCAGATATCAAGTGTGGGAGCACCTTTTAGGTATCTAAATATCCTTTTCACCTCAATAAGGTTTGACTTTCTAGGTGAAGCCTGGGATCTTGCACAGATACAGGTGGCAAACATAATGTCTGCCCTAGATGCAGTTAAGTACAATAATGACCCAATCATGCATCTGTAATGTGTCTGGTCAACCAGTTCATCCTTGTCATCAATAGTGAGTAGCTTGGCTGTGCTCATGGGTGTACTACATGGCTTACAATCATTCCTCTTAAACCTGGTTAGTAAGTTTTTAACATACTTTTTTTGATGAATGAATGTGCCATTTTGCAGCTGCTTTACTTGGAGACCAAGAAAGCACTGAAGTTCACCCATAGCACTCATCTCAAAGTCTGTTGTCATGAGTTCCCTAAACTCTTCACACATATTGTTACATGTGGATCCAAAAATGATGTCATCCACATATATTTGAACAATCATTAAATCTTTTCCTCTCCATTTTAGAAATAAAGTTTATCAATTTTACCTCTTGTGAAACCAATGGATAAGAGAAATGTGGAATGAGTTTCATACCAGGCCCTTGGTGCTTGTTTGAGTCCATACAGAGATTTGTTGAGCTTGTAGACATAATTAGGATGGAATGTGTCTTCAAAACCAGGTGGTTGACATACATTGACAACCTCCTGAATTTTGCCATAAAGGAATGCACATTTGATGTCCATTTGATACACCTTAATGCTGTGGTTGACAGCAAAGGCTAGAAAGAGTCTGATAGCTTCTAGCCTAGCTATAGGAGCAAATGTTTCATCATAGTCTATCCCCTTTTCTTGTCTGAAGCCTTGAACCACAAGCCTGGCTTTATTCTTAACAACTATACCCCTTTCATCAGTTTTGTTTTGAAGACCCACTTTGTACCAATTGGACAGACATCCTTTGGCAGTGGTACAAGTTCCCATACGTGTTGTCTTTTGAACTGAAGGAGCTCTTCCTGCATGGCTTCTACCCAACTATTGTCTTTCAGTGCCTCTTGGTACTTGACAGGTTGTGTGAGAGATAGAAGGCCTGCAAAAAGACAGATATTTGAGGATTGGCTCCTTGTGAGCACTCCCTCCCTGATGTTGCCAATGATTTGGTCTGGTGGATGAGCTCTTAGGTAGATTAAATCTCCCTGGTATGGTATGATGGCATTTTGAGGTGATGGACAAAGGTTTGGTGACTCTGTTGGTGTAACATTTGTTTGCACTTCTGTAGTACAAACAGATGTTTGAAATGGAAGTGGGGGAATGGGTCCAAGTGGTATAAAGTTGGACTGACTTTTGTCAACAGAGGTTGGACTTTTGGCAACAGATGTTTGAACAGTGGTTGAACTTGATGAGGCAGTGGTTTGAGGATAAGACTGGACAGCAGTGCTTGACACAGCTGTGGCAGAGTTTTAAAAGGTGTTTTGAACATCTACTTCCCCTGATGCATAAGTGACTTTGTAGTGACTTGGGATCACAACATCAAATCTGTAATCTTGTTGTGGAGACTGTGGAATACCTGCACTGTTAGTTTTAGCAGTAATATCTTCAAAATTGAATTTGTCTAAATCAAACAGTTTAACAGGATTTGCAGGGATTTTTAAGGATGAAAGTTCATTAAACTTTACATTCAGAGTTTCTTCTATTGTCCTAGTCCTTGTGTTAAACACTTTATAGGCCTTGGCAGTAGAAGAATATCCCAGAAAGTACCCACAATCTACTTCGGCTGCAAATTTTGAGATGGAATCTTTAAGATTTAAAATGAAACATGGGCAGCCAAAGATTTTTAAAAATGATATCAGTGGTTTGATTTGGAACAAAATTTCATAAGCAGTCTTTTGATGTCTAGGATTGATTAAAACTCTGTTTTGATCATAGGAAGCAGTGTTTACAGCTTCTGCCCAGAAAGACAGTGGCAAACCAGAATCTGCTAGCATAGTTCTTGCAGCCTCAATGAGAGTTCTATTTTTCCTTTCAACCACCCCATTTTGTTCTGGTGTTCTTGGAATGCTGTACTGCCTCACAATTCCTTTTTACACATAGAAATCATCCAACTCCTTATTTTTAAACTCTGTTTCATTGTCACTTCTAAAGACATTTACTGGCAAGTCATATTGTTTCTCAACTTTGGTGACAAAGTCCTTCAAAATACCTGCACTCTCATCCTTAGAGTGTAAAAAGTATGTCCATGTAAACCTAGAAAAATCATCAACTATGACAAGACAAAATCTCTTTCTTCTTAGACTCATGATTTTAACTGGGCCAAACAAGTCCATGTGCAACAATTGAAGACATTGACTTGTTTTGGACTCATCAATGGATTTGTAAGAGCTTTTATGTTGCTTCCCTTTTAAACAGGAAACACAATGCTCATCACATTTTCATTCTTTTGATGGAAGACCTCTTACAAGGCTTTGTTTGGAGAGTGAGTTGATAGTTTGAAGGTTGGTGTGACCTAGTCTCCTATGCCACAATTCTGTCTCTTTAGTTGAAGCAGCAGAAAACAGACAGACATTTGCCATAGGATTATCCTTCAACATATCAACCACATACACATTGCCACTCCTGTGAGCAACAAGTTGTGCTTTGCTCTTAGCTATGATGGTATCAATCTTTTTAACCACTTCTGGCCCAATAATCTTACAAGTTTTCTTAGTGAAGAATGACCCATAGCCTTTGTCACTCATTTGTGAGACACTAAGAAGATTAAATTTAAGATTATCAATAAGATTGACATTTAAAAACTTGAGTTTCCCAACCTGAACAGTCCCTGAACCCAACACTTTACCTTTAGAATCATTACCAAAGGATATATCTTCCCCTCCATGAGCTAAGACGTCCAAAAGAAGGGCTCTACATCCTATCATGTGCCTGGAGCCTCCACTATCTACATACCATAGACTGTCTAAGCAAGCAAAAGCTCCCTGCACATCAGTAACGTGTCACACCCCAACTGATGGCGGAATACATCGAGGCGCGACTTGTGATAGATTGTTCAAAGACTTCATGATAATAGAATTGTGACAAATTGATTTAAGGAAATTTCATTTCATAGCATTCAAAGTTGGAAATACAAATTGTTCAAGAAAAGGAAATACAACAAACAACATAATGATAATAAAATTGGTGCGTTTCTAAGTCCATCCCTACAAGATGTCTTGAGACATCGCATCAAATATTTCCTGCAACATGTATAAAATATCCGTCAACACATAAAGTATTGGTGAGCATGCTAATTTTGGTTTACGTACATAGTATTAAAATATTTTACTCATATTGTCATGCTATAGCTTTGCACACATAGAATCATACAAAAGGCATAATCAACACATGTTTGCACTGCTTGACCTAACACCGAAGTGATAGGCCGGTAAAACTTAACATGACCCAGTTAGGGGGTGGGGTGTTACTCCTATAGCGCTATACATGTTAAGGGGGTTGTATGCTAAGCGGCATTTGTATGTAAAGACTAAATTCTAGCATGGCATAGTTTATAAGCATGTTAGTAGGTTGAGCATGTGAGTATGAAAGTGTTTAGTGTATGTTTGCATAGGATACATGTTGAGCCCCAAAAGTGTTAAAGAGTAAAAAGGGGACAAGTATGAACTCACTTTAGGGTGTGTTTGTTAAGTTCTCAAAAACGAGTCTTGAGAAATGAGGATTTTAGCTCCGGTTAGACTAGAGTTAAGAAAAGAAAAAAATGAATTTAGATTCGGGGGAAGATTCAAGAGTACAAGGAAGTCATGCATTTCCATTAAGGCGAACCAAACACAAACCACCATAAAGGTGATTTGGATGGTCATGAGAGTCAAGTAGTGCCTTTAAGGCTAACCAAAACACAAACCGCCATAAAGCTGATTCGGATGGTCAAGAGAGTCAAGTATTGGTAAGGTAAGGATGTATCCGCAAACCTTCCATGTTAATAGATTAATAGAGTTTTGAAAGTATATATTTTAGTATTTACATAATATAACTATAGTGTTAAAGTAGTGTATGGTGACTTAGTTTGGAAGAGCCTTGGCTTTCCTTTGTCAACCATTAACCATAGCACAAGTCCATCCAACATTAAGTTGTTGGTGAACTTGGTTGGTATCACTTCAACTAACCTTCTAGTGCATAAAAACAATAGAAGATGAACCACATTTGAGGCCTCATTTTGGTGTCCCACTCATATTCATTTGCCATAGCAAACAAGAGTTAGGTCCTAGAGGTTTCTCCAAGGGGTTAGAAGAAGAAAAGAAGTGAAAGAAGAAGAATAAAGTTGGAGTTTATGAGAAAACTCACTTAGAAGTGGACTTCCACACTTGGGATTTCCTTGAAGAATTGGGAGGTTTAGAGAGGGTTTAGGATTGAGCAAGTGTTAGAATGGGTAGGGAGTGGTGTATTTATAGTTGGGGTGAAGGGGTTGGGTATTTAATGAAGTAATTAGGGTGGTTAGGAGATATATCTCAAAAGAAAAAAAATAATAAATAAATACTAAAAAAAAGAAACGACAATTTTGAATATTGTTGAGGTGAAAGTCAACATGACTAAATCATGTTTTGTTGTGTTTTTTTTTAAGTGAAAGTATTATTAATAAATAAATATATATATATATATATATATATATATGTTTTATTTGAAAAAAAATAAATAAATGTACATTAACATCGTAACTAAATGAGTTTCTTGTAATGGTGCCTAAATTGAATAGGGTAAATTATAATGGCGACTCGTCGTGATTGGGTAGGAGTAACATGAAAGAAACGAGTAAAGGCGAACTTGGAATTTGTTAAATATAGAATTTAAAATAAGAAAATTAAAAATCACGCGACGTTACATAAAGTTTGCGTCACGTAGAATTTATAGAATAAATGAAATAGATTAAGATTAGATGCAATTGATAAACTACTTTTCCATTGATCATAAGCTCGGGATTACAAGGGTACAAAATGGAAAGATACAATAATTCATGTAAGTCCCAAATGCTAGATCTTGTAAGTGCAAGAGATTGTTATCACTTAGAAACACCTATGAATTAGGTGTTTTAAGTGACTAATCTTCTACAATCAAAGAAACTAGATGAATATTGTAAGAACCGACACACAAGATGAATAATACGATAATTCCATTGATGATTTAACACTGAAGAACCATGGATTACAGCAAGTACGCACCTATCTTGTGCTATCAACAGATAATGACCAAAACCCCGACCCTAAAGCTGTGCACACACATCCTTTATATAGGAAGTCCCTTGGGCCTACGCACTTAACTTAAGTGCGCAGAGCCCGTGTAATTAAGTGTGCAGCATTAGGGTTTGTGTACAAAACTATGTCATAATTACAAACTAGGTCCTTCAACTATCAAGCTATATAATATACTATCAAAAGTCTCTAATCTGATAACTGTGGTCTCAATATAACCCAACAATACTCCCCCCTAGACCACAGCTACCAGTTCTTCAATCTATCTCGACCTCGCTTTGCTCCCCCTCAACCTGTTCAGGGGGGTCTTGCATGTATAATGCGACTGGATCTTCTTCAACTGCTTGAGGAGCTTGAGTTGATTCTGTTGCAGTTCCTTCAGGATCGGCTACTGTTGCAGGTTCTTCAGTATGTACCTCTGAAGCAGTATCGACTTTAGGTTGAGTAGTTTCTGCACCAGCAGCAGCAGCAGCAGTAGCTTGAGCAGCCTTCTCCCTATCATCCTTTTCTTTATCTGCTGCATTGATCCTGTCAATTATCTCAAGCAGCTCTCTTTTCAGATTCATAGCTCTATCCACAGCCCTTCTAAACAACACTGCTTCTTCAAACAACGTGTTCCCCGCACCCACATTAATCTGATTTGCAAATAGCATATTCAGATCTGACAAATTAAGTGCAAACACGTCTACTGGATCCAAAATCCTTAAAGCCTCCGAATCGTCCTGCAGTTTAATGACTGCTTCACCAGTGTTGCTGTCGTAAAACCACTTTTTAAAGTCCCTCAGCATCACTGGAAGCTCAGATCTAATAGGAACTCGTGTGACGACCTGTGGAGGGTCAATCACATACGTTAGACCGGTTGCTGGATCGATTCTTTTCTTCGAGATTCTCCTTCTTGGTTTCTGCGGCTTCAGGATTTGGAAATCTGTGTCACATTCCTTCTTGATAAACCACTCGACCATGGCCACCTGGGAGTCGAGGGAGTGATTGATGAATGGGGCCCTGCTGAGCTCCCTGATATCCCATCGGGGGAGAGACTTTAGTTCCTTTTGACCCTTGAAGTATTGTATCGCTCCCCCTCTTCTCTTTACAGCAAACAATCTCTTCTCTTCATCATATTTCCAGGAGATGATCTTCTCCTGGTGAACAGACTTGGTGTGATGGATATTCTGATGTAAGGCTGGAATGGTGATGGGCCTTCTAGGAAACCAAGTTGATCTTTCGGGATCCAACTTATGCCCATCAGATGTCTCATAATCAACTTCTTCATCCATTCCCATCTCCACGAATCTCTCTGGCATCTCATCTTCACTCACTTCATCAACCTCACTTTCCTCGGCAACCATTTCTTTCTCTTTCTCCTTCTCCAAAAACTTTCCGAAATCGAAAGTCTCATCAAATGTAGTGCTGGGAGCACCGGTTTGTTGCTTCTTGAAATCTTGGAACATCTCAAACATTTGCATTTGAACTTCATTCTGAAACTTGATAATGTATCTTTGATCTTTAATGATTTTCTCCATGTTCCGGTTCTTGTGTTTGAGCTTCTTTACTTTCTTTCTCAGCTCCTGGTTGTTGTGCACGTCACTCTTTAAAGTGCAAATTTCCCTGGCAGCAGTTTTACCAACCTCCTTCACAAGCTTTTCATATAGTTCCTGATGCACCGGTTTGCGACGAGGTGCAGCAGGAGCTGATGAGGATGGTTCAGCTGATCGTTGGGCTGGAGCTTTGGGGGCTGGAGCAGCAGCAGTAGAAGGCCCTGGTTGATTCGGTTGTTCTGCCCCAAAGATGGATTCTAAGATCTCTTGCTCCTCGATATCATCCTGAGTCACAACACGAGGAATCTCTGATTCAGGTAGCTGTTCTCTTCTTCTCTTTCTTGTTGCCCTCTCAAACTCAGCAACTTCTTGTAAGGCTGCAGCAGTTTCAAGTTGCTCAGGTGTCAAAGTATCTCTCCCTTCTTGTAATAAACCAGCTGGTCTTTTCTTTTTGCTGGGCTTTGATGGAGCAGGTTCAGTCGCCACTCTTTTGCCCCTTGCTTTTGCTAGGGCAATTTCCTCAGCAGTCGGCTGGGCTGAAGGAGTGGGTTCAGATGGTCCAGGTGCAGGAGCAGCTCTGGGTTGTTGTCGAGTTTCAGTAGCATCTGACCTTCTCTTCCTGATCTTGTTGTACAGCTCCATGACAAGTGGATATCGCTGGGCCGCATACATATTCTCCAGCATTGGTTCCCAGTCAGGTGTGTTGCATTCTGTAAAGAATCATGCACCTCTGGTGAAGATGTATTGGTCACCGAGAGGCAGATTATCATGTTGAGTGTTGATCATCATCTGTACGAACCTTGGGTACATAGCCCATTTGCCTGACCCAGCTTCTGCATTCTTCACCATGTAGTCAAAGATCATGCCTGACAAGTTGAACGCTTCGTCCTTGCAAATCTTTATCATCGCTGTCGACCATTTAGCACTGAGCGCATTGTAGCCTCCCTTTCTATGACATAGAGACATTATAAATACATGACTAATAAGTCTCCAGTCTCTTGTTAGTTGGCTCTTCTTGACATCGCCTCTCTTGTCAAAGTCACCCTTGTAGCCGAAATTCCTGAACTGTTGGTGAATATCTGCTTTAGACATGAATCTGACAGTTCCTGGTTGATCTTGCAGTCTCAGTACGTTTCGAACGGTGTCTTCAGTGATGATAACAGCCTTGTTTCGGACTGTTGCATTGATTCGCTTGACTCTTGATACAGTTTCGACTCGAGCTGATCTCCAGAAATCTTCAATGTGGGAAACGTAGACTGGTTCAACGTTCTGCACAGCAAATCCGACTTTGCTGCGTCTTATCCAAGTCACTACATCTTTAAACTTGACATCATCAGTATCGAGATTCATTGGTTGGTTGTGCATGCCTCTCGGATCCCAGTCAAGTGCCATCTGTTTAACCAAGAGCACGAAAAGCCAATTAGATCTCCGATAACTGTCTTTAGACTGTCTTTAGACTGACTTTAGACTTAAACTTAGACGGACAACGAACTTAGACTTAGATTTTAATTTATTTTTTTTTAGGTTTGAATTTTTAACAGTCATAGGATTAAGATTTGATGGATTGGTGTCATCGGTGTCCATGATACGTTTGATTTTCAGTGGTAAGATCATTAAAGTCCGGGTTTAAGTACGCAGTCCTGAGAATCCGGTTGAAAACCAAATTCAAGGATCGATTACGCAAAAACAACTCAGTTTCAGACGGGAGATTCGAGACGAGACAGAAACATACGATAACAAAGTCATCACAGATTCGTATTAATTCAGAAACGGTTACAGACACTGTCATCAGTAGGATAAACATCTATCTCGAGGCCGGGGGAGGTCGGGCATGACCTCCCCCTTGAGAGCATTCAAAGCACAAACTCAAATCTACAAATGAAAACCAACACATGAGATTGCTATTTGTAGTCCAAAACCATAAGCCACCTTCGCCCATTTAATGAGGTCGAATGTGGAACTTTTCCACATTCGCACCATCACAAATGGTCGAATCTAGCTTAAATTTTGGTCTATATTTACAAATGCATCAGATCCATAAAATGCCCTTATGGATCACCACAATCTCATGTAATACAATACAAGACTCAACCCTAGTCTATTCGACAGTGACGTCCACAGAAAGTGCATCAACAATCTCCCCCTTGGACGTTGCTGGCGAATCCTAAACACACCTAGCATCTTCAGTCAGTTATTGTTGAAGTATCAGACGCATTGTTACATCAACAATTTCCCCCTTGGACGTTGCTGCACCAAGTTTCTCTGAGATCTCGTATGATAAATCAATCATGTTCTTGAGTAACTTCATCTATTCGACAGAATACAAGCCGTAGACAAGTGGATCAAGCAATTAGAAGTTTTCCGCGGGAACTACCAATACTTATTGAGGACTTGAAATGCTTCAGAAACTGAAGTTTTCGGCGGGGCCAACAATATCTACCAATAGCTCTTGAAATTCTTCAGGACTGTGATCTTGAAACTTTCGTTGAACCTACGTGCCACATGACTCCTACTAGGATACCTCATTACTTTCAGAACATTGAAATCTCAAACTTGAT
Organism: Ambrosia trifida; assembly: GCA_028751855.1. NCBI lineage: Eukaryota > Viridiplantae > Streptophyta > Magnoliopsida > Asterales > Asteraceae > Ambrosia > Ambrosia trifida. The sequence goes on along the minus strand of CM054122.1, from coordinate 148,385,394 downwards.
TTCCTTCTTCATAACAACTCTTTTAGAACAAGTTCCTTCAAACACACAGGAACTGGGTTGACTGTTCTCATCATGCGAAATAAAATCTGTCTATTTTCTGGCCCATAATAGTCATTTGAATCTGATTATCATACTGTTGATTCACATGACTACCCCACAATAAAACGCTTCATCATCATCATTTCTTCAACAATTTGGGTAAACCTCATCACCATTCTCCCAAAAATCTTCAAAAATTACCATACCCAAATTTTCTATCGAAAATTTTTGAAATTTTTTTTACCCCTTAAAATACCAATTTTTCATCCTCTATGTCGAAGGGGCGAAGGTGTAAATAAAGCTACGTTCGACCGTTTAATAAGGTCGAATGTACCATCATTGGATGAAATTCCACATTCGCCCAACTTAGTTTCAGACGGGAGATTCGAGACGAGACAGAAACATACGATAACAAAGTCATCACAGATTCGTATTAATTCAGAAACGGTTACAGACACTGTCATCTGTAGGATAAACATCTATCTCGAGGCCGGGGGAGGTCGGGCATGACCTCCCCCTTGAGAGCATTCAAAGCACAAACTCAAATCTACAAATGAAAACCAACACATGAGATTGCTATTTATAGTCCAAAACCATAAGCCACCTTCGCCCATTTAATGAGGTCGAATGTGGAACTTTTCCACATTCGCACCATCACAAATGGTCGAATCTAGCTTAAATTTTGGTCTATATTTACAAATGCATCAGATCCATAAAATGCCCTTATGGATCACCACAATCTCATATAATACAATACAAGACTCAACCCTAGTCTATTCGACAGTGACGTCCACAGAAAGTGCATCAACAAGTCCGTTCAAGTGTCTTAATGGTCAAAATGAATGTCATATTGTTGTTTAAAGTCCAAGTACGCATGGTTATCAAGTGCGCAGTCCAAGCATAGTCAACAAAGTTATGTGCTCAGTCAAGTGCGCAGATACTTGACTGAGCACTTGGTTAGTACGCAAGCTCAAATCAAGTGCGCAGTCCAAGTCAAACACGGGCATGGTAACCCCTTAGCAACCCAGTCAGGTCTGCGTACTAGGCAAGTACGCAGACACTTGAACCTTCGTTCAAGATTTTAAGTTCACAGATATGTACGCAGCATATTAGGGTTTCTGAGAACTTGTGTGATTTTGAGACAAGTGCGCAGTCTCTATGAGACAAGTACGCACTTGTTCATTAACAAGTACGCAGATCTTCAAATGTTCAACAGACCATAAAGACAACCAAAACCCAACTGATACATCTAAATTATACGTTTATACCCTGTAATCATAAACAACAAACCATTAGTACAAGAAACTACCTTAATCAGTAGTAAGTATCAAACAAGAGGAGAATATGATACTGATTTGAGGATGTTAGTGTGTGATTAGATGATGATTAGGGGTTTAGGAAGATAATGATGATGATGATGATGAACGGTGATGAAGATGAACAAGGTGATGAATCAGATAATTAGGGTTAGTAAAAAGTGTTAAGGAAGATAAAACTTTTTAACCAAATTTGACTCAGTATTTATACAGTCAACAGTTGGGCCTGCGCACTTGAGTTAAGTGCGCAGGGCCCAATAAGTACGCAGTGTACAAAATTTGGCCCAATAAGTGAGTTATAAAGCCCAAATCCATTTTGATAAATGGGGTTTTACCAAGTCTCACCTTCTGCATTCAAGATCATACTAACCATACCTGCTAGAACCCGTTTCAACTTCCCGTTGGATAACTGCAGCCTAAGAACAATTGTCGGTATGCTTGTCCACTTAAATCCATGCCTTTTCTCTTTCAACATGTGTTTGGCGATGCTGTTTATCATGTTTTTCGGTAATATTGACGAAAATTTTATGGACCGCACAGTGTGCTAGGTATTGGCCTACCGATCCTCAAGGTTTATTGAAATATAATGATGAGAGCTTCAGGTCTATGTTACCATAAGCAGAGAAGATGATCATTATCTTGATCAGATGATGAGAGCTTCAGGTCTATGTTACCATAAGCAGAGAAGATGATCATCTGATCGTTTGGTGAGCTATCTATATATGTTTGCACGTCACTAACATTGCGTGTCTTTTGCTGCTCAGTTTCAAAAAATTTGTTTTTCTTAGCCCCGCATTGGTAGCTTGCACTCTTAGGTGTCTTTTGATTTACCTATGCACAAAATTTTCTGTGTCTTTTAATTTCTCAACCTATGTATGACCGGACTCAACTTGTGCAGACCTAAAGCACAGTGGGAATCCAGCTTTCCGTGTAGATCTTCATTGTTAATCACCTAGTAGCAATTTACTTGATTCTAGGCTGAATCTACCGACACATCGTTGCTTGAGGCCACAACATCCTCTGGGTCCTATTCACATGCTGACGAGATATGATTAGTTCCTATCATTTCCTGAATTAATTTTGCATTAGGAATGGACTGGTTTACTTTCTTCCCCAAAAATCTTGTTTTAAAAGAAAAGAAGATTTTTCTATAAAATATGCACAAGTAAAGTTTTTTTTTTTTTTTTATTCAAAATTTATCATCTCAAGCCATGAAACCAACTGATGAAACCGAGTTTTATCTAAAGCTTTTGTAAAGATATCTGCTTTTTGATCAGCAGTATCTATAGGCAACACCTGTATGTATCCTTTGTCGTGCGCATCGCGAATTGAGTTAATCCGAATTTCAATGTGTTTGGTTTTAGAATGATCAATTGGATTCTTCACGATGTCACGACATGCATCATTATCAATAAAAATAGGTGTATGCATGACGTTCAAACCGTAGTCCAAAAGCTGATTTTAGATCCATAACACCTGACAGCAACAACTAGATGCAGCTGTGTATTCGGCTTGAGCAGTGGAAATGGACATGGTGGTCTGCTTCTTGCTCTGCCAAGACACTAGCCAGTTACCCATAAATTGACAACCACCAGAAACAGATTTTCTGTCAATCCTACAACCTGCATGATCACTATCAGAGTAAGCGATTAGATCAAAGTTATCACTCTTAGGATACCATAAACCAAGTTTTGGTGTTCCTTTGAGGTAGCGGAAGACTCTTTTCACTGCAGTCTCATGCGATTGCTTAGGATTGGACTGAAAACGCGCGCAGCATCCAACTGCCCACATGATATCTGGTCTGCTAGCTGTTAGATACATCAGGGAGCTAATCATTGATCGATACGTGTGAGGATTCACTGAAGGCCCTTGAAGATCTGGTACAAGTGTTGTTTGGGCCGCAAAAGGAGTATTGGACGGCTTGCAGTCGGTCATGTTGTATTTTGCCAGAATGTCTCTTGTATACTTGGCTTGGTGGATGAGAATTCCGTCTTCTTTCTGTTGCACTTCCAAGCCTAAGAAAAACGATAATTCGCCCATCATGCTCATTTCAAATTGAGACTTCATGATGCTTTCAAATTCCCTGCATAAGTTTTCATCAGTGGAGCCAAAGATAATATCATCAACATAAATTTGAACAAGGATAGAGTGTTTGTTGACTTCTTTGGTGAACAAAGTCATGTCAATCTTCCCTCTGGTGTACCCATTCTGCAGCAAGTATGAAGATAAGGTCTCATACCAAGCTCGAGGAGCTTGATGAAGTCCATAGAGAGCCTTATCCAGTTTGTAGTACTTGTTGGGATGATGAGGATCTTCAAAACCCGGGGGCTGACAAACATAGACTTCTTCTTTGATCTTCCCGTACAGGAATGCACTCTTCACATCCATTTGAAAGACTTTGAAGTTCTTGTATGAGGCGTATGCCAGGAAGATACGTATGGCTTCAAGTCAAGCAACTGGAGCGAACACTTCCTCATAATCAATACCCTCCTGCTGACGAAAGCCCTGAACAACCAGACGAGCTTTGTTCTTAATTACCACACCTCGTTCATCCATTTTGTTGCGAAACACCCATCTTGTTCCGATAGGATACTTTCCTTCAGGTAAATCCACAAGTTCCCAAACCTTTAGCTTTCTAAACCGATACAGCTCATCCTGCATGGCTTCAACCCAACTTGCATCTCTGACAGCGTCTTCAATGCTGAAAGGTACCGTCTGAGATAAGAAGGCTGAAAGTGCAATATTCAGTTTGTCTGCCTGATTTCTAGTAAGAACACCCTCAGAGATTGGTCCAATGATGTTCTCCACAGGGTGATCCTTAGAAGACTTAAATCCCATGTTTGGTTCTTCTTGAATTTGGGAAGGCAGACTAGAAAGGTGATCTGCAGGAATTGATGAACTGGATGGATCATTTGCAGACTGTTGTGCTGAAGATGTTTCTTCTGAAGCTGGAGTACCTTCAGGAGATGGAGTAGTTTCAACAGTTGCAACACCATTTGTGGACTGAAGGGGAACAATTGGATCAGCTACGAGTGGAGAAAATCGGGTGGTAAAAGGTGCAGCATCGTCTTCGGAAGAGTAAAGAGTATCTTCAAGAGAAGAAGGATCGGCTGCTTGATTTTCAGATGGTTGTTCATCAATGATGCTGAAATTGTTGAAAACAACATCCACGTCAAAGAACTAGTCAGGACCGGCTCCTGTGTTGGTAGAGTTGGATTTCTGCCAATCAACATAAAAAGACTCGAGAACCATTTTGGTTTGTTTGTTGTACACTCTATAAGCTTTTTGACTTGAGGAGTATCCAACAAAGAAGCACTCATCTCCAACTGCATCAAACTTCATTATGTTCTCGTAGTTGTTAAGCAGCGTACATGAGCATCCAAAAGGCCTGAAGTAGTCAATCAGAGGTTTTCTTTTAAAGAGCAACTCATAACCTGTTTTCCCGCGCGTCTTTACAATTAAGACTCTGTTAAGAACATAACAGGCGGTATTCACAGCTTCAGCCCAGAAAATGATCGGCAGTTTAGAGTCGATAAGCATGGTTCTGGCCGCCTCAATAAGTGTACAATTTTTCCTTTCAGCAACACCATTCTGTTGAGGAGTTCTCGTAGCACTGTACTGAAGATGAATTCCTCTGTTGTTGCAGAAAGTCACGAAACTTTGATTTTTGAATTCAGTTTCGTGATCACTTCGGATTGATCTAACTTTTTTCTTTATTATGTTCTCAATGAGAGGAACAAATAGCATCAATATCTCAGCAGCTTCACTTTTGTATTCCAAGAAGTACACCCATGTGAATCGGGAAAAATCATCTGTTATCACCAAACAATAAGACTTTTTAGCTAGACTTTTAACACTAATAGGACCAAAAAGATCCATGTGCAATAATTGAAGAGGTGAGTCTATAGAGTTCACAGCTTTGGACTTATGCGATTTTTTGTGTTGTTTTCCTTTGGCACATGCTAAACATTTTTCAGAAAAAGGAAATTCCTTAGAAGGAAGACCTCTGACAAGATTTAGTTTTGAAAGCTTATTTATATTTTTGAAGTTAACATGTCCTAATCGCCTGTGCCATAGCAGTGACTCTGACTCGGATGCTTTAGAAAGTAAGCATGTCATTTGACATTCAGATTTTGCATCTCTCATGTTTATCACATAAGTATTATTTTGTCTAGGAGCTTTAAGCATAATCATATTGGTAGGAGGAGTGAATCCTGGCTTTAGAAAGATGCACTCCATGTCATTAAATAACACTGAGATTCCTTTGTCGCAGACTTGTGATACACTCAGCAGATTGTAGCACAATTCTGGAACATAGTTCACATCTTCTAAAGTCAGTGCATCAGAAATCACGTCTCCTATCCCAACTATCTTTCCGCCCTTCTCGTTGCCGGCAAAAGCAACAAACTCTCCATCAATGAACCGATAGTTTTTGAGGAGTTCTTTTAGTCCCTCATGTGCCTTGACGCCCCGCTATCAACGTGCCATAGATATCTCATCAGGGCAATCAACCATTTCTATAGTTTATTCTGAAAAACACATAAAACAAGAGAAATATAAAGATAAATATACGAGACATTATGTACAATCACGACTCAGACCATATTTTAAGTAACTTTTGGAATCCAGGTCTGTTTTAGTTTTAATCTGTCGTGATGTTCACCCAAGATTGACTCTTGTCTTTTCCAAGTTTTTGTGACCTTAACAAAACTTCTTATAGTTTCTTGAAGATCTTTAATTTGAACTGAAAAAGATTTTTGAGTATTTGTATCACTTTGTGGTTTAGGTTGCAAATGACAATTCTTAACCACATGTCCCTCATTTCCACATCTAAAGCATTTAGAGTGTTTGGGCTTGATCTTTGAAGAAGATCTGGATGATGATGGTTGTGATGTTCTTCTCTTGCAGTTGCTTGAGTTGGGGTTGTCCCTTGAACATGCTTCATCACTGTTGGTGTTGCTTGATTCTTCATTTGTGTTGCATTCTGGCTCGCTGATGTCACTTTTTGTATCAATCTGTGATTCTCCAGAAGTTGTGTTATCTGTTTCACTTTGTGATTCTTCAGAACATGACATATCTGTTGATGATGGTGTAAACTCTGGAATTTCTTCAGTAAGAAATTTTCCAAACCTGTTTCTTTTTAGTTCTGGAACAAACGGAGATGGTCTATATACATTTTCATTATCAGAGAACGCATCATTAAGATCAACACAAACTGGCATAACATTTTCAACACAAATATCTGATCGTTTGATAGGATTCATCCTATCATTTGGGTCCACAACACCCTTGAAATCAAGTTTAGAAGTTAAAGTAATACAGTCATCCGGCCTTGATAAACTATTACAGTTATCCATCCTAGATAAACTATTACACTCATCCAAATTAGTTAAATTATTACAGTCATCCGAATTCAAAGAAGTTTTTGACTTGTCATGACTCTAGATGAACCAATTCACTGTAGAGTAATTGGCACCTGGGTGACCTAACCCCATTGTTTGACCACCACAACTTTCATCATCGTCCACCTGATCCTGTTGGGTCATATCTGCACTACTTTTACTTATATTAGAGTTTGACTCAGACGTGACACATTATTTTTCGAAAAGATCATTTTTTGGATGTGGTTTTGGAATGGGTATATATTCACTTTTGCTCAAGGGTAAAAATAGAGATTTTACAATTCCCTTTTTATCCTTATACCCAATTCCATCTTTGACGAATGATTTCCTTGAACAATCAAGGATATCAGTATGAGCATGCTTGCTTACATTCCATTTGTCCACAACAATTTGGAGATGATTTATTTCATTTCTAGATATTTCTAGTTTTTCAGTTAAGTCATTTATTAAAAAATCTTTTCTGAGAACAAATTCGTTTAGAGTGTGCATTTCAGCTATTGTTGCATTTAACTTTCGCTGATAAGCTAACTCATTTTCTTTCATTTCAGTGTTGATTTTTCGGATGTCATCCATCTCTCTTAAAATTCTCCTATTGTGGGACAAACAGTAAGCAACGGCTGTAACACACCTTGGTGAGCACAGTTTTGATTTTATTTCAAGCGGGATACTTACCAGGTCTCTCTCCTCAACCTTCTTCTGCATGCTCTGCGGTTGTTGATCAGCCTTGCTTGTGGAAGTCTTCTCAGCAACTAAAGCTTCCTCAGCAGCAGTCTCCTTGCCCTTGTCCTCACTCAACACGCCTTTTAGACCAGCCTTCTCCATCCCTTCTCCTTTTGGCATCTCCGCTGATGACCCTTCCAAGGAGCTCACACCAAGTGTTGATTTTGTGTAGATTTTTGCCATCTTTGCCTTGTTCACTTCAGCTTCTGCCACAACAGCTTCCTCTCCCCAGTCAAAATCTTGAACCACAAGCACCTTCTGCTGGTTGGCTTCTCCTCCATCTGTGATTTCCACCATCCTCTTTGCCGGTTTAACTTCAGCTTGATTTAAGGTTGGACACTCATACTTAAAGTGTCCGAGAGTTTTGCAATTGTAGCACCTGATTTTTGATTTATCAAACCCAGCCTTTCCCAATCCAACCCTTCGACCTGTTCTGTCCTGGAACCTCTTAACCCTTAGAGTAATCATGGCCATTTGCCATTTCAGGTCCATCTCCTCCATATCATCGGGATCCACTTGATACATGTCTTCCGGGCTCATCATGTCATTCTTCAGATCACCTGTCTTCAATGCTTCAAAGCTGGTCATGAAGGCGTTGAAGAGTTCAACGTGTTCATTAGCAAGCTTTGTTTGTTGAGGATTGAGAGTTGGGGGTTGCGGGTTCTTGCCACTGGGTTGAGAGTATGGAACATTCTTTCCTGAACTGGAGCTACCACCAATCATTCCATCAGTATACACATGAGATGAGCTTGAACCCATGTTACCCACTGGAGTCATTAATGCCAAGTTTTTCATTGCAGTGATGGGTACTGCCTTTGGATTGGTCTGGTTCATCTCTCTCTTTGTGATGTCTATCTCAAACGACTTCAGGGTGTTGATAAGATCAGCCAAGGTAGACTGGGCGTCTAGATATTCTTTTCTGATCAGCATACACTGGATGCTCCATTCTTTTGGCAATGAGTCAAGCAGCTTCTTGATTGAATTTCTGTTGTTCACAGGAATTCCAGCCTTCTTCATCTTTGTCAACATGCTCATGAACCTATCAATGTGTGAGCTCAAACTTTCCCCATGAATACTGCCAAACATGTCATATTCTTTCCGCACCATGTCTTGCTTGTACTGGCGCATCTCTTCGTTCCCTTCATAGTATTCATTCAACGCAAACCATAGATCATGTGTCGTGCCATACTCCTCAAACATGTTATAAACATCGTTTGATAAGGCCATGGTTAGAGCACCATAAGCCTTGTGATCTCTCTGGAGTAATTGTTTATCAACATCGGTGTAAGTGGTTGGATCAGGGTTAAACTCTTCCCCAGTGGCAGTGGTTCTCATGGGAATGTGTGGGCCCAACTGGATAGAGTTCCATTGGGTGAAGTCTGTAACATAGAAGAATGACCTCATTCTGTTCTTCCAAGTCCCATAGTCTTCAGCACCTTTTAACTTAGGTACTCTGGTTGTGGTTCCGGTTTCAAGTTCTTGTTGAGTGATAGGGTTAACTGTTGAATGGTTATCGTTACCAGCCATGATTTAGATGAATTTTAGGAATATAGTTAAACAGATTTTAGTTATCAGTCCAGAAAATGTCCAAGTCCGTAAGTACACAGCTAAGTGCGCAGGTAAGTTCACAATTAAGTTCACAGCAGTCCAAATAAGTATGCAGCAACCTGTAAGAATGTAAACAGCCTTGTCAAGTTGTAGTCTTTGTTAAGTGCGCAGCTCGGAAGTATACGTGTGGCTGTGTTTCTTGATAAGTACGCAGATCAGTCAACACTTGGGCATGATAAGTGCTCAGTGTTTACTGATCAGTCTGCGTACTAAAATAAGTGCGCAGACACTTAAACACTCGTTTAAGATTTTAAGTTCGCAGAAACCCTAACCAAGTACTCAAGACTACACCTTCAGTAAGTGCGCACAAATCCAAGATTTCTGTTTAAGTACGCAGAAACCCTAAATAAGTGCTCAAGACCATGGAAATGCAATAAGTGCGCGGAAACCCTGACTGCGTACTAAAATCACAAGTTTAAGTACTCACAGTCACAAGTATGCAATATATGAGCCAAGTACTCAAACTAAGAAACAAGTGCTCAACTTATGAGATAAGTGCGCAGGTTATATGAAATAAGTGCGCAAAAACGAGCTGTAACAAACACAAAACTCAGCTGAATCCTTTCCGAACCATTTTCTAATCAAAATAACCTACTCTAAACTTTTAGAAACGCGATTTTCACGAATTTTGAAGCCAAAATATAAGAAAAACACCTAAATTTTAAAGTTTATAAAGAAGATAATCTTGATAATAAAAACTAACAAGATGAGGGTTTTGGTATCTTAAAGTAGATACAATCTAGAGCACAGAGGCTCTGATACCAAATTGTAAGTCCCAAATGCTAGATCTTGTAAGTGCAAGAGATTGTTATCACTTAGAAACACCTATGAATTAGGTGTTTTAAGTGACTAATCTTCTACAATCAAAGAAACTAGATGAATATTGTAAGAACCGACACACAAGATGAATAATACGATAATTCCATTGATGATTTAACACTGAAGAACCATGGATTACAGCAAGTACGCACCTATCTTGTGCTATCAACAGATAATGACCAAAACCCCAACCCTAAAGTTGTGCACACACATCCTTTATATAGGAAGTCCCTTGGGCCTGCGCACTTAACTTAAGTGCGCAGAGCCCGTGTAATTAAGTGCGCAGCATTAGGGTTTGTGTACAAAACTATGTCATAATTACAAACTAGGTCCTTCAACTATCAAGCTATATAATATACTATCAAAAGTCTCTAATCTGGTAACTGTGGTCTCAATATAACCCAACAATTCAAGGACTAGAACAGAAAATACGAAAAGTATAAATGTTACAGTCTCCCCTACTTTAGGAAATTTCATCTCGAAATTTATTCAAGTGGCTTGACTGAAAAGATGTGGGTACTTTTTCTTCATTTTCTCTTAACGTTCCCAAGTGAATTCGGGTCCATTCTTCGATTCCCAACGAACTTTAACTAGCGGAATACGTTTTCGTTTGAGTTGTTTGACTTCATGATCCGTTATTTCCACTGGTTTTTCGACGAAATGCATAGTCTTGTCAATTCGTACATCATCAAGAGGAATGTGTATGTTCCCTTCGGCTAAGCACTTTTCAAATTTGAAACATGAAAGGAGGGATGGACATTGTTAGTTCTTGGGATAACTCGAGCTTGTAAGCCACTTTCCCGATTCGTTCAATGATCTTGAATGGTCCAACATACCGTGGAGCCAACTTTCCTTTCTTTCCAAATCTGACTACTCCTTTCCAAGGAGACACCATGAGCAGTACTTGATCACCGATATTAAATTCAAGGGGCTTTCGCCGTTTGTCAGCATAGCTTTTCTGTCGGCTTCGAGCAGCTAAAATATTATCACGGATCTGTATGATTTTGTTGGTCGTTTCCTGGATGATTTCGGGACCAGTGATTTGTGCTTCACCAATCTCGTGCCAACATATAGGAGAACGACACTTTCGGCCATAGAGAGCTTCGAATGGAGCCATTTGGATGCTGGTATGGTAACTGTTATTGTACGACAACTCGACCAATGGTAGATGAGCATCCCAGTTTCCACCAAAGTCGATTACACAAGATCGAAGCATGTCCTCAAGTGTCTGGATCGTACGTTCAGTTTGACCATCAGATTGAGGATGAAAAGCTGTACTAAGATTAAGATGAGTTCCCATGGCAGCCTGAAATGTTTCCAAAGACGGGAGGTGAATCGACCATCACGGTCTGAGATGATGTCAAGAGGAATACCATGATGACAAATAATTTCCTTGGTGTAGATATGGGCTAGCTTCTCCACTTTGTAATCTTCACGAATGGGAAGGAAGTGAGCTGACTTGGTTAAACGATCAATGATCACCCAAATGCTATCATGACCGGATGATGTTCGGGGGAGCTTGGTAATGAAATCCATAGCAATGCTTTCCTATTTCCACATAGGGACTTCGGGCTGTTCAAGCAAACCCGACGGTCGTTGGTGCTCGGCTTTTAATTTGGAGCAGTGAGACATTAGGACACAAAGAGAGCAATGTCCTTTTTCATACCGGGCCACCAATAATTGCGGCGGAGATCTTGATACATTTTATCCGCACCGGGATGAATGGAGTATCGGGATTTATGCACTTCATTCATTATAAGAGCACGGAGGTCATTACGATTGGGAACCCAAATACAATCAAGATAATAAAGAATCCCATTTGCCTTCGATTCCAAGTGTAATTCGGCACCACAAGACATTTCTTCATATAGAGTATTTTCATTGACCGATGTATGCTGAGCGTCTTGAATACGATTGAAGAGATCATTTTGAAACTGAGAGCTACGAAGACGGTCGGTTTCTCGGATGTTGCACATAACTGCGTGACCCTTTCGACTAAGTGCATCGGCTACTACGTTCACTTTACCAGGATGATAGTGAATTTCGCAGTCGTAGTCGTTTAACAATTCGACCCATCGTCGTTGTCGCATGTTAAGATCTTTTTGATTGAAAATGTGTTGAAGGCTTTTGTGATCGGTAAAAACAACACATTTTGTACCATACAGGTAGTGTCTCCAGATTTTTAAGGCAAAAACAACAGCACCAAGTTCGAGATCATGAGTGGTATAATTCTTTTCGTGGATTTTGAGTTGTCTTGATGCATAGGCTTTGACTTTGCCTCGTTGCATAAGAACACAACCAAGAACTTGATTCGATGCATCACAATAAACCACGAAATCATCATTCCCCTCGGGAAGAGCTAGAATGGGAGCATCACAAAGCATAGACTTGAGGGGTTCAAAGGCTTCTTCTTGCTTGGGACCCCAAATGAAAGGTTGGGATTTTTGAGTCAAAGCGGTGAGAGGTGTAGCAATTTTGGAAAAGTTAGAGATGAACCGACGGTAGTAACTCGCCAATCTTAGAAAAGAACGAACTTCGGTAGGAGATTTTGGTGCACTCCAATTCTTGACAGCTTCGATTTTGGCAGGATCTACATGAATACCCTTATCGTTTACTATGTGCCCAAGGAATTGAACTTCTTTTAACCAAAATTCACATTTAGAGAACTTGGCATAAAGTCGTTCGGCACGTAAGAGTTCTAGAATTAAACGGAGATGTCGTTTATGGTCATCTTCGGATTTGGAATAGATTAAAATGTCATCAATGTAGACAATCACAAAACGATCCAAATAAGGTTTACACACTTGATTCATTAGGTCCATGAATACTGCGGGTGCATTGGTTAAACCGATAGGCATCACCATGAACTCATAGTGACCATATCTTGTCTGAAAGGCGGTTTTTGGAATATCTTCTTTGTGGATTTGAAGTTGATGGTATCCCGAACGAAGATCGATTTTTGAGAAACAAGTGGCTCCGTGGAGCTGGTCAAAGAGATCATCAATGCGTAGAAGAGGATATCGGTTCTTGATAGTAAGCTTGTTAAGCTCATGATAATCGATGCACATACGAAAAGATCCGTCTTTCTTTTTGACAAATAAAACAGGAGCACCCCATGGAGAAGTACTCGGGCGTATGAAGACTTTTTCGAGCAGTTCTTGGAGTTGACTAGCAAGTTCTTGCATCTCGGAAGGTGCAAGACGATATGGAGCTTTTGCAACAGGTGTAGCACCAGGTATGAGGTCAATGCGAAATTCAACAGAACGAGCGGGAGGAAGACCTGGTAGATCTTTGGGAAAGACTTCGGGAAAGTCACAAATGACAGGTATGTCCTTTATGCCTTTTTCCTTGTCTTTGGTTGTTACCACATGAGCCAAGAATGCAACGTATTCCTTACGGAGATACTTTTGAGCTTTGGTACAAGACATGAGCTTGAGTCCTTTTGAGGGTTTCTCACCATAGATTTGTAAAGTGTCACCACTAGGAAGTGGTATACGGATAAATTTTTCAAAACAAACAACTTCGGCACGATGTTTTGCAAGCCAATCCATGCCTACTATGATGTCAAAGCTTCCCAATTGCATAGGATTTAGATCTATGGAGAAATCATGATTATTAAGACTTAAAGTGCAGTTTTTGACAATGGAATCGATAGAGACGGGATCACCATTTGCGACTTCGACAGTGAAGAGTTTCAATAATTTAGATCGTGCACGAGCAAGTAAAGGTTCAAATTCTAAAGAGACAAAACTCTTATCCGCACCAGTATCAAAGAGTATAGAAGCATAAGACCCATTAACAAGGAACGTACCGTTCACCACATCGTTTTCATTTTGAGCTTGGGCCTCATTGATATTGAAAGCGTGACCCCTTGGTGCTTGAGCCTGAGCCTGAGCTTGAGCTGGAACTGGGTTGTTGCGGTTGCACTGAAGTAGTTAGGATCACCACATTTGAAGCATGCACGCCCATTGGCGATGACTAGGTGAGGTTGGTTAACAGCTTGAGGCGTGTTGTTTTGGGATCTAGAGCCAACCTTGCAAGCTAAGGGGAGGTGTCCATAACGGTTACAAGTTGTGCAGAAACGACAAGCAGAGGCCGTTGGGTGGTGAAAGTTGCATGTGGTACACTTTGGGTGTGTTCCGATATAAGGTTTCCTGGCAGGCACTTGATTGAGTGGAGCTGGAGCTTGATCTTCGGTTGATGGAGTGGTAACGACATAGTTTTGGTTTCGAGACTTGCGTTTTCCGTTATTGTTGTTGCTAGATGGGGTTTTAGTTTCTTTTGGTTTCTCGGTGGGAATAGTGGTGGTTTGGTTGACGGTTTTGATGGTGTTTGGGATAGTTAAGGTTCCATCTTTCCCTTGGTTATCCGAGATTTTAGAAGCTAAACGAATGGCTTTTTCTAGGGTGGTTGGTTCGGATCCTTCAACGATGTCACGAACACTCGTCTGGAGGCCTTTGAGATACTTAGTTATGATTCTTTTAGTGGTGTTGAATTGGTGAGGTACAAGGACAAGGAGTTGCTTGAAACGATTGGTATAGGTTGGGTTATCACCACTGTTTTGCTTGAGTTTCCAAAACTCATCTTCAAGTCGCTCAATCTCTTGCGCGGGGCAGAACTCCTCAATCATGAGTTGCTTGAGTTCTTCCCACGGTAGAGCTAAAGCGGCTTCGTTCCCACGGGTGGCTCTCTCGCCTTTCCACCTCTCAAGTGCCCTTGATTTGAAGAAACTAGTGGCGTGACGAGTGCGGAGCTTCTCGGGGCATTCGCTATTGATGAAAACTAGCTCGATGTGATTGAACCATTCGAGCATAGCGGTAGCACCATCGTTTCCTGTGAAAGAGTCAGGTCGATGTAGGTTGAATTGCTTGAAGGTGAAGGAGGTAGTTTTGGAGGATTCGGCTTTTGAGTCAGCTGAACCGTGAGGGCTTACGGAGGCTTGGATTTTGCTAACCACGTCGGGTATGACCTTAGCCATTTGCTTGGCCATGAAAGATAGCATTTTCTTGTTGGTGCTTTGTTTAGAGTTCTTGCTTGACATACGGTTTGACATGGAAGACATCTATAGAATAAACAAAAGGATTATGAGCTTTGATCAATGGTTTGTTGGTATAAAGATTGCATTTTGTTTCGTTTTTAGCAATGTATTTAGCATATAAAACACATAATGTCAAGTAGTTCAAGTAGCATGAAGTTTCACATTGTTCATAAAGCATAACACATAAGTATAAGCAAGTATAGTGCACTTAGTTAACATGAAGGAGTTTTGATTTATGTTGGTTCGCGATTATTAGTATTGTTTGGAGATTGCGAGAGTAGCTTGTAATGCGAGCCTTGAGATTGTAAGAGAGTAAGTAAATCAAATATATACCAAAAATATAGCATGAAAACAACATTGAAAGTAGTATTAGCATAAAAAGAAAGGCTTGTTTAATAACAATTGGAGTGTTCCGGAACGGAACTAAGACTAACCAAAGTGATTCGAATTTACCTTTGAGTTTGGAAACATGCTTTGGCCTAATAGGTGGAAATACTCTCGCCGAAGCTTTCGGTTAACGGTATTCACCCTTCCAGTTACTACATGTTCCTTGTCATTAGTAAATTTGAGACTTTGGCGAGATTAAAAAAAATACAAGGATTGAAACTAGTTTCTAAGTTGCGGATTTCACTCCTATCTTAGCGAGGTCGTATCTTTGAGAGTGGTTTGTACACTTTGTCCAACGTGGTAAGAAAATTATTTCTAACGTTTAATTGGTAAGTGTCCACTAGAACGAGAATTGTGAAATTTCCACCAAAGTGAGGATATCACTCCTATCTTGGTGTAGTTTCAAAAACACAAAGAATTTACGCGGATTGAAAGTTATCACCAAAGTGAGGGTTTCACGCCTATTTCGGTGATTTCCTTTCATTTGTGGTATATGAGCATCTTCGAGTGTAGAATAATCCACCAAATAGGCAGGTAAATTTTTACGTCCAAAGGAATAAAGTAGAAGCAAGATATGGAGAACAAGTATATTAAGCATGGAAAAGGAATGGTCAAAAAGGTTCTTAACTATAGTCTAGGTCAAACATGGCAATTTTTCCTAATTCCCTATAGTCATGGCTCTGATACCAATCTGTCACACCCCAACCGAGGGCGGAATACATCGAGGCGCGACTTGTGATAGATTGTTCAAAGACTTCATGTTGCTAGAATTGTGACAAATTGATTCAAGGAAATTTCATTTCATAGCATTCAAAGTTGGAAATACAAATTGTTCAAGAAAAGGAAATACAACAAACAACATAATGATAATAAAATTGGTGCATTTCTAAGTCCATCCCTACAAGATTTCTTGAGACATTGCATCAAATATTTCCTGCAAAATGTATAAAATATCCATCAACACATAAAGTATTGGTGAGCATACTAGTTTTGGTTTACGTACATAGTATTAAAATATTTTACTCATATCATCATGATATAGCTTTGCACACATAGAATCATACAAAAGGCATAATCGACAAATGTTTTCACTGCTTGACCAAACACCGAAGTGATAGGCCGGTAAAACTTAACATGACCCAGTTAGGGGGCGGGGTGCTACTCCTATAGCGCTATACATGTTAAGGGGGTTGTATGCTAAGCGGCATTTGTATGTAAATTCTAAATTCTAGCATGGCATAGTTTATAAGCATGTTTAGTAGATTGAGCATGTGAGTATGAAAGTGTTTAGTGTATGTTTGCATAGGATACATGTTGAGCCCCAAAAGTGTTAAAGAGTAAAAAGGGGACAAGTATGAACTCACCTTAGGGTGCGTTTGTTAAGTTCTCAAAAACGAGTCTTGAGAAATAAGGATTTTAGCTCCGGTTAGACTAGAGTTAAGAAAAGAAAAAAAATGAATTTAGATTCGGAGGAAGATTCAAGAGTACAAGGAAGTCATGCATTGCCTTTAAGGCGAACCAAACACAAACCAACATAAAGATGATTTGGATGGGGTGAAGAGGTTGGGTATTTAATGAAGTAATTAGGGTGGTTAGGAGATATATCTCAAAAGAAAAAAATAATAAATAAATACTAAAAAAAAGAAACGGCAATTTTGAATATTGTTGAGGTGAAAGTCAACATGACTTAAATCATGTTTTGTTGTGTTTTTTTAAGTGAAAGTATTATTAATAAAATATATATATATATATATATATATATATATATATATGTTTTATTTGAAAAAAAAAAAAAATAAATGTACATTAACATCGTAACTAAATGAGTTTCTTGTAATGGTGCCTAAATTGAATAGGGTAAATTATAATGGTGACTCGTTGTGAATGGGTAGGAGTAACATGCAAGAAACGAGTAAAGCGAACTTGGAATTTGTTAAATATAGAATTTAAAATAAGAAAATTAAAAGTCACGCGACGTTACATAAAGTTTGCGTCACGTAGAATTTATAGAATAAATGAAATAGATTAAGATTAGATGCAATTGATAAAATACTTTTTCATTGATTATAAGATCGGGATTACAAGGGTACAAAATGGAAAGATACAATAATTCAAGGACTAGAACAGAAAATACGAAAAGTATAAATGTTACATAACGGATTAGTTTTGGTGAGTGTCCAAAGCCAAGTTGGCTTTGGATGGGTCCACGGACTTTTCAGCCTCAAGCTTAGGAAGATGATCAGTGGTTTGAACCAGTTTTTGAACTAAGTTCAACAACTGTTGCTGACCATTTGCCAGTGTTTGTATGTCAACACTTGGTGCAACAGATGTTTGACCATTTCCTGTCAGATGATAGTAACCATATGGATTTCTGTTCACTCTTGGTTTTGAAGGCCTCTTGGGTTCTTCATAAACATGTGTCAGACTATGACAAGATGGTTGTCCATATCCTCTTGGGTACTTGTTTGAGGGTGGAGTATCTGTTACTTGGACATCCCTTGGAGCAGATGTTTCAAGACTTTTGGTAACAGATGTTTAGGCTGGTACATAAGTCTGTTTGGGCTTTCCTTTTGGAGTACTCGCCACTTAACTTGCAAGAGTTTTAGCCTTATACTCTTGTATTTTGACATCAATTTTTTTTAGATAAAGACACTCTTTGGTTTTGTGATTCTTTTTACCACATATTGAGCATGTGGCTTTAGAATCACACACACTTGTTCCTTTGTTGATATCATATGATTTTAGAAGAAAACAGTTTTTAGTAACATGATTCTTCTTTTCACAGAAATCACAAAACAAGTGTTCAGCCTTTTCTTTCTTTTTCCCTTTTTCAACCTTCTTTTCACCAGATATTTGAGCATCTGCTAGAAGGTCTTTCAAGGGAATGACCTTTGCCTGTGGTGCTTTCTTTCCATCAGGGGTTTTGAAATCAACCGGTTTGAAGTTTTTAAGAGTACCACACTCATCTGACCAAGTAGGTTTAAATTCATACTTTTCAAGTTCAGTAAATGATGAGGAACCCTCAGGTTTTTCAAGAATGATTTTCTTGCCATTAGGTTCAGTGATTTTAATTTCTTGTCCCTCCAAATTAGTTGGTACTACCTCAACTAACTTTTGTTCCCTTTTGTCAGTGTTTTGAAAAGTTGGGGCAGTGGTTTCAAAACCAAAACCAAACTTCACATGACTTTTGGTCTGTTTGTTGAGGAGCATCTCAAAACCTTTACATGATTCCACCCATTTTTCACATTCAACTTGGGTGGACTCAAGGTCCTTTTTACAACTATGATATTTGGTCATCATAGTTTGGAGCTAGTCTTTGGTTATAGTTGCTTCATGTTTTAAACTACTGAGTTCAGATTTTTTTTCAGTCAATTTTGATTTAACTATTTTGAAAGTTTTTCAAATTGAACTTCATCATCTTAAATTTTACTCCTAAGGTTTTCATTCACATCTTTAATGTTAGCAAATGCTATTACATATTTGTTTGAACACAAATCTTTTAAGATTTGAGGAGATACCTTAGCAACAACCATCAATGCACAATCACACTTGCACTCACAATCATCACCCCAAGGATCTAAGAGATTCACAACCTCTTCTTCAGACTTTTCATATGGAACTATAGCATCAATAATATCATTAGTCACATTTTCAGATTCAGTCACCACATCCTCAGATTCAACCTCTTCCACAATTGTGTCCATAGCCATGAAACAAAAATTTTCTGGTTCATTTTCATCTTTAGCAACAAGAGCAAAATTCTTATATGTTAGCTCATCTGGTAAACTGCTCCAATCAACAAAGCCTTGTGTAAAGAAACTCCTTTGACTGGTCTCTACAGGGGCAGAGGGTGGAGTAGCAGTCATTGACACATGTGCCTGAGCAACAGGGGTTTAAACATAGTGGATCTGAGGAACAGTGGTTTGGACATACTGGACAGGAACAGTGGTTGAGGACTGTGCAAAATGAGCAGTGTTTTGCACATTTGGTCCAGGGGTATTATGGGAAACTTGATAAGTGTTGGTCTGTGGCCTTTGATTTGGATAGGTAATCATAGGTGTACCATGTTGACTCCTACATTCCCTAGCAAAATGACCAAGTCTATGACATTTATAATAGTTAATCTTTGATTTATCCAACCCCACCTTTGACCTGCTAGTCAACCCTGGAAATCTTATGCCAGTTTTCTTGTAGAAATTGTTAGTTCTAACACTGAGCAGAGCCAATTGGTGCATAATGTCCATTTCTTCCAAATCATCAGGGTCAAAGTATTTAAGGTCATCATACTCAAAGGATATGTTATCCGATACCTGGATATCACCACCACTTGCTGCAAAAGCATAGTTGGTTGAATAAGAATTAGAGTTAAAACCAGAGTTAAAACCTGAAGTTATGTCAATGAAATGATCATAAATTTGATCCTTACTATTACCAGGCATCTCTTCCTGGCCCAAAAGTGTTGTATTACCAAAAACATAATCATCAGACACTTTTCCAGAGTCCTGAAGCTTCTTTTTCTGGTTAAGCTCTCTCTCATAGGTCAAGAGCTTACCATGAAGCTGGGTCAGAGATAGGTCCTTGAATCCAATTGAGTTTCTCATAAATATAGCAATAGTGTCCCATTTGTCGTGTAATGATCTTAAAAACCTATGGTTCAAAGTTGAATTACGATAAGTTAGACCCACTAGTTTTACTTCACTAATGAGACAGTTAAACCTTTCAAATTGTTGAGTTAATGACTCTCCCTTAACATGACTGAATGTTTCATATTGTTGGTTAAGTATTTCACGGTTGTTTTCAATAACCTCCTCAGTCCCACCAAATTGTTCTTTCAAATCATCCCACAACTCCTTTGCACTGTTACAGTGTAACAGCCCAGCATAGATATCATTTGGTAGAGACATGGCCACAATACCGAAGGCCTTAGCATCTAACCCAATTTTCTGAAAATCCTTCTCGAAGTAGTTTTCAAGTTTCTTTGGCTCTTGAACCTTGGGATCTTCGGTACTCGGCACCATCGGAACATGTGGTCCGAAGATAACCGACTTCCAACACCCAGTGTTCTGTTGAGATAGAACATGGCTCATCCGACGTTGCCAGATATTGTATTCAGATCTGACAAGCGTCGGTGGCTTGTTGTTCATGCCAGTGTTATGTGGATCGTGATTGATTGAAGCCATTCTCTGATTGTTTGTAAAACAAGGTCTGTTTATAAAACTTTAAACGTAAATAAACTATTACTTTGTTTTCAATCCGACAAACAAACGATATCAATAATATTGAGCTGATCTGTTTATATTAAATTGATTGGTTAGATCGAATTTAATTGACCAAGCTCTGATACCAATTGTTAGGATCTGAGTTTGATTTGTTTTGATTGTTTAGTAAATGAAAGATGAAAGAAGTTAATCTAATAATGGAAAGTGAGGCGGAATAATAAACTATGAATCAAAACAAAGAGAATAATTGTTTTCTAATCGAATGCTTTCATAAATCAAATGATTACACAAGATTATACAAGTACTCCCCCTCAGCCTGATCACTCTGTGATTGTTTGTCAAAGAGAATGTTTTGAGTGACCAAGAGGACTGTACATGCACTGTCCTATTCATAGACAAACTAAACCACTAATGACCTATGGTTGACGTCACCTAAGACAGTGACATCTAACAGAATAACAACAACATAAAACATCTGATAAAACAAACACTGTTACATAGGAAACCTCTGATATCTAAACAGCTGATAAGTAAACCTCTGATAGCTTGAATCATTTGTTGGAGCCTAAGTGATGTTGGCTCCAACAGACTTTGAGTCTTTAGTACTTTGGATCAGCAGTTGTTTCCTCATCAGTCCTTTGTGAGTAGTAGTTTGTTCAGCAGTTGTTGGGGTATAGTAGATGTTAGAGTTAACAATCTATTGGGAGAAGTAACTTGTAAATGCTGATTTTATTCTGGATGATATATAGCATGTTTTGGCTTTTCAAATCATTTGTTCTTCTCCAGGTCAGTAGACCCAACAAATATAATTACAAAAAATAAATATACTTATATGATTTACGAGACAAGCTACGATTCAGGATAATTATACATTTCAGGGTACTAGACCAACATGGTTATACACAAATAGTAACCAGTGTGCAACTTGGGTGCTATATAATACGAGAACTAAGTTAAGTCATGGTCGGTTCGTCGTGTTGAAACGTATTAAGACTTGTGTTGGTACACACGAGTCTTAACAGTCGGATAGAGTATCTTTTGAGTGGTTAGTAAGCTAGCCTTATGTGTGATAGACTATTAAGGTGTCCTTTGTTGGTAATTAAGGCACGAGGAAGTCGATCAAGGTTTCAGGCTTTGTTTGCTAGCTTAACATGGAAATTAAGGTGAGTTCACGGCCCCACTTTTATCAGTTTTGTTTTTGGGGGAGAAACATGCTTACACATTTTAAACACATGATTTCAAGTTATACTATGGCTATCATTCTATTACTATATGGTCATCTAAATCCCATAGAAACCACTAATATGGGTATGTAGCGGGGAAATGTGGATAGCATTATTGGGCTTGACAAACCCCACTCGACAGCTGGAGGCCGGGCGGGTGCATATTGTCTCGATCACACAGGGCCTACCGGGGATGACGGTAGTCTGAAGGTATCACACAGTAACAAATCACAGTCAGCAATGGTTTCAACCGTAGTAGTAATTAACTTAACGCCTAGCTCGCGTTCATACAGCATAGTAGTAACGGTAATGGTTTTCAAAGGATTAACGAAACACTTATCATAAAACCTGTGAACTCACTAGCATTATATGTTGACCTTTTAGCATCTTTTCTCAGGTCGCTAAGGTAGCAGCAGTCGGGCTAGGCGCACGGAATCTCACGGCGTCTAGGATTCACTTGCATGTTTATTTAGTAATATCAGACTTTTGTGTTTTACTTTTGGGTTGTAATAAAGTTTTACGCTTCCGCTATGGTTGATAGATTTTGAAAACTTAATGGGTAGTTTACGTTGTTTTCGTATCACATAGCTGTCATTTATTGTGACTGTTGACTTAGATCCTGGTGTGTCACGCGCCTTGCAGTAAAACCCCGAATGTGGAATTTGAGGGTGTAATAGATTGGTATTAGAGCCAATGGTTATAGTGAACTAGGACTACATGTAGAGTCTAGTCTATTGTTGAGTCTCACAAACACTAGACGGTCACATATGGTTGAGTCTTAACATATAGGTAACATATTGAATTTGTCGAGGTGTCGGTGTCATCATCTTTTATGTCACATCATCTGTTTAATTCTGAATCTAGTATTCGGTGACTTGAACTTCAAGCTTGAAGTGCATTTGGAGGATCATGTAGAGTAGTTTATCATGCCGGGTGCACACGAAATCATAAACTGGAATGCATGAAAATCCTAGTGGACTTTGTGTTTGGACGGATGGACCCGTATTGGACCTAGATCAACTTCTTGTGATTCTTAGAGGGTTACACTACGGGCGAACCAAGAGGATCCTGATACTGTTACCGGTATGTCTTCTTATTTGTCATTATACTTTGGTTTCATTTTGGTTCTCGTACCGTTAGGTGCTTCATATCTGCTAAGCTTTATTTGTTACTTCGCTTTGTGCCTACACCTTGCAGGGGTAAGCCCTTGGTTATCATGTGTCTTGTTGCATCTTGTTCGGGTCCGGGGTGTGCAAATTCTATTTGAGGAGGTCATCGTTTGTCTTGATTCGCCAGCGTGACGTCCGTAATCTAGAGACACTGCTTGGACGGTACCTAGTGCTTCGTTTATACCGATCACAAGGGTCTTCAGCATATCCCCGGTCAGGCTGGGTTGATTATGTGACAGTCTATAGCAATTATCTTGTATTCACCTTGAGGAATCAGTTACTCGGCTTGGGGTACTTGTTCTTATTACCTTTAGTTGTGATCCTTGTATCTTTTTGTGTTTTTTGGGGAGCGTTACTTTGGGCATTGGGTGCTAGGTTGCATGCGTGATTGCTGATCCTCCCTTGTTCGTGTCATTTGTGACTTTGCCTTTCTTAAACCAGTTTAAGATCTTGATGATCTTGTTCCTCGAGCTTCTAAGGCTCCTGTTTTCGAACCTAGTTATATCTTTTGAGTACGATTTACATCCCTATTCTTATGTGTTAGTGGCCTTCAACATTCAATCGTAAAGGAATCTAATTTTTGTTGATTCATTATTCTTTCACAGAATTAGACACGTATTTTGTACACGTGTCAACAGTTGTATGTTTGGATTCTGCGTTAAATCCAAACACACCTTGCGGCGTGTAATGAAAACGTTGGTGCATTAGTTTCTTCGTCTGAGGTGCGCCAATAGTATTTGTTGACAACAGCTATTGTCTACACTTTGCATTCAGCTGATTCTGAAACTTTATCTTGTACCATTGTATCGATAAGTCCGTTGACTCTTTTGTTGTACTCCCGTTGGTTCTTCGAATGTATCCTACCCCAAATTTTGTGGACAAAATTTTTGTAACATGGGGAGAATGTGACAACCGGCAACTTCCGATCTATACTGATGTGATTTTTAATTATTTGGGGTAATTCTTTTTTTAAATATTGTTAATTATTAAGTTTCGGAAGTTAACTGATCATTTTAACAAAGGAAACCGTGATCGAATCTTTTAACGCGATTTAAACGCATGTTCTCAAAGCACGCATCGGATAACAAAAATATTTATATTTTAGCTCGGTTTATTATTATTTTTAATTTCGATCTTATCCGACTAAATTTTGTTACCAAATGTTTAGTTTAAACACGATCCGTGGCGCAATATGTTTTATACGGGTTCAATACGCACAGTCCACCTACCTAACTCAAACCCTACATATAAAAGCATCCCTCTCTTCCTCCTCCCTTATTTTTCCATCAGCCGCGTCATACATCTCTCTCTCTCTCTAGAACCATAACACACCTACTCTCTCTCTCTCTCTCTCTCTCTCTCTCTCTCTCTAACCTCTCTCCCTCTCATCTCTCACGTAATCTCTCTCTCTCTCCTTCCTGGTTACAGCCGGCCACCACCATCACTGGTGGTGGCGGCGCGGAGGCTGCATCATGTGGGTGAGGGCATATCCACGGTGGGTAGTTGTGTGTTGGGTCTCGACGGGTGACAGCATGGGTGACGAGTTGGGAGTTGAGTGGTTGCTCAGCTAGGGTTACGACCGGGAGTCCTGTTGTGGTGGTTTTCGGTCGAGGTGTTGGTCATTACGATTGGATCAGGTTGTGGTCTCGAGCAGTGAGGGTTTATTATGACGGGTCAAGGGGGTTCATGGGTAGAGGTGTCGTGTGGTGGTTATGGTGTCGGGGGAGGTTGTCATGGTAGCGGCTGTGGTGGTTGGAAGCTGAGACGGCAGGCGACTGTGGTGGTAGTTATGACGCGAAGGTATCGGGTACAGATGTGGTGACTGATTGAAGTTAGGTTCGGATGGTGGTGTGGGGGCACGACAGTAATGCTGGATCTCGGTGTAGATGGGTTTTATCTCCGGTGGTGGTCCGACTCCGTGGTGGTTCTCGATGGGGGTCCGATCAGGTTATGGCTGTGGTGGTTTTGGTGATAGTTTGTTCCAGGTCAAGGCTTGTTGCAGCTTCGGGTCTTGGTCACAAGTCACAGGCCAGGTTGAGTTCGTTTTCGGATTTGCTCGGGTCACAAGCCCTTGATCTATGTTCGGTTTAGGTTTGGTTTTAAGCCATTGATTAATAGTCGAATCAGATTTAGTGGTGTTGGTTTCGGGTCACATTCGGTACGAGACCGTGTTCGGTTTGGGTTTCAGTCACGGATATAGTCAGCTCGGGTCAGATCTATTCAACTGTCTCGCGGGTCAGATTTCAAGTTACGCGCATTTGATTCGGTATAGCTTATATTTGTATTTATTGTCATTTTATTTTATCATATATTTATAAACATTATATATTTGTAAATATTTATACATATTTATGAATGTTATAATTTTATAAATATATTGATACGGACAATAGTTTTAACTCGCGAACAGACCGAATAATAATAATAATAAACGGTAACTAAATTATATATCGAACGATTTGGTAAATGGTTAATTTGACGTAACTTATATCGGACATCGGACTAAATAACATTGGACTATATTGTCGGACTATATATATATATATATATATATATAGGGGAAAGTTAATTTAAGAACACCTATATTTCGTGCGAACCGTGAGAACGACATCTAAAACCATTCAAATTCAAAATTTCTTTTTACATTTGTCTTTATTACTAAAATACAATCTCAAAAACACAATTTACACGTAAAAATTCAAACGTATACGAAAATAATTTGTTTTTACACATGTGTAAATGTACTGTTTATACATGTGTAAACTGTTTCATTTACACATGTGTAAAAAGTTAATTTAAAAGTGTTTTTGCAAGAAAAGATGAATTATTTGAAAAGAAAATTCATTTATTAATGTTGTATTTTGATTATAATGAGGTTTGTATTAAAAAAATTTGATTTTGATTGATTTTTTTATTTGTTCTCACGATTCTCACAATATTTAGCGTTCTCAAGATAACCCTCCCCTATATATATATAGGGAAAGGGATACTAGAAACCCTCTAAAACGAAGAAACTCCCGGAAACCCATCTTGTGGACCACATTGCACCACATCACCCATTAGAAAATATATTATTTTATGTCTTGAGGGGTATATTAGACATTTTATCTTTCCCCCCATTTATAAGTTTGAATATTTTTGTTCTATATTTATAAACAAGATCTCTCCCTCTCTCACACACATACTCTCTCTCTCACTCTCTCTTCTCTCTCTCTCTAACAATCAGAATTCTTTCACCACCCCCCAATACCACAGCTGCCACCCCTCTCCTCCCCTCGTCCCTGGTCATCACCGTCGTCGTCGTCCCTTTTTCCACCGCCACAGCCACCACAGCTTCATAATATTATCACACCCCTGTTCTAAATCATGGATCAAAAACCAATTTCTCTCTTTCTCGATTAATAATCAAACAAATCATCACACCCCTGTTCCTTGTCATCTTCCTAATCGTCTCATCGATCTATGCTCACAGGTATGGGTGAAGTGGGTGGTTCCGGCGGTGGATGGGTTATAGGGGCTCAATATTGTTACCTGATGGATGAGTATTTGGAGTGGAATAAGAGGATGAAGGGTTCGACGGTGAGGGGAAAAAAAAGATTTTTTGATGAGGTGAGAACAAACTGCTGTTTTAACAGAGGTGATGTTTCTAATCAAGATATTTCAAGAAGCCCCTGTTCTTTGTTTTGTTTATCTTTAGCTATATATTTTTTTTATTTTTTTTAATATATGTGTTACTTGGCTTATCCACGTGTGATTGTGATACTTATATATTTTTGTAATATGTGATTCTGTGTTACTTGGCCTATCCACATGTGATTGTGTCTCACAGCTAAACGACAAGTTCCAAAATAGGTTATCCTAATCAAAGTGTTACTTGTTATTTTTATTATACAATTTTTTTATTAGTAATAATAATAATAATATTGGTTTGGAGATGGATTGGTTAGTATGTTTTTTATGTGTAATATTGATTAATAATAATAATATCGGTTTGGAGATGGATCGGTTAGTATGTTTTTTATGTGTAATATTGATTAATAATAATAATATTGGGTTGGAGATGGATCGGTTAGTATGTTTTGTTAAGACGTGGATTACGTCTTAACATATGTTATCCACCTGAAAAAGTGTGATATTTTTTGGTGTTTGATTACACGTAGGTAGCATACGTTAACACGTAGGTTTACATATTAGTTAACCTTTTGGTATATATTAATTAAACAAAAGTCACTAATCATGGGATGAATTCTATGTTGCGTCTGTTTTTTTTTTTAAGTTGGAAATAATTGTTGTTTTTTTGTGTGTTACTAGCATCTCTTTTTTTTGGGTGATTTATTATGTTAAACATCGAAATGATTTTTCGTTTTGTGTTTTATGTTCGTAGTATCTTTGTAGGGTGTTTTTATCGTCTATATTTTCGTATAATCTTTGTGTTTAGTTAGCCTGTTACTTGTGTAGCATATCTATTTTTTACAGTCAAATTATGTTTTCTGTTTTCTAGCATATCAAATTCTGTTCTATGTTTACTGCAGACTACATAAGTGTTGTCTGTGTTTTTCCTGTAACACATGTAAATAATTGTTGTTTTTTTGTAAATAATTGTTGTTTCACATGTACATAAGTGTTGTCTATATTTTTCTTTTTTTTTAAGTTGTAAATAATTGTTGGTTTTTTGTGTGTTACTAGCATCTCTTATTTTTGGGTGACTTATTATGTTAAACATCGAAAATGATTTTTCATTTTGTGTTTTATGTTTGTAGTATCTTGTTGTTTAGTTAGGGTGTTTTTATCGTCTATATTTTCGTATAATCTTTGTGTTATGTTAGACTGTTTACGTGTGTAGCATATATGTTTTTTTGCAGTCAGATTCTGTTCTATGTTTTCTAGCATATCAAATTCTGCTCTATGTTTACTGCAGACTACAAAAGTTTTGTCTGTGTTTTCCAGTTACACATGTAACAATTCTGTGTTTTTGCACCATGTCTTTCAATTTTATTTTTTTTTCAAATGTATGAGTTTTTTTTATGTTACCTATGTCTTTTTTTACAGAAAATGTCTGTTTTGTATGCCCCCTATTGTGTATTATGTATTTCTTTATAAAGAATCAATTTTTTGAGTATAAAGACTCATTTTGTTAAGGTGTTTTATCTGTGTTTAGTTATACCATATCTGTGTTTAGTTAAGGTGTTACGTGTGTAGCATATCTTTTTTTTTTTTTGCAGTAAATGTGTGTTTGTGTGCAGTCAGAATGTTTTGATGTTTGCAGAAGTTTTGTATGTGTTTGCAGACAAAAATGCATGTTTACACACGTAACACTCGAGTTTTTTTTTAACCAGATTGTTTTTTAATAGTCAAATCATGAATTCCAAGATGAAGATGATTATCAAGAATGAAGTGTAGACAATTTGATGATTTATGATAGTTTTTGTAAATTGATGATTTTTTTTTTTTTTTTTTTTTGCAGGTGAGCATATTTTTTTGCATTAAAGATGAAGATGATTATCAAGAATGAAGTGTAGACAATTTTTTTTTTATTTATGATAGTTTTTTTTATCATTTGTTGATTTTAGCACTTTTGTAAGAAACAATTCTTGTGTACATTTGAATGTTTTTTGATCTATAAAGTTTTTAATTGATTATATACAATCTATGTGTTTTAACGTATGCAACAAAAAATCACATATGAGACCAGAGTCTGTGCAATTTTAATGTACGCAACACTGCATATGTTACATATGTAACACGACGTGCTGACAGATTTAGGACCATGGTCACAGAAGTATGAGAGAGATGATGTGACATGTGTGGAGTCCACTTGTCATATGTGCTTTTCAGAAAAATGGCATTTGACCATTGTGCCCTTATTTTGTCATCTACCTTATTAAATCTATTAAAATAATATGGAATGAATCACACTTTAGATCAATGGCTCTCATAAGGTTTACAAGGTTTCTTCATTTTGAGTGGGTTTTTATTTTAACCACCCCATATATATATATATATATATATATATATATATATATATATATATAGGTAAAGTATATGAAGGAAACCCTCCTTATTTGGTAAACTCTGGAAACTCTGACTTCCCAACATTTTTTTTTTTTGAAAAAAATAGGGTATGTAATATACATTTTTTTAAGCATTTCGAGCCAAAAAAATCGAAAAAGCGCCGAACGGTTTTTTTTTTTAAAAATAAAAAACGTCTACTGTTTACATATAGTTAACACATTGTTAACACCTGTTATTAGCGCTTAACATGTGTTAGTCAAAATTTTATTTTATTTTTTTAAAAAAAAATACTCGGCGCCTTTTTAATTTTTTTGGCCCAAAATGCTTAAAATCATGTATATTACTTGCCCTATTTTTTTCAAAAAAAAAAAATATTGGGAAGTCAGAGTTTCCAGAGTTTACCAAATAAGAAGGGTTTTCTCTATAACCATTCCCTATATATATATATATATATATATATATATATATATATATATATATATAAGTATACACCGGTGATGAAACATATAGAGTCTTGTGAATCGGAATTGTTGATAAAAAGGACTTGACGAATTGTGTTTGAAAGTTGATTTTGGGGAAATTGTAGACAATTGGTGTTGTCTGGTTTGTACAAAAACAGAGGCCCAAATTTTTATAAAATCAAAGCGTAACGAACTGCTATTATTTCTATATATGAATTCCCCTAAGTGTTTTGGACAAGTGTATTATATACAAAATCGAAATGTGTTCAACGACTAACTATTTGTAACTATAAAGATGATTTTCAAACAATATTTGGGAAAAAGTAACAAATGTTATTAATTGATTTTAATAACTAAACTTATATTTTCCTTAATGAGTATCTTCTAAAATATAATTACACAAAATAAATGTACTTATATGATTTACGAGACAAGCTACGATTCAGGATAATTATACATTTTGGGGTACTAGTCCAACATGGTTTATACACAAATAGTAACAAGTGTGCAGCTTGGGTGCTATATAATACGAGAACTAAGTTAAGTCATGGTCGGTTCGTCGTGTTGAAACGTATTGAGACTCGTGTTGGTACACACGAGTCTTAACAATCGGATAGACTATCTTTTGAGTGGTTAATAAGCTAGGCTTATGTGTGATAGACTGACAAGGTGTCCTTTGTTGGTAATTAGGGCACGAGGAAGTCGGTCGAGGTTTCAGGCTTTGTTTGCTAGCTTAACATGGAAATTAAGGTGAGTTTACGGCCCCACTTTTATCAGTTTTGTTTTCGGGGGAGAAACATGCTTACACATTTTAAAAACATGATTTCAAGTTATACTATGGCTATCATTATATTACTATATGGCTCATCTAAATCCCATAGAAACCACTAATACGGGTATGTAGCGGGGAAATGTGGATATCGCTATTGGGCCTGACAAACCCCACTCGACGGCTGGAGGCCGGGCGGGTGCATATTGTCTTGATCACATAGGGCCTACCGGGGATGACGGTAGTCCAAAGGGTATCACATAGTAACAAATCACAGTTAGCAACGGTTTCAACCGTAGTAGTAATTAACTTAGCGCCTAGCTAGCGTTCACATAACATAGTAGTAACGGTAACGGTTTTCAAAGGATTATCGAAACACTTATCATAAAACCTGTGAACTCACCAGCATTATATGTTGACCTTTTTAGCATGTTTTCTTAGGTCTCTAAGGTAGCAGTAGTCGGGCTAGGCGCACGGAGTCTCATGGCGTCTAAGATTCACTTGCATGTTTATTTAGTACTATCAGACTTTTGTGTTTTACTTTTGGGTTGTAATAAAGTTTTACGCTTCCGTTGTGGTGGATAGATTTTGAAAACTTAATGGGCAGTTTACGTTGTTTTTGTATCACATAGCTGTCGTTTATTGTGACCGTTGACTTGGATCCTGGTGTGTCACGCGGCTTGCGGTAAAACCCCGCATGTGGAATTTGAGGACATAATGTTAGTGGATGAGAGGAGAACTCCACAGTTAAGTATGCTCAGGTGGGAGCGGTACCAGGATGGGTGACTTCCTGGGAAGTCTCTACTGGGCAACCAAAAACAAATCCGTGAGGTCTGGATGGGTAACCCATCTGGGATATGCAGACAATATTGGTGGTGAGGGAGGCCGGATGTTACAAATGGTATCAGAGCCACTCTTGTGTCGTTCGGGATGGTGGGTGCATACCTCATCAGGGATGATGAGACTATTACTTGGGTGAATGTGACACCCCAGGAAAATCCCACATCGGTCGTGGCCAGGAGAGATCCTTGGTTCATATGTAATCCAAAGCCTCTTAAATCACAACGCGTTTTGGGGCTTAATGTTAGTGGATAAGAGGGGAACTCCACAGTTAAGCATGCTCAGATGGGAGCACTACCAGGATGCGTGACCTCATGGGAAGTCTCCACCGGGGCAACTAAAAACAAATCTGTGAGCTCTAGATGGGCAATCCATCGAGGCAAAGCGGACAATATTGGTGGTGAGGGAGGCCGGATGTTACAGATCAAAATCAAATGAATTGGTCAAGGAGTCTACTTCCTTCGTTGATGTTGATTTGATAGAGATAGCAGAGGTCTTCGTAGCAAGGAGATTACAATATGGATAAAGTTTCTCAACCAAGTTTAGTAGTTGTTACCTAAATTAATAGTTTGTTTATGTTTATTTTCTACAAGTCCAAGAACCATCTTAAAAAAATAAAATCCATTAACAATATATTTACTAGATCTAGCACGCCTTTAAAATCAAATACTACAAAATATATCATGAGAGGATCGATCAACTAACAGTACATGTATCGCGCTACAAATTGTCTCTCCGCAGCAACGCGCGGGTTCTCCGCTAGTCCCAAACAAAAGAACTCCTGTGGTGGGTGAGGGAGTTCATTTGATTCATAAACCCAACAATCTTGGCCCTTATAACCAATGTTGGACAAATTAATATATATAAAAGAATTGAAGTTTGTTGATATGGCATTCAGTGGTGGCTTCAACCCTCTCTTTATTGTGCCATGTGGCATAATGAGGTGCAAGAATTATTTTTTAATTTTTCGTTTTATTATATTAAATCTTTTTTTAAACCCTGATCGTTCTTCTCTCCAGTCTTTATCTCTTCCATCTTTCTCTTCTCTCTATTACCTCCCCTTATCACAAACCCTAAAACAAAACTTTCACCTCACCTCTCTCTCCCCATCCTCTTCCTCTCTAGTCGCCGCCACCTCCACCACCACTCTCTGCCGCCGCTCCTCCTCCTCCTCATCTTCCTCTTTTTTATGTAGCAGCCAAGATATTCGGCAAGGTTGATCATGTCCCTTTCAGATTATTATTATTATTATTATTTACTTGATTCCGGCACCGATAGTATAAATAATGTCTTCATAATTTTTTGAGCCCTAATATCCATTATCTACCTACAATCTCAATCGGCCGCCTATCTGTTTCTTCCATTACGACAACGGGTATCATCCTCACTTTTTCCTTTCCTTTTATTTGATTAATAGTGTTGTGTTTCTTTTACTTTCTTTATTGTTCTTTATCAGGTGCCTGTATGAATTAACATCAATCTAAATTGCAAACACATTTGATGTTGATTAAAAGTTTTGTGGTTTTTTTTTTTTTTTTTTTTTTTTTTTTTTGCAAGTTGTCACTATAAGCAATTTTGTTCGATATTTATTCCTATGTATAATTTTGTTCATTATTTAGGTTAGGTATTGAATATTAATATTAGAGTTATGTATTCTTTTTTTGCCTTTATGACATTTATTAATATTAGAGTTACACATTCGTTTAAGTTATGTATTGAATATTGATATTAGAGTTATACATTTTTTAGCATTTATAATAGGTGTTAATATTAGAGTTATACATTCTTTTAGGTTAGGTAACAATATTAGTATTGTGAGACTTGGTACGTAGATGTGATAAGTTTTTTAATGGTTACAACTTCCAACTTAAGTTATTGTTTAGTTGATTAGGTTAGGAATTATAGGAGTCATTAGAATGTAAGAGATTAGAGAGATGTGATTACTTTTTGACTCTAATGAGAGAATAGAGAGATATGATGAGTTTTTGAATAGTTGCAGCTTACATAAGTGATTCTTTAGATAATTACTTATTAGGTTTTAGGTTAGCGAATATGAGTTATTACTGATTAGAATACTATGGACATGCAATGATTGAGAGATTTTGTGGTTAGTTAACTTGAGCCATTTGCAATAGGTTTCACGTCAAATTAGATTTTTCAACCCCGGGACCCTCCCGGGATAATCAGCTAGTTTCATATATTTAAATAGTGCCAGTCTGTAACACATTACAATATGTATTTACAATATGTATTTGTAAGATGTTTATATTAGAACCGTGCGTTTGAAACTGACCCGACTCAGAACCAGTAATTCATATAAGTTTAAAACCGGTAACCGGCCCATATATTTAAAAAGGTTCGGGTCTAAGTTCTCGTGGATCCGAACCACGAAATGCTCACCCCTAACAAAACCATAACATTTATACATGCCTAAATTATTATATGTAAGTTACGATGCAAGACTACAAATTTAAACAACACTAGTGGAATGCCCGCGCGTTGCCGCGGGTATGTATTTTTATTTACATTTTAAATTGCCAAAACTTTATACACCATACTGTCATTTATCCAATCTGATCCGTGCTTGATTTTTATTTGCAACATTTAGTTAGACACATGAACCAAAGAGCCTTTAGCCTACTGGTTACAAAGTGTTAAATAAGGCTTAGCCTTTTCTTGTGGTGATAATTCAAATTCCATTGGTAACAAAAAGTTAATCCATTAAAAAAAAGTTACATGAATTAATATATAACTTGGTAATGGTTCTAGGTAACAAAAAGTTAATACATGAATTAAATGTATTGAATGGTGCAATTGATTTGTATTAGTGACTTGTACATAAGGGCATAGATGAAAGAAAATGGTAAAAGTTAAAGCTTTATGCATGAGACCTTTTGTATGCCATCTTAAAATGATGGTGAAATTACCTTTTTACCCATCTCTCCTCCTTAATAAGGTAGTAGAGATTAACTTTGGTTAAATTTAAACAACACAAGGCCGCAATACTGATGTTTGACCTAATCTGGTTAAATTTATATGCCACATTAGCCCAAACTGGTAGACATGAGAAAGGCCCAATAGGATTACTCACGTGTAATAAGATGTTCACCCACTGACCCACATAGTGATTCATCCTCTCTCGTAAGCCAACTCAAGAATCATATACCCATGACCTCTTGGTCTAATGGTATGGTGTCCCCTCTTACAAATGTAAGGTTGTAGGTTCTAATCCTTGCAAATGCAAGGTATGGTGTAATAAAGGTGTAATAAAAATTTGTCGTTCAAAAAAAAACTCAAGAATCATGTCCACGAATTAAATTTCGAATTTTCAAATTAATCACATCGGATTTTTTGAACTTTTTGGGTTTTTATATTTTTTAACTGAGTATGAGATTTATATCTGATTTGTTCAATTCAATTATTATTAGAAACTGGAATTCAAATATATTTGATTTAATTCAAATTTTCCATATAATAATTGTTTTACTTTTAAATTGAAAACTATTACAAACTTATTATTTTTAACATAAAAATACTAATCTATAAATATATAAAATTAATAAATAACAATATGTCAGATATTGGAGTAGTAAAAGTAGTAGACTATGACCTTTTAGATTTTTGTGATGTATAAAGTAAATATGAAAAATACGACTATTGTAAAAGTAGTAGGGACTATGACATTTTAGAGTTTGATACAATTTTTTTGAATATGTATGTCGTGTGTTTATATTAAGGTGTGTATATGTATATATCTAACAAATTTATATGTATACTTTGAATTTGAATTTCGAATTGAATCTTAAAATCATAAATTCGTATTCGATTTATTGGACTTGAATTCGAATCGAACTTGAATTCTTGATAGTCGAATTAAATTTTCGATAATCGAATCGACCTGAGTCTAGGTTCGAAATTTTCAAATCTGAGTCGAATTTTGAATACCCCAACTGACGAGCTACCTCTCATGTTCTTCTCTCTGCTGTATTCTTTCCTCCGTATACTTATTTATATATCTTTTTAAGAGCACTTTCTCTATACTTATTGCATTGATTAGTCTCTTTTTCCTGATCTAACAGGACCACAAGACTATTGTTATACTTAGCTAGCTGCTCATTTTTACTAATTAGGGATGCAAGACGCTCAACATAGTCAACACATTTTTTACATGCATCAACAAAAAAAAAGAAAGAGAGAAATATGTACCTTTGCAGGTTGAGTCCATGTCAGACATGTATGCGATGAACTCCTTGGTAGACATCCCTTCTGTTTCCTTGAGATCAATGATGTCAGTCATAACTACACTTTCATCATTTACCTCCTTAGCATTAACAGCTTCCTCTGCCTCCACTTTCTTATCCTCAACAATTTCTGCCATTAAAGCTTGAGCACTTGTTCCCTCACATGATTTATCTTGTTGATCTGACACGAACACCTTTGGACTCTCACTACTTTTTGAAGAATGACCACTTGAGCTTTGTCCTGATGAACTCTGATGAGTGTGACTATTCACTGTAAGACGTCTTTCCAATGCCTCCCATGGATCTTTTGAATTGTCATACCTCCTAAACATATGTTGAATCTCATCTGGCAAAGATTTTTACAAAGTTGCAAAAGCTTTGCCCTCAGCATCATACATTCGTTTATCAGACTCTTGCATTTCACTGTATCTTGGTACTCGCTTGATGCTGACAATTCCTCCATAGGCAGGTTTAGCATACCCATAGGTAATACACTTCCACACTCTATCATCCTCACATTTGATAAATGATTCAAATGTGGTTCGCCAGACCTCAAAACCCTCAATTTTTACAAGTTTAGGTGCATCTTTAATTGCAAGTCGAAGATCCATTTTAACTTTTGAAGTACGCAGCCGAAGGTATCAAATAGATTTAGGTATACCTGTGTCAAAATTTAAGTCCAACTTGTCCAAAATCCCTCTGCTCGGACGATATTAACGATCCGGTTCGAACAAAAAATTTCGAAAAATAATTTTACCAATTTTTTCTCCAAGTAATATTTTTGAATTTTAAATTAGCAGAAAATTTTCTGGCAAGAAAATTTTTTCAACAAAAAGACTTTTGTCCTCAAAGTTAAACGATTTCATCCGTGCAGTCCAAATTGTCTAGTTCAAATCCGATAGTCCTCTATGATCCAAAACAGTTTTATATTTGTTATTAGCGAAGATGCTTTTAAAGAATGAACTTGTCTGGCAACGAAGATCCTTAAACGAAGATGCCTTCACTAGAGAAGATAAGCTATGAACGAAGATGTGTATCTTCACTAAAACCACAAGTTCGCTAAATCCTCCAAGTTCGCTATACGAACTGAAGCAGTAAACCCTAATCGAAAATTTGTCAGCCGAAATCTTTTCAAACCATACTCAACTGATCGAAACAATTTTATATAATAATACAGTAAAAACAGTTAGGCCGAAAAATGCACAGACACGTGAAGGAACAGTAAAAACGATTTGAGAGATTCGATTTTGCAAAAACCAATCTTGAACAGTACAATCTTTTAAGCCGAAAGCTCTGATACTAATTGTAGGTCCTTGGAATGGATCGATTACAAGATTGATCAAGTTAATCAAAGTGCAGAATCCTTTGATTAACGTTTATGCAAACACGATTATAACACATTCAAGAACGAACACGGAAGATTACTTATAAACACGTCTTCTATTGATTATAAACGAATTACAATCAGCTCAAGACAATACACACACAAACTAGGTGGCTGCAAACTCTCTAGGAATGACTTACTATTAACCCTAATCCCACATGTTCTATTTATACATAAACATGCTCACTGGGCCAGGGCCTTGGGTTATTAGTGAAGATAGCTATCTTCACTAACTATCCATATTCGCCTATGACTAATTTCGCCTACCACTAGTTCGCTAAATACAATAAAGACGATTATACGTTATACAAAACGCCTATCTACTAAGTCGTTCTATCTAGTAAGATATTGTCACGCAGAAATGCACCAACAATTTTATTTTGAAGCCAATTTGGAATTTATATGTGATTTTGTTTGTTAGATCAAAACCTAAATTTGAAATAGTTTGGCAAATCCGTTATGAAGCTAATATAAATTCCATGTGTAGTGGGCTCGATGAGAGGGCGCGAAGACCCCCATAGCGTCTGGGAACACTGCCCCCCAACGCTATTGGGCAATTTTTTTTTCGTGATCTCTATAACGATGTACCCCTTCTCCTTTTTCAAAAACTATTTCGTTAAACGGCTAGTTTCCTTTTATTTTTCTTTTTTTAGTTAAATCCTTATATATATATATATATATATATATATATATATATATATATATATATATATATATATATATATAGTATAAGGATATATTGGAAACCCTTGTTATAGTGAAAACTCTGGAAACTCTAACTTCTCGAGCTTTTTTTTATATGGAAATTTTAGGGTATGTAATATACATGATTTTAAGCATTTTGAGCCAAAAAAATCAAAAAAGCGCCGAATACTTTTTTTTTTAAATAAATAACTTTTCGGCTAACACATTGTTAACACATGTTAATTTCGCTTAACATGTGTTACCCGAAAACTTATTATTATTTTTTTTTAAGAAAAGTGCTCGGCGCTTTTTTGATTTTTTTGGGCTCAAAATGCTTAAAATCATTTATATTACATGCCCTAAAATTTTCAGGCCCTAAAAAG
This sequence comes from Ambrosia trifida, assembly GCA_028751855.1. Classification (NCBI taxonomy): domain Eukaryota; kingdom Viridiplantae; phylum Streptophyta; class Magnoliopsida; order Asterales; family Asteraceae; genus Ambrosia; species Ambrosia trifida. Next base: position 148,347,680 of record CM054122.1, on the reverse strand, counting down.
CTCGGGAAGTCAGAGTTTCCAGAGTTTTCACTATAACAAGGGTTTTCTCTGGATCCCTACCCTATAGTGTGTGTGTGTGTGTGTGTGTGTGTGTGTGTGTGTGTGTGTGTATATATATATAGGGTATGTATCTAGTGAAAACCCTTATGAGTTGTGCAAACCCTGAAAACCCATTAAGTGGCCATCATTCAGCCACGTCACCCACATCCATTACACCATCTAAGGTTATTTTCGTAACTTCCTAAACCCACCTCTTTAGCAAATCTGACAATCATGTCTCTTTTTGAGAGTTCCATCAATATCCTCTCTAATGGTTGTGTCTACTTTTTAGAGTTGATCATTATTTTCACTCTCTCTCTCTCTTTATGTATTAACTAAATCAGTTTCTCTCTGTATCCCTTTCAACTTCTCCTCACCCATCCAAATTCACCATTAAAGCTTCTCAATACAAAAAAAAAAAAGAGAAAAAGAAAACATCATCTTTTTAGAACAATCCACTTCTGTTAAGATCAAGCAGATCTGTCATGGTTTCTAACTGTGATATGGGGGGGGGAGGGGTTGGTATTGTGCTTCTCATTCTTGTTTCTTTTTTTCTTTTTTTTTTACGACAATACATTAGTAATAGACCTTGGTGTTTTTGTTTGTTAGTTATTTTGGTTTCTCCTTTTAGATCTATTTTTCAAAAATTAAATCGTATGTCTCAGTTTAGTAGTCAATATTGACTTGAATGTTAATATTTTAATAATAAAATCGTTTATCTTATTATGAACATTCAATTTTTTTTTTATTTTAAGTTAACATTCATTTATTTAGATTTATACATCTCCTCTGATTTATTTAACCCCCAAATGTTTTACTGATAAGAACTTTTTTACATTAGTACTTTTAATTTTGTAAGTCAAATACTCTAATATTATAATTGGGGCATGTTACTATATTTTGTGTTTTCTTGTTACGAATGTACATGTAATCATTAGCATATTTGTTATTGTTTATTTCTTTGAATCCAAATCAAATGTATTTTTTTTCTTTGAATCCAGATTATGTTACCTAAATCTAACATCGGAAGTGTAAACTGTAACACATCAACAAAAGTTGTAACATATTAAAGTATAAGTGGTAATACAGTAACAAAAGCTGTAACATACTAGTAGTATAAGTTGTAACACGGTAACAAAAGTTGTAACATATTAAAGTATAAGTGGTAATACATTAACAAAAATTGTAACATACTAGTAGTATAAGTTGTATCACAATATTAAAAGTTAGTAACATACTAAAGTTTA